>OX422220.1:448297107-448744607 GCA_949130495.1 Sambucus nigra | reverse complement strand
TCGAACTTAATTATCTTAATGGATTCAAATTTGTATATGCCTCCGCACACACATGCATTAGTTTTTTTAAAGTTAACTTCACATGTATATTTGAGCTTTGTGAGATGTTCTCCCATCAAATTTCATCTATATGTTTCGTAACTATGGAAGATTTGTGCATGTAAAAATCATTACCGGGAGCAATTTTGATTAGTATTGAAAAAAATATGAGGCTGCACGGGAAAGGGATATGAAAGGATCCAATAACCTTTGCAAGAATGCCGCCATTGGCAAGAGCCTAATGAAAAGATTAAATGAAATAAAAAAGGAAAATTAATAAAAGGGAAACATATTTTAGTTTATGTAATCTATCAAAAGAAATAGCTTTAAAAGATTTGAGAAAAGAAAAGAATAGAAAATATGTTATATTTTTATCTTTTGTGGGTGTTTAGAGTGAAGATCAACGAGTTTGCGCAATGAATCCTAGTTATCCTTTTTTTTTCATGACACTATTGATTTGTAGAATCATCAATATTCTAGGCATGTGTGCATTATTATTGTTTGTTCATCAAGTTCACCTTATCTTGTCACTTGAGGCTAAATCTTAGTTTGGATAAAGTTTTGCGATCAATTAGAAATTCTTGAACATATTTGAGTGTTTGGGTCATAATTCATTTGTATCTAGTTCACGTCCATTTATTCCATCCCACATGTTTATACACATCAATGCTATGCTAGTGTGTAAACCTTATGTATTTTGTGTCGAGTTTTGTGGTCATTTATACCTGTTTATGCGTGCCACATTTTTTTGGTATATTTTTCGTATTTAACATATGATATCGTGTTTTGAGTCTTCGATGTTTACATTTAGTCCATGTTTACCATAAATTTGATCATTTGGATTATTTGTGCTCGAGTTTTTATATTGCGTGTTTGCTACATTTTACAGTGTTGCATGCTTTATTCCTTTCTCCCTATTTTTAAAATTGGTATCAAATTTTCTCATCTTGGTTTCTTAAGATCATGTATTTAAGTGGAGATTTAATTTTGGGGGAGTAATTGTTTATGCTATCTTTCCTTGTCTAATCCAAACAAAAAGGGGGAGAAATAGTATCTTTCCTTTGTATGTTTAACATCTTTATCTTAGGGGGAGATGTCTTACATAGGTTGAGATTATTTTAGATATTGTTAGATATTTTTCATTTGTGGATTTATATTTGTTATATTCCCTTTGAAATTGAAGGTGTGTTTAAGTGTGCAGGATTACAGGTTTATAACATCAATGCTGTAAAGTTTGCAAGCAAAGAAAAACTACTTATGTTTGTGTGTTTGTCGAGCATCTGCACTCTTTTTCCCTTTTTAGGGCTGGGAATGAGTCTTTTTAAAGACCTTGAAGGTCCATAGGATTTTTATTTTAATTTTGTCCCAAAATAGCCAAAGGGGGAGATTTGTAAGGATAAATTTTCAATCGAGTCAATTTGTATGTAATTGTCATAATTCCGAACAAAACATTTGAGTCATAGGATAGACTTTGAGTTTGTGATCTCATAAAGCCTTTAACGTCGTGTGTTGAAAATGTAGCGGCTGAGCTTGGAAGACTGATATATTGTGCCATGTTTAGTGCCACATTTGCCTTCACGTATATCGAGAATCTCACAATTATGGATGCATATTAATTATGAGTCCTTGAAATTTTTATTAGGGGTATTTGTTTTGTTTAAAATGTTTGGACCTATTTTTCATATTTTTAAAGGAAAAAATTCTTACTTTTAGTTGGTTAAAATGAGTTTTATATCTTTTTCGAATGACTTTGCATTCCAATTAGAACAAGGATCAAACGAACATCTAATGAGGTTGGACTGCTTTACAGGGACTTCCTGTTAGAAGCATGTTAAAATCATGTTTCAAATGAGATTGCATTCTCGTTTGAACGACCCTAGTTTTCATTCAAATGAGTTGACGCCTCGAAAATCGTGCAAATAGTATTTGAGGTGTTTTGGACTCAAAGTTTTTAAGAACTTTTGATGAAAATCAATTTCCAACCTATTTATAAAAGTTTCAAACCCTAAATTTTCATGCTTTATGTTTAAGATCAAAGTTACATAATTCTTATGCTTTGAGATCTTTAGTTTGAGCACCAAAATTTATTTCTTTCATCTTGAGAGAACTTGTTTCGTTTGGTGGACTCTATACATGTTGATTGCGGGGTTTAACGGTTACTGAGCCTCATCGATGGATATCGAGACGTGCATGGACTCGTGTGCTGTGACAACTTGCGTGGGTGGATTCCTGCATTACAATATGGAGGAACGATTGAAGATAGAAGGGCGTCAAGGCTTGTGGGGGATCGAGTCGTTGTGTAAGTCTACTAACTATGTTTTTTAAAACCGTATCATAGTGATCCGTTGGTTGGTCCGTCCATTTTTTCCTTTATGGTTTTCCTCGTACATGGGCCTCTTGAGGATTGATTTATTTATTTTATCTACTAATACCATAAATGCGTGCTATAGGGTAAAAAGAAAAAATCTGATAAATTAAGTTTTCCACCAGAAATTTTTTAAATCGGTGCTAAGTTAAACTGGGTGTATTTATTTAAAGGTTCAATCTTTAATAAATTTAAGAATAAAATAATAGAAATTCTGATTATGACCATCCTTTTCGGGCGTGTTCACATGCTTACATTTTAAAAAATGCGTCGACTCGTTTGAACAACTTGGTACCTCATTCGAACGAAGGATATTATCTCATTTGAACAACTATCTAACGAATGTTCTAACAAGTTAAAATTAACAAAAAAATGACCTCCTTCGAACGAGGGTACCAACCTCGTTGGAACGACCTTTAAACAAGGTATCCAACGAAATTCCAGAGGGAATAGGTTTTATGACAATTTACCTCATTGCATTTCTAATTCGAATTATATATAGGCCTCGTTTGAATAACCTTAGGAAATTCGTTAGAAGGACATGCAAAAATCCCATTTTTAAAAAATTATTTTAACACATTTTAAAGCCTAGAAATGTTTTTTCTCTAATTTTCAAAAAGGCTATGTATAGCTCTAGGAATGAGCAAGCGAAAAGGTGAAACTTTGAACTAGTATTAAAAATCGAAGACCGCTTACTTATCTTCAATATTAGGGTTGAGTATACGACACCCTAACAACCTATGTGAATTGACCAACGGAATATGCCAATAGTACAAATTGACTTCATTTGGAAATTTGTCCTTACAATCTCCCCCTTTAGTTATTTCAGGAAAAAAACACAATAAAAAGAAAAAAGACCAATTTGCTAATCCGAACCATCAAGTCAATCGAATGCCCATCCGAGACCCAAAAAGGAAAATAGATAAGACACCTTTGCAACCTAACTGCAACTAATCTTTGAGATGCTTCAACGTGATGTACATGTAGAATAAGCCCTACACACACGAAACAAACTACCTGTTGTACATGGAAGTATATATGAATTCAAATCTCCCATTTTTTGCCTAGAAAAGTCAAAGGGATAGAACACGAACCTGCAAGGTTAGCATATATAAATGAAAGTACGGTACATCACAAGTGATAGGTAGTGAAATATCACAACGTGAAAGATCGATAATGATAAGGAAGAAAAAATGACCAACAGAAACATGCAGAGAAATGATACACAATAGGAATCGTAACTAAAATATATATATAAATATATCTAAGTATGGGTAGAAACTGTGATCCGAGTGTCTCAAGAATAAACGGAGCGTACAATAGAGAACCAAATACACCACGAATAATAATAATAATAATAATAATAATAATAATAATAATAATAATAATAATAATAATAATAATAATAATAATAATAATAATAATAATAATAATAATAATAATAATAATAATAATAATAATAATAATAATAACTGTTCTCTAAAGTACAACAACTAAACAAATCTAAAATACACTAAAAAGCACAACTATCAGCATCATCGGATTCATCATCGTATCCTAGTGCAGAATGAGATCAATCGGCTCCTTGGCTCTGCTCATGAAGATGCAGGCTCTTAAAATACAACATCATCATAAAGTCCATGTGAGATTTTGAACCCTATCTTGCTCCATCTTCGCTATCATCTAGTGAAATATCTTGTTGGAAACAGCTGGCTTCAGCTGTCAATGCAAAGCTTTGAAACCAAAAGCTTTTATTTTGCCTTAGACCATTTGAAGAAAAAATGCCCACGCCCGTGTAAGTTAGTCCCACATCAGTAAGGGGCTGAGTTTTAGTGTGGTATATTTACAATTTATTTGGAACAAATGGGCAAGTTCTTTGGGCATTAGATGTTTTGTGTGTATGGGTGGGGGACTTATTGGGCCAAGTCACACGCGCGCGCGCCGTCGCCGTTCGGCCCGGCCCGGCCCGTGCCCGTGCCCTGGGCTCATTAAGAAATAATTTTTTGGACAAATAAATTAACGGTTTTGGGCTTTAGAAAATTAATTTTTAACGGTAATTAATTCCGAAAAAAAACGTGGGCCTTTTACTGTTGAATTTTTCCACCCACGTTTCCAGTTTTCTCTCCATGTTTTTGCCCACTAACAGTAATTTCTTTTTTGCATAAAAAGAGGTATTATACCTCTGTTTTGACACTCAACTTTAACACAACAAACAGTTCTCAGTAATTTTTTCCAAAAATAATTATTCGTCTCTGAATAATTATTATACCACAGAAATAATTAATCTTCCCCCAGATTAGTTATACTACACAGCATTGAGCAATATATATATTACTGAATGGGTTTTTGTTTAACGAATCTGGTGTGTGATACCAGTTCGTATATTGGGGCTGTTTTATCCTGAGGGTGGCGAGGCTTTCATTTGTCAGCACAAATTGGAGGCAGAGCCGCGAAACACCTTAAAGAGAACGACATTGTCCGCGACTCAGCCTAATTTACTGCTTTCGGGTTTCTTATATTTTCTGGGTCGATTTATTTGCTCCTAAATTGGGTAATTTCGTTCCTTACTTTAGTTCTGCATTTATTTAAATTGCTGCAACAACAATTTTAAGGTGTTCTGAAATTCTGCCATGGACGAAATTAACTCAAGCAACCTTAATAAGCTTTTCAAATATGAAGGCACCCATTTTAAACGTTGGAGCAAAAAACTGCTATTTTATTTAACTACGAAAAAAGTCGCATCGTGTGTTCAATTTGACAAACCAATAGTAAATAATCCACCTACTGTTGAGGAAAGCAAAACAATTCGAACTTGGGAGGAAAATGTTTTTTTTTGCAAGAATTATATTTTGAATGCTCTAAGTGACGAACTTTATGACTATTATGCCAATTATAAAACTGCAAAAGATGTTTGGGATGCACTGTTTAAAAAATATGACACAGAGGAGGTAGGTACTAAAAAATATGTCGTCAGCCGTTTTTTGAAATTTCAAATGACGGATGACAAATCTGTTGTTGCTCAAACCCATGATTTGCAAATGATTGCCCATGAAATTATTTCCGAGGGCATGGCTTTAGATGAGCAATTTCAGGTGCCTGTGATTATTGATAAATTGTCTACACTGTTCAAAGAGTTTAAAAATATTTTGAGGCATAAGTCTAAAGAATTTTCACTAGAGTCACTCATTATTAAATTGAGAATTGAGGAGGAATCTCGAAAACAGGAATATAAAGATGAAATTCTTGTTGTGTCTAACAACAAAAATCAGAAGAAAAAAAAACCACACTCCAGTTGTTTTAAAGGCAAACGGAAAAAATATGAAAAATCAGAAAAAGAGCCACAACCAGAATTTTAAAAATTAGACTCAGACTTAGAATAAATATAAGAACCCTGAAAATGGACAGTCTAGCAACTCGGGACAGTTTCTCTGTTTCAAGTGTGGCAAGCCTGGCCATGTGGCTCGTGAATTTCGGAATGTGCCAAACGCACAAGAGAATTTGACCGAAGAGGACCTATATGCTATGATTTCAGAAATCAACATGGTTAGCGATGCCAAAGGGTGGTGGTTGGATACTGGAACTTCCTCTGTTATGAGCGTACTCTGTTTAAGACTTATTCTGAGACTGTAGATAAAAAGGTGTTGTTGGGTGATTCTCACTCCACTGAGGTTGCTGGTACTGGAAATGTGGAATTGAAGTTCACTTCGGGAAAGACTGTTATCCTCAAAGATGTTCTTCATACTCCCGAGATAAGGAAAAATTTAGTTTCGGGTTATCTTCTCAACAAAGATGGCTTTACTCAAACTATTGGTGCTGATCTATTTACTTTGACCAAAAATGGAATTTTTGTAGGCAAGCGTTATGCCACTGATGGGATGTTTAAGTTGAATGTTGATTCTAATAAAATTTCTCCTTTTGCTTATATTGCTTGTTCATTTAATATTTGGCATGCTAGGCTTTGTCATGTTAATAAACGACTTGTTAAAAATATGAGCACTTTAGGATTAATTCCAGAATTATCATTAAATGATTTTGAAAAATGTGAACAGTGTAGTCGAGGGAAAATCACTAAGACACCACACTTGATTTAATTCATTTGGATATTTGTGAATTGGATGATGTCACAACTAGAAATGGAAAACGTTATTTTATAACTTTTATTGATGACTGTTCCGATTATTCATTTGTGTATTTAATGAAAAATAAAAGTGCAGCGTTTGGCATGTTTAAAATTTTCCTAAATGAAATTGAAAATCAATTTAATCGGAAAATAAAAAGGTTACGTAGTGATAGAGGCACCGAATATGATTCTGGATCATTTATTGAATTTTATAAAACCCACGGTATTATTCACGAAAAAACTACCCCTTATTCGCTCGAAATGAATGGTAAAGCCGAAAGAAAAAATAGGACATTAACGGAATTAGTTGTTGCTATTTTATTAAATTCGGGGGCTGCCTAACATTAGTGGGGTGAAAATATTTTGATTGTGTGTCACGTTCTTAATAGAATTCCTATGACTAAAAGGAAAATATGTCCTTATGAAATTTGGAAAAATATTAAGCCTAACGTGTCATACTTTAGAACGTGGGGGTGCTTAGCCTATGTACGTATACCCGACCCTAAAAGGTCTAAATTGGCAAGTAGAGCATATGAGTACGCTTTTATAGGCTATGCTATTAATAACAAAGCATATCGATTTTATGACTTGAAAAATCAAGTAATTATTGAATCAAATGACGTCGATTTTTATCAAGATAAATTTCCTTTTAAATTGAGAAATAGTGGGGGCGAGTCATCCACTAATATTTCTTTAAATAAAAATAAAGAAAATAATGAATCCATTTTAGAAATTCGAAAAAGTAAAATGGCTCGTGTGGAAAAATATTTTGGCCCCGACTTTTATGCTTACACTTTAGAGGAGGATCCTAACACTATTCAAGAAGATTTATCTTCTTTAGATGCTGATTTATGGCAATAGGCTATTAATGATGAAATGGATTCTTTGGAAACAAATAAAACTTGGCATTTAGTGGACCTTCCTCCTGGATGTAAAACAATTGGGTGTAAATGGATTCTTAAAAGGAAATTAAAACTTGATGGCACTGTTGAAAAAATATAAGGCACGTCTTGCTGCTAAAGGTTTTAGACAAAGAGAAAATGTAGACTTTTTTGATACATTTTCACCCGTGACTAGAATAACGTCTATACGTGTACTATTTGCTATAGCTGCCTCAAATGATTTAATTGTACACCAAATGGATGTTAAAACTGCATTTTTAAATGGAGAATTAGAAGAAGAGATTTATATGGATCAACCTGAAGGTTTTATTGTACACGATCAAGAAAATAAAGTATGTAAATTAGATAAATATCTTTATGGACTCAAACAGGCACCAAAGCAATGGCATGATCAATTTGATAGCCTAGTCATCTCCAATGGGTTTAAATAAATGAAAGTGACAAATGAATTTATTATAAATATGTTGAGAACATTTGCACTATCATATGTCTTTATGTTGATGACTTGCTTATATTTGGTTCTAATATTCATGCCATAGAAAATGTTAAATCATTATTGTGTGCCAACTTTGATATGAAGGATTTGGGTGAAGCTAGTGTAATATTAGGAATTAATATTACTAGGTCAGAAAAGGGACTTTCTTTGGATCAATCTCATTACATTGAGAAAGTTCTAAAGAAATATAATTACTTTGACTGTAAACCTGCTAGTACTCCATTTGACCCTAGTGTAAAGTTATTTAAGAACACTGGCGACAGTGTAAATCAAAATTTTTATGCAAGCATTATATGTAGCTTACATTATGCTACAGATTGCACTAGACCTGACATAGCTTATACTGTGGGAGTACTATGTATATTTACTAGTAGACAGAGTATGGAGCATTGGCATGCTATTGAGAGGGTCATGCGGTACCTTAAAAGGATGATGAACCTCGGATTACACTATAATAAACATCCCGATGTTCTTGAAGGATTTAGTGATGTTGATTGGAACACCCTATCTGATGATTCTAAGGCTACTAGCGAATATATATTTTGCATCGCTGATGGTGCAGTTTCTTGGAAATCTAAGAAATAAACTATTTTGGCTCAATCCACTATGGAGTCTGAGATGATAGCGCTAGCTACTGCTAGTGAAGAGGCAGGTTGGTTAAGAAACCTCCTGTCAGATATCCCATTATGGGAAAGACCGATATGAGCCGTTTTAATTCATTGTGATAGTACCGCGGCTATTGCAAAAGTTGAGAACCGTTATTATAACGGTAAGAAATGACAAATACGTCATAAGCATAGTACTGTTAGAGAATTTATCTCTACGGGTGCTGTGAGGGTGGATCATATACGGTCTGAACAGAACTTAGCTGATCCTTTGAAGAAATGACTAGCTAGGGAGAAGGTGTGGAACACCACGAAAGGGATGGGACTAAAGCCCTTGGATACATGAGTCACTTGTGATGGTAACCCAACATATAGACTGGAGATCCCAAGAAATATGTTCAAAGGGTAATAGCATGTCGCAAGTGATATGGGTTGAATCATGCTATTATTAATTAATATAGAATGGGGCTTTACTTCGAGTCCATCCCTATGGAGCATGATATCCTGAAGCGATTAAAGGATGAGTTATTATAACTCTTAATGAGATCTATAGCTATAATTTTAGTGGGGTGCCCAGCTACAGGAGTATTCTTGATAGACTCACCTATGTGAATGTGGAAGTGTGGCCGCTTCCTATGGATATTTTGGGCAAATTCCTAGAGCATTCACTATACTGGAATAGAAGCACATGGCTATAAAGTGCTGGCTATTAGAACTACACCCAAGTAGGGTTGTGTGTGGGATGTTGTCAGAGATAGAGTTCAAAACTATGGTTACTCTAGTACGTTCTGAATCATCTTTACTACGTGAAGGTTCAAGTCGAAAGACACCTTTACTTATGCACAATTCTATAGATTATTGCTCGATAAAAAGTTTTCAAATTTTGCAAGTGGGGGATTGTTGGAAACAGCTCGCTTCAGCTGTTAATGGAAAGCTTTGAAACCAAAATCTTTTGTTTTGCCTTAGACCATTTGAAGAAAAATGCCCACGCCCGTGTAAGTTAGTCCCAAATTGGTAAGGGGCTGAGTTTTGGTGTGGTATATTTACAATTTATTTGGAACAAATGGGCAAGCCCTTTGGTCATTAGATGTTTTGTGTGTATGGGTGGGGGACTTATTGGGCCAAGTCACACACGCGTGCCCGCCGTCGCCGTCGCCCGTCCGGCCCAGCCCGGCCCATATCCGGGTCCTGGGTCTTGGGCTTGGGCTCATTAAGAAATAATTTTTTGGACAAATAAATTAACATTTTTGGGATTTAGAAAATTAATTTTTAACGGTAATTAATTTCGAAAAACAACGTGGGCCTTTTACTGTTGAATTTTTCCACCCACGTTTCCAGTTTTCTCTCCACGTTTTTGCCCACTAACGGTAGTTTCTTTTTTGCATAAAAAGAGGTATTATACCTCCATTTTGACACACAACTTTAACACAACAAGCAGTTCTCAGAAATTTTTTCCAGAAATAATTAATCCCCCCCAGATTAGTTATGCTAGACAGAATTGAGCAATATATATATATATATATATATATATATATATATATATATATATATATTACTGAATGAGTTTTTGTTGAACGAATTTGGTGTGTGCTACCATTTCGTATATTGGGGCTGTTTTATCCTGGGGGTGGCGAGGCTTTCATCTGTCAGCACAAATTGGAGGCAGAGCCGTTAAAGACCTTAAAGAGAGCGACATTGTCCGCGATTCAGCCTAATTTACTGCTTCCGGGTTTCTTATATTTTCTGGGTTGATTTATTTGCTCCTAAATTGGGTAATTTCGTTCCCTACTTTAATTCTGCATTTATTTAAATTGCTGCAACAACAATTTTAAGGTATTCTGAAATTCTGCCATTGACGAAATTAACTCAAGCAACCTAATAAGCTTTTCAAATATAAAGGCACCCATTTTAAACGTTGGAGCAAAAAAACTGCTATTTTATTTAACTACGAAAAAAGTTGCATCGTGTGTTCAATTTGACAAACCCGTAGTAAGTAATCCACCTACTCTTGAGGAAAGCGAAACAATTCAAACTTGGGAGGAAAATGATTTTTTGTGCAAGAATTATATTTTGAATGCTATAAGTGACGAACTTTATGACTATTATGCCAATTATAAAACAGCAAAAGATGTTTGGGATGCACTGTTTAAAAAATATGACACGGAGGCGGCAGGTACTAAAAAATATGCCATCATCCATTATTTGAAATTTCAAATGACGGATGAAAAATCTGTTGTTGCTCAAACCCATGATTTGCAAAAGATTGTCCATGAAATTATTTCCGAGGGCATGGCTTTAGATGAGCAATTTCAGGTGGCTATGATTATTGATAATTTGCCTCCACTGTTCAAAGAGCTTAAAAATGTTTTGAGGCATAAGTCTAAAGAATTTTCACTAGAGTCACTCATTACTAAATTGAGAATTGAGGAGGAATCCCGAAAACAGAACTATAAAGATGAAATTCTTGTTGTGTCTAACAAAAAAATCAGAAAAATAACTACACTCCAGTTGTTTTAAAGGCAAATGGAAAAAATATGAAAAATCAGAAAAACAGCCACAACCAGAATTTTAAAAATCAGACTCAGACTCAGAATAAGTATAAGAACCCTGAAAATGGACAGTCTAGAAACTCGGGATAGTTTCTCTGTTTCAAGTGTGGCAAGCCTGGCCATATGGCTCGCAAATGTCTCAATGTGCCAAACGCACAAGCAAATTTGATCGAAGAGGACCTATGTGCTATGATTTCAGAAATCAACATGGTTAGCGGTGCCGAAGGGTGGTGGTTGGATACTGGCACTTCCCGCCATATCTGTTATGACCGTACTCTGTTTAAGACTTATTCTGAGACTGCAGATAAGAAGGTGTTGTTGGATGATTCTCACTCCACTGAGGTTGCTTGTACTGGAAATGTGGAATTGAAGTTCACTTCGGGAAAGACTTTTATCCTCAAAGATGTTCTTCATACTCCCGAGATAAGGAAAAATTTGGTTTTGGGTTATCTTCTCAACAAAGATGGCTTTACTCAAACTATTGGTGCTGATTTATTTACTTTGACCAAAAATGGAAATTTGGTAGGCAAGGGTTATGCCACTGATGGTATGTTTAAGTTGAATGTTGATTTAATAAAATTTCTCCTTCTGCTTATATTGTTTGTTCATTTAATATTTGGCATGCTAGGCTTTGTCATGTTAATAAACGACTTGTTAAAAATATGAGCACTTTAGGATTAATTCCAGAATTATCATTGAATGATTTTGAAAAATGTGAATGGTGTAGTCAAGCAAAAATCACTAAGACACCACATAAATCTGTTTTTAGAGAATCTGAACCACTTGATTTAATTCATTTGGATATTTGTGAATTGGATGGTGTCACAACTAGAAATGGAAAACGTTATTTTATAACTTTTATTGATGACTGTTTCGATTATTCATTTGTGTATTTAATGAAAAATAAAAGTGAAGCGTTTGATATGTTTAAAATTTTCCTAAATGAAATTGAAAATCCATTTAATCGGAAAATAAAAAGGTTACGTAATGACAGAGGCACCGAATATGATTCTGGACCATTTATTGAATTTTATAAAACTCACGGTATTATTCACGAAAAAACTTCCCCTTATTCGCCCGAAATGAACGGTAAAGCCGAAAGAAAAAATAGGACATTAACTGAATTAGTTGTTGCTATTTTATTAAATTCGGGGGCTGCCTCACATTGGTGGGGTGAAATTATTTTGACTGTGTGTCACATTTTTAATAGAATTCCTAAGACTAAAAGGAAAATATCTCCTTGTGAAATTTGAAAAAATATTAAGCCCAACGTGTCTTACCTTATAACGTGGGGGTGCTTAGCCTATGTACGTATACCCGATCCTAAAAGGTCTAAATTGGCAAGTAGAGCATATGAGTGCGATTTTATGGGCTATGCTATTAATAGCAAAGCATACCGATTTTATGACTTGAAAAATCAAGTAATTATTGAATTAAATGAGGCCGATTTTTATGAAGATAAATTTTCTTTTCAATTGAGAAATAGTGGGGGCGAGTCATCCACTAATATTTCTTTAAATAAAAATAAAGAAAATAATGAATCCATTTTAGAAATTCGAAAAATTAAAAGGGCTCGTGTGGAAAAAGATTTTGGCCCCGACTTTTATGCTTACACTTTAGAGGAGGATCCTAACACTATTCAAGAAGCTTTATCTTCTTTAGATGCCGATTTATGGCAAGAGGCTATTAATGATGAAATGGATTCTTTGGAAACAAATAAAACTCGGCATTTAGTGGACCTTCCTCCTGGATGTAAAACAATTGGGTGTAAATGGATTCTTAAAAGGAAATTAAAACTTGATGGCACTGTTGAAAAATATAAGGCACGTCTTGTTGCTAAAGGTTTTAGACAAAGAGAAAATGTAGACTTTTTTGATACATTTTCACCCGTGACTAGAATAACGTCTATACGTGTACTATTTGCTATAGCTGCCTTAAATGATTTAATTGGACACCAAATGGATGTTAAAACTACATTTTTAAATGGAGAGTTAGAAGAAGAGATTTATATGGATAAACCTGTAGGTTTTATTGTACACGGTCAATAAAATAAAGTATGTAAATTAGATAAATCTCTTTATGGACTCAAACAGGCACCAAAACAATGGCATGATAAATTTGATAGCCTAGTTATCTCCAATGGGTTTAAAATAAATGAAAGTGACAAATGCATTTATTATAAATATGTTGAGAACATTTGCACTATCATATGTCTTTATGTTGATGACTTGCTTATATTTGATTCTAATATTCATGCCGTAGAAAATGTTAAATCATTATTGTGTGCCAACTTTGATATGAAGGATTTGGGTGAAGCTAGTGTAATATTAGGAATTAATATTACTATGTTAGAAAGGGACTTTATTTGGATCAATCTCATTACATTGAGATAGTTCTAAAAAAATATAATTACTTTGACTCTAAACCTGCTAGTACTCCATTTGACCCTAGTGTAAAGTTATTTAAGAACACTGGCGACAGTGTAAATCAAAATTCTTATGCAAGCATTATAGGTTGCTTACGTTATGCTACAGATCGCACTAGACCTGACATAACTTATGCTGTGGGAGTACTATGTAGATTTACCAGTAGACCTAGTATGGAGCATTGACATGCTATTGAGAGGGTCATGCGGTACCTTAAAAGGACGATGAACCTCGGATTACACTATAATAAGCATCCCGCTGTCCTTGAAGGATTTAGTGATGTTGATTGGAACACCCTATCTGATGATTCTAAGGCTACTAGCGAATATATATTTTGCATCGCTGATGGTGCAGTTTCTTGGAAATCTAAGAAACAAAATATTTTGGCTCAATCCACTATGGAGTCTGAGATGATAGCGCTAGCTACTGCTAGTGAAGAGGCAAGTTGGTTAAGAAACCTCCTGTCAGATATCCCATTATGGGAAAGACCGATACGAGCCGTTTTAATTCATTGTGATAGTATCGCGGCTATTGCAAAAGTTGAGAACCATTATTATAACGGTAAGAAATGACAAATACGTCATAAGCATAGTACTGTTAGAGAATTTATCTCTACGGGTGCTGTGAGGGTGGATCATATACGGTCTGAACAGAACTTAGCTGATCCTTTGACGAAAGGACTAGCTAGGGAGAAGGTGTGGAACACCATGAAAGGGATGGGACTAAAGCCCTTGGATACATGAGTCACTTGTGATGGTTACCAAACATATAGACTGGAGATCCATCCCTATGGAGCTTGATATCCTGAAGCGATTAAAGGATGAGTTATTATAACTCTTAATGAGATCTATAACTATAATTTTTGTGCATGATATCCTGATTTACTGCTTCCGGGTTTCTTATATTTTCTGGGTCAATTTATTTTCTCTTAAATTAGATAATTTCGTTCCCTACTTTAATTCTACATTTATTTAAATTGACGCAACAACATATCTAATGGTACTCGTAGCGCTCAAAGGACAACTATTGTACCCGTGCATGTAAAGCCCTAAGCTCCTTAGACTCTACGGGTGGGGGTTAAGGAGGATGAGAGGGAACTGAGCCTTCAAGAGAACAAACAAAAGACGATAAAGAGGATGCTGACTGAGTGGGAGGGACACCAAGATATTGATTCGGCGAATCAAGAAGATGGATCCTAGACATACTCCAGGACTGAAGATCAATCATCTAAAATATAGTCAAGGTAAGACAAATGAAATAATGGGGCACTCAGTAGCTAAGCAGTGATGAGTGATGATAATCGTAAAGGGAAGAGCCTTCCTAGTATGAGAGGACCCTGAGTTCTGAATGAGACTCGGAATCGAAAAGATGTGAGCAAGAAGGTCGATGATAGCACCATGACTAATTGCATATATAAGACGCACGTGATCCCACGTGATATGTGTATGATTGACACGTGAAATAAGGCACGTTAAAATGCTTCAATTAAGGATCCGAAAGTCAAATATAATGTCCGAGTGATAGATGGTGGTGGCGTCGGCCCTACATTTCTCTGACACGGCAACTTTGGTAACCTCAATATCGGGTCTCTCATGGTTTGCCAAAGGAAAGGTAGCATCGGGGGCCCTGGGAAGAGAAATAAGAGAAGTGAAAGTATTAATAGTAATAATAATCTTTCGGCCCTGAACTATAAAGACTAAACCCATACTAGAAACAAGCATGCTAAAGAAATTTTTTTTGGACAAGGTTGGGATAGACGACATCACGGAGAGAAAAAAATATTCCCAACAACGATGACCCAACCAACGGAAAGAGGTGGTCTCCGACAATGATGCAAGGTGGACTATGTTTTCATGCACGATGGACCAAACGTGAAAACCAATGGCAATATACTGAAGCCATGCCTGGCGTGTCTCTCATTGCATGGGAACATAAGGAATGCCCGTGTTTTCCTTGGAGGATGAATCCTCCACTAGTTCATCGGTACCGGAGGCGCGACGTTGACGAGTCATGATAAATCAGATAGGAAGGATAAATAAGAATAGAGGGAAAGTGACCTAAAGGGAGTGACACACTTTCTAAAACACTAGATAACCAAACCAACCCAATCAGCAAGCAAAAGTATAATATATAATACGTAAAAAAAATTAAACATAAATGGAAATACATAAATTTATTTAGCATTTGGATTATATAATTGAAAAAAATTACGAACGCCAAAAAATGATATATCATTTATAGGGGCATGAAAACAAATATTTTTCGAATTAATTTTGGAATAAAAAAAAATAGCATAACAACCCCTAAAAAAGGGATTCGAAACACTTTTATATGGAAAAAACTCCCTTGTCAAGAATTATTACACCAAAATAAGGAAAAACTTTAACACGGTATGTGTAAGAAGTAATAAAATCCAACAAAGAAAAGAAGGAATAAAGAAACTATAAGAAAAATACCTCAACATGAACCAAAAACCACAAGAACTTTCCACTGATGAAAGGAGCAACCAAAACGCAGTAAAAACCTTTCAAAAATCGAGGGGAAAATGACTAGGGGAAGATATGATTACGGTACGGAGAAGAAATGAGTTGGAAAGATTGGGATTTAGGTGTTAATGGAGTTTTTTTGTGGAGAGAGAAGAAAAATCAGTCGCGGAAGGTGAGGAGAAAAGAGGTAGAATGAAAAACAATGCAAGAAAAAATTAAGGCAGTAAGAGAAGATTTTTAACCGCTTTCGAATGAGGTCACGACTCTCGTTCGAATAAGAATTAAAGCTTTTGATAATAAATCCAAAAAAATATAAATAAAAAATAATAAAACCAATTCAAAATATTAGAATTTTTGTGAAAATGTCTTAAGCTTTTAAGAAAATGAAAAACACCTAAGAGGCTATGAATAGAAATGAGAAACTCGGAACATGCAAGTGGAATGTAGGGATGTTAACGAAGCACACGGGAGCATTAACATAAGATAACACACAAGTGCAAAATTCCAAATAACACACCTAAACATTAAGCACTTTACTTGACCTTAGTGTAGAAATATTTAGACTCATTAGAAGTCAACACACTTTAAAAGGTCGATGATTCTTCGACCAATAGCGTGATTTAAATAAGTAATATGTGGATCTATTGCGCAATCCCATTGGTCATTAACTTATAACACCTGATAACTCGTCTTCAGCATATATGTGATTGTAGAGTAAAAACGGTCAATCAAAAGTTCCTTTTGGTACCTACAAACACACTAAAATTGTATATTGACAAGTCAGGGGTCAATCCGTACTCCTCAATGTGGATAAAAACAATAATGAAGACTATGTAATCGGGTTTTAAAATAATTTGATAAAGGGATGATTTAACTATCAACTAAAATTTAAACTACATTAATAAATAAATAAAATGATAAAGTGAGCTAAAGTGCAAGGAATGAATAAATGTGAGATGATTCAAGGGATTAAAATTCACCGCTTAACCTATTTATTTGTATTACTTAGTTTATCTGTTTGAAATGCCCCAAAACATATATAAATTCACAAATCAACTCTCGTTGCAAATGTAAACTTACATATAGTCATTATAGAAGATTAATATTTAAATTTCACATGCTCACAAAAATTAGATTTAAACATTTTCTAATAAATCACCGCTAGGGAAAATTCACTAAAAGTATTTTAAATCATTAAAAAAAATTAAGTTTTAGAGTATAGAAATTCGAACTATAATATTATTTAAAAATTTCCTCCTCTAGTTTAATTAATAAATAAATATTATAATCTGAATATGTGATTTTCACTCGAAAATAATTCACCCTCTCTCGAGTCGTAAATATAAATTGTAAAATTTTAATATTATAATTCAAAGGGGCATAATAAATAAATTAACTACAAATAAAAATAATTAAGTTAAGGGTTTCATCTCACCCATTGAATAGGGTATTTTACCTCTCATTTTGATATTATTACATATAAAATAGAATAATGACACAATAAGAGGCATATAAAATAAAATGGAACGAGAAAAAAATAATTGAACCAAGTCTCCTTGAACTCAATAATAATTTATCAAACATGAACAATGAAGTGCACCCATATTTTAAAATATTACAGCACTCAAAAGAGATTTCAAAATTCCAAATTTGTGTCTCACAATATATTCTGTCTCACTCAAGTCACTAAAAAAAATTATAAAAGAAGAAATAATTTATTTAATACAATCTACGCCTAAAACTACAACTAAAAACGGGCTCAAAAAAATAGAGCTCCTAAGGTGCTTGTTGTCTTCTCCTGTTCCTCTGTGCTGAAATGAAGATAGTGTTCTTTAATAAGAAACATGTAGGTCCAGGGTTAAAATTGGAAGGTGTAATGAATGAGGGTAGTTTAGGACAAAAGGGTGTATAAGTAATTCAGAACATGTGACTTCTATTTTGGGAAAATAGCAGATGCTCGGATTTTATAGGTACTATTTTTTGCATGAAATGGGAAAGGAAGAACAGTAGAAATCGATTTGGCTTGAGTAAAAGGGTCAGAAATTAAAAGATGCTATTGATGGGTCAAGCTTTTGAGATGGGGCTGTCAAGGTGGGTTTAGTTGTTGGCTGACACGGTTTTGGGGATTAGGGGGAGAGAGAAAGAGATTAGAACCGGATTTGGAATGGGTTGAAGGTGGCTGGATTCGTGTGGGCTCGGTCGGGGATCCGATTAGAAGCATTCATGTGAGAGGGTTTGGGTCGCTTTGGAGGCAGCAACTATGGGTCGAAATGGGTTTTGGCTATAGATGCAATGCGTCGGTTTAAATAAGTTCCGGTATAGTGGGTGTGGAGTTTGGGTCTGGGCAAGTGGTTTCGATCTGGGTTCGGGTTATGGTATGTTACATGCTTAAGGTTTGAAATCAGGTATGGGCAGGAGGTTGAAGTTTGAAGAAATGGAAATGGGTCTTTGGTTTGGGCCTGCCAGGTAGATCGATTTAGGATATGGGTTACGAATTGGGTTGGGTAATCCATCTTGGAATGTGCAAACAGGTGTTAGATGCGTGGAAGCTACAAGGGTTTTGAGTGTGGGTGTTGGTAGTTTAGTTGTTCTTGGAGGTGGGTGTATTTTCTGTTAATGAAGGTGAGAGGAGAGATAGTGTGGGAGAGAAGAAGATAATAGGGTAGTCTTAGATGTGGTAGGGTGTATGGGTTAAGGTGTAGGTTAGGGAGGTGAATGTGTATCTTTAATTTGTATCTAATAATTAAAATAGCACTAACTAAAAAAATTAAACCTAACAAAATTAATAAAACTAAAAATTAATCTCTATTAAAACTAAAAGTTAACTTTCTAACCTATAAACTAATAAAAGGGGTCAAATAAATTACAAATAAGAATAACAAACAAAACTAATAAAATAAAACTAAAAACAAATAAAATAACAAAAAAATCTAATAAATACGCACACCTATTACATTCACATAAAAATATAAAAACACAAGAACTTAGATAAAAATACACGGACCCTAATATTTACAATTATAGGCTCACAGGTAAAATATAAAAAATCTTAAAAAAATTTACACGACTCAACTAGCAATAAAAAAGTATAAAAGCATAAACTAAACACACACAAGGCTAGGGACTGGTCTGGACTCGGTTTAGGCTTAGGTTTGGGTTTGTGTTTTTGGTATGAGAATTAGGGTTTAGCACTTTTAATAGATTCTTTGCCGCATTTTGCCTTGATTTAAAGCGTTTGAATCTACAAACGTCGTTTGACCTATAAAATAAACATATATGCGCATAAGACCCATTTCACCAAGAATTAACAATTAAAAATTATCTATTTGCGATTTTATATAAACACTTTTGGGTGCTTATCACACCACCACCAAACAAAACATTGCTAGTCCTCGAGCAAAATTAGGGAGAAAGAAAAATAAGAAACCCAAAGTGTTCCACTTTCGTGGGCACTTGCGATTACACTCTACACGTGCAATAAGTCGTTAATCCTATAGGTTCTCCTACAGGATGAGTTTCGTCTCGTGAAAGTAACCCCAAAATTTAAAACTTTAATGAAAATGATTTATTAATAGGCAATATCTTATTTGACGTTGAAAAGCTATACAACCCATCTATAAAGACTTCAAGGATTATAATGTTTAACCATCAGTGTATGGCATAAAATTACTTAATCCCAAAGAATTAACCCTTACTAAAAACCTCAGTGTGTGAAGTGTGAGAAAGTCTTTAGTATCGTGAGAGTAATTCCTAGATTGCCTTGATAGAATCAGTGCTTTGACTTCAAATCTCACTAGATATATCTCTCTGAATCGAACTCTTCGAGATTTGGGTAAGTGTATCTCTCTAGTGTGTGAGGATTTGAGTAAATATAAACAAGTTCAAATGTCTCACACACTTATAAGAAATGACGGATACATGAAAGAAATTGATCTCATGAACGAATGCTAACCACTTAGTTGAGAATGTCGAGCCCTTCACCATATAGACTTCTCGTTTGTGAGAACACCTTACTAAGGATAAAAGTGGGGTTTATGCAAGAAGTGAGTAATGAGATGATGAAGATGAATGGTAGGGTAGGGTTTTTGAGAAGAGTGGAACACAATATGAATAACCAATGCCTTCATTTTATAAAACTATGATCGCGTAGATTTTCTATCTTTTTTTCTTTCTTTTTTTTTGTATTTTCTTTTTTATTTATTTATTTTTGTTGCGATGCATTTCTCTGTTCAAACCAACAATGAAGACATTGTGCATTTGAACTTTCAAACAATCTTTTCCTAAAAAAATGATGGATGATAATGATTGGAAATGATATAATAATGGTGTGGGGAAGGGAAGTATGAAAAGATAATGGGTGAAGTGAATGGTAATTTGATATGGATAAATGGTGAGTTTATGGTAAAGAATGATTTGGTGCTCTAGACAAACTACAAGATGCATGTTTCTTACGACTCAAAGGTGATGTCATTCTCAGTGGTTATGCCAAAGATGAAGAATAATGAGATCATGCAACGACTCATTGCGGTACCCAAAGAATGTTGAGTTATCTTGTGACTCCAAGATACGTAAAAACCCTCAAAAAGGTGAATAGTGCAAATCTCACTTCTTTAAGTCTCCACAAGTGATATTTTAGGGCTCTCTTTAGAATGTCGTTGCTCTTCAACTTTTGATTGTAAACGTGAAAGTGCAAATTTGCTGAGTTTAGGAATTCATAATGAAAATACGCCTTAAGAGGTATTACTTAATTTTATGGTAATAGCGTAATTAGGGCACAAACAAGGGTAATCTGAGACTTCTAAAAGAGGGATGATAGGAAAATTCACGTCATAGTAAAAATGAGTTAAACTACACAAAAAGATAAAAATGACTTGTTTCAGACGTTTAAAATTTTCAAAAGATGAGCGATTTTGATAAACTTTCCCACCCCCAAACAAAAGAGAACATCGCCCTCGACGTTTAAAACCCTAAAATTTGAGGATTAAATCTTGCATTTCGGTTATATTTATGGTTTTGATGACAAAAATGGTGTGAATAACTTATGCGTTGGTTCACAAAAAGATACAAATTACTTGTTTCAGAATTGTTTTTCAAAAGATGAACGATTTTGATAAATTTCCCCACCCCCAAACAAAAAAGAACAACGCCCTTGACGTTTAAAACTACACAAGAAAGGAATAACTGCATAATAAACCGCTAATGAATTTTGGACCTCATGATGAAATGAAGGGAAAAACCTGAGGAGTAATAGCGGCACAAAAGATATGTACAAGTATATAAAACATGATTAAGAATTGGGTGGTGTGAAACACCACCCCTAAATAGGATAAGACTAATACATCAAAACAAGACATGACATGATGCCTCCCGGTATCACTGAGTTTAATGTTTTTATCCAGACTGAAGGGAACTCACCCTAAGGATAAGGTCTAAGCAAGCACGAGGTGGTAGAAAAATTGGGTGATTATAATCACCCAAAATAAGACTGAAGCGTCAATCTTGTTGGATCAAGGATAAAAGGTCAATGCACTTTTTTGGAAAAGTTCTTCACACGATGCAAAGTTCTTCACATGATGCAAAGCATCGGTGGACCAAGGGAGGGTGGGGAGAAGGGTATGGGCAAGGGTGTAGGTGAGCACGCATCGATCACTGGCCTTATTGAGCCAAAAGGTGAGGGCAACAATAGCCCTATATGCATGGTGCTCTATTGGGCGAGGAAGGAGAAATGGTTTAGAAAGGGGAATGTAGTGTGGATCATAGATGGGTGATGATAATGGTTGCGCCGTGACACATTGATGAGAAGACTGTATGAAAAATCAACGTCACAAATATGTGGTGTGCAGGAAGGAACAAGCTCAATGTCACAGGTGAGAGTGGCACCACATATACTCTCATGGATGGAGGGGTGGAGGAAGAACTCACGAGATGGATCATGGAGTTCAAAGATGGATGGTGGGTGCAAGGAAGGACCTAAAGAGATATTTGGAACTAGGAGATGTATGGTACCTAGGTCGAAACATGGTGGAGGGTTGGGTGGGACAATGGGTGGGTCGGGAAGGACAATGGGCGTAGGAAGGTGATCTAACTCGAGAGTAGGGGACAAACACTCATTTTGTGGGTCGGAATGATCCTCAAGGTCCTCCTGAAGAGGGAGTGTGGTATCAAATGATGGCGAGATCAACTTATCCACAAATGTGTCACCATCCGTAATGGTGAAAGAGTCTAACGAGGCATTAAGATTCAATACATATGAATCAACATCAATATCAGAATCAATGTGAGAAAAACATATCTAGAGAGGATCCATAGTAAGGGAGGTGGGAACCATCACCAATTCAATCTCAATGCATTATGGAGCACTCGTAGCCGGAGCTATCTTATAAGGAATGGACGTCTCAAGGACACACTCAATGGGTGCAACGGGTATAAACTCGGGCGTATTTTTGGATATAACGTGTGGGATGTGAACCTCAAATGTGGGTTCTTTTGGATATGGCAGGGAAGGTCGAACCTCGGCTTTAGGTTCTTTTGGATTATTAGGGTATGGATTAGACTCACATTCTAGGGATAAGTCAACATAATTGTGAACTTGTGTCTCGGACCACGAGGTGGTCTCAACTTTGAGATTCTCAGTATGATAGGGTTGGTCGTAATCAAGATCAATGTCAGAAGACGATTCATCATCGTTCCACGTGGGTGCAACAATGGGTTGACTTGAGAGGTAATACGACTCGCTCGCACACTCAAATTTAGTTAAGCATTGTTTAAGCCATTGAAGGGCTTGATTTTGATATTAAGTGGCTTGCTCTTGCTCTAGTATAAACTTTTGCAAGAGGCTTTCGAGAGCAGATGTGGATGATGGTGATGAAGTGATGAGGGGTGGTGCAACAATGTATGGTTGAGGTGGACACAACTCGTTATTATTGAGACTATACGGAGAATACTTGTATGAAGTGTGTGGAGCGGGATCAAGTTCATCATACACGAGAGGATGGACTTCGTGAGAGACAAAAGGTTGATAATCACGGGTAACTTAGTGAGGGGACTGATCGGGATGGGGTGCATTAGGTTGCCATGACGGCCGTTGGAACGTGTGAGAATCCACAACATAAGGTTGAGATTCGTATTACATGGGAAGGGGGTCAATCCTCCACGAATAATTTGGTTACTCACACCACTTGGCATTAGATAAGTCATGATTTTAAATCAGAGTGGGTTTCGAAACAGCGTCATTTGGATAGACATGTTCCATGTTGGGTTCAAATGGATAAGGAAGGTATGGGCACTTATGGGACAAGTGATTAACGTGATAACAATATGTGCACCGCGAATACGGGAAATGGCTAAAGTCGTCCCATAAAGAATTTTATTCGGCCTTGATGGGATAGATAGTGGAGAAAAATGTTTCTCCAAAAATATTTTTGGCTTTTTATTTTTTATTTTTTTTATAAAAAGAACGAAAATCTTTTTGGGTTTTGGAAAAGGGATAAGAATGAAAGTATTTAAAGAAGAAAGAATATATATATATATATATATATATATATATATATAAAGAAAGAAGATGAAAACACTTTGCGGATTTTTTAAAAATAAGAAAAAGGATAAAAAATATTTTTGAATTTTTGAAAAGGGATAAAAGTGGACTCGGTATGAAACACACACTAACGAAGGTAAAAACAACGCCATTTGATGGAAAAGAAAATTTATTCTATATGTATGATCGATTGTTATCGTTGTTGATCCTTTCCAATCAAAATCCCATTGAACCTACAAACATAAAAAAATATGCATAGCGGTAAGTAAGGATGTCAATCCACTTTAATTTGTGAAGAATAAAATATGTGAAGACAAAGGTAGAATCATTTTCATATTATTATTTTTTTATGATTTTTCAAGGGATTATTAATTAACTAACTATGTTAATTTTTAAAGTACTAATTAAGATATAATATCTAATAAGAGAGGAATGAGATAAACAAAATTGTGCTAACAAGGAAACTAACTAAATTGGACTGGTGAGGGCATTAAAATTCATCCCTTGACTGGGAGATTAGCCCTCCATAATCATCATCCAAGACATAGAATAAACAAATGAAAGCATACGAGGATTAAAATAAAAGTAATTAAAGAGAAATAGATCAAACCCATTTTAACCTTGAATTAGAGCAACTATTCAATTACAAACCAAAATTCTCTCAATTACAGTCCCTCACTAATATATATTTTTTTCTAAAATAAAAACTACAAAATAAAAAAAATAAAAACTAATTACAATATATAATGGATGAATTTGTAATGGACTCTTAAATAATGAGAGAGATTTGCTAAAAATGCAAATCCTCAAATTATAAAATTGTACAATAGAGTTCATCTAAGGAAATAAATTCTACATCATCATTTTATGTTGAGATATTTACTAAAAATGCAAATACTCACCATAAAGGGATGGAAAAGAAGTTACTTTCAAAAGGGATGAATTCAATCACATCACTCTACATTGAGATAGTTGCTAAACTACAAAAAACTCATTATAGAGGGGTGGAGTGAAATTCATCTAAGAGATAAATTCTACCACTCCATTTTATATTGATATATTTGCTATAATTAAAAATACTCTATATAGAGGGGTGGAGGTGAATTTATCACACAAAGTTAAAAACTAAAATGGAGATCTTTTTTCAAATTCCACCAAGTCTTCAATTTATGGGTGAAATGAGGCTAGGGGTAACTTTGGTAATGCACACAATAGCATGTGGGAAGAGGTGTGAGAGGGGTATTATGAAAATTGAGGTATAAGTCACTTAACACACATGTGTGGGGTAATTTAGGGAGTGACACACAAATGTGCATGTGGGAGAGGTGGTAAGGGTAATTTGGGTAAGGGGTAAAACCCTTTGCATATGTGGGCTTTATTTTATTTGGGATGGGTTTTGACAGAGGTAAAAATGATTTTGGTTTAAAGTGTAAAAGTGGGTATAGGTAGAATGGGTAATGGTTTAATGGGTTATGGGTCTTGAGTTAGGCTGGTATGGTGTTTGAGTATAAAGGGTTGTTGGGTTTCACGAGTCTTCTTATGGTGGACAATCCATACAGGGATTTGGATCGCTGGTTCAATTTCAACTTGGGTGGAAATGGCAGGAGGTCGAGAGACGGATGCTCACGGGTTGGATGGGAGTGTGATAATAAGTTTAACTGGGTCGAGAAGGTCCGATGCTCGGGTTTGGATTGATGATGTCTTAGTTATGGTGGGGTGAGTTTTGTTAATGGAGGTTAAGAGAGAGAGTGTAAGACAGGTGTAGGAGATGATGAATAGTGAGGTGAGAGAAAAGTAAAATCTGATTTGATTTTGAATTGGGGTGTTTAACATGTGAATTTTTAGAGGGTATTGTGTGTGTAGGGTGTATGGGAATAAGGGGAAATAGGGACTGAGTTAAGTGTATGGGTGTGTACGGAAATAGTGTGT
Source organism: Sambucus nigra (assembly GCA_949130495.1). Taxonomy (NCBI): domain Eukaryota; kingdom Viridiplantae; phylum Streptophyta; class Magnoliopsida; order Dipsacales; family Adoxaceae; genus Sambucus; species Sambucus nigra. The sequence goes on along the minus strand of OX422220.1, from coordinate 448,719,156 downwards.
GTAGGTACTTTATTATAAAAAAATGAAAATATGTATATATATATATATATATATATATATATATATATATATATATACAACACACACAATAAAAAAATAAAAACACAAACACCACATATAAAATATAAAAAGAGTCATAATAAAATAATAACATAAATAAAATATAAAACAATTACACTCAAAATATAATAAATAAAATATGAACACACACCTATTTATATACAGACACATACATGATGACACGTGCATATTAATATTTACATAAAATAATACAATACTAAAGATAAAGACCCTAAAATAAAATAATAAAATAATAAAAATGACACAACCTTTAATAAAATATATATCTATATTAAAAATAATGAAAATAATAATACCACACGCACATTGAGCATGTATAGGAAATGCTAGGGATGAACTGGGTTTGGATCAAGACAGGTTTAGGCTACAGGATTGGGTTTAGGCTCATTTAACCGTATCACTCCCACATTTGAAGTACTTGACCACTTATTTATTGCAATTGCCTCGCATTAAGCTTGTTTGACATCGCAAATGCTTGTTGACCTGCAAAACAAATAAATACAAATATAAGTCCGATTTTTATCGAGAATTAGAAATTAAAAACCATCTATTTGGGGTTTTATTTTAACATTTTGGGTGCTTATCACGTCACCCCAAACAGAACATTGCTAGTCCTTGAGCAAAAATAGAGAGAAATAAGATTCAAACCAAAAGTGTACTACTTTCACGGGTACTTGCGATTGCACTTAGCATGTACAACAAGCCTTTAAACCTATAGGTGGCCCTACAGGGGGAGTTTTATCTCGTGAGGGTTTGTAGGGAATTTACCCACAAAGTTCTTTATTTTTAAACGACAATCAATCTCTTACTAGACGTACAAAAATCACACAATCCATCACGAGAAAAATATTTTGAGGAATTTAAGCTAGCAGTGTATAAAAAGTTTAGCTAAGTAACTACTCAAGGCACATCCTACCTAGAACTCAACATGTGTGGTTTGAATCCACCAAAATGGGTTAAATATCATAGAGTAATTCCTAGATCACTGTTTGGAATTAATGCTTCAACTTGAAAATCTCACAGATATAACATTCTTAAACGAACTCACGAGATTTGGGTAAAGTGTATCACTCTTGTGTGTGAGGAGGTGAGTAAATGTAAGCAAGGTAAAACGTCTCACACACATATAATAAAGGATGAACATTTTAGAAATAAAAATGATCTCATGAAAGAATGCTAATAACTACAGTGAGAATGGCGAGTTATTCACGACGTTGACGTTCATTTGCTCGAACACTTGGGGGAAAACATGGATGCTTATGGGTGAGGGAAAAATAAAATGAGAAGGATGGGATGATATGAGGTAAGGTAGGATGGTGATGGATGGATGGTTGAGAAGAGTGTATTACACTGGAGGAATAAATGTCTTTATTTCATAAGAACTTGACTTCAACTTTCTCTTTTTCTTTTTCTTTTTCTTTTTTTAAACTTCCAAATACTCATCAATGTGTGAGATAAATCTACTACAAATTACAAATAACCCCAACATAGATTTGTATCTAAATGTTTCTCCATTTAAATTAACTTTGTGAGAAGTATTTGCTAAAAATTCAAGAACTCTTTTTGACGGCTTTTCTCATTTATACTCTCAACAGCCTTCTCCTTTTCAAAATGGTGGTTGGAAAATGGATGGTATGAAAATAGGGATTGTGTATGGTGATGATATGAAAAATTAAAGGTTTATAGATGTAGATAAATGGAATTTGGTTAGTGTATGGGTGAAAGTCTAGTGATCGAGACAAACTTCAAGATATGTGTTTCTTACAACTCGAAGTGATGTCGTTCTCAGTGACAAGTCAAAAATTTAGTGAAGAATAATGAGATCATATAAAGATTAAGTACAGACCCAAAGGAAATTGAATCAAATTGTGACTTGTAGATTGCATAAAACTCTCTAAAAAGTGCAAGGCATAAATCTCACAAGTTAAAGTATCCACTGGTGATCCTTAAGGTTTTGTTGATAATTGTAGTACTCTTCAACTCTAAACTGTAGTGATGTGATAAGTGAGAATTTTTTATTTTGAGTCTAGAAATTCATGGTGCAAAATACTTTGGTACGCATTACATAAGCTATTTAGAAAAAAACATCCTCTACCTTGATTCCTAGACTTAAAAGATGGATGATAGAAAATTCATGTCAATGAGTAAGATGAAAGAAACTGCACGAAAATTTTAAAAATAAAGTCCTATTTATGAAATATTTTCAAAAGAGGTACGGTTTTTATAAAATTTTCCACCCCAAAACAAAAAGGAACATCGTCCTTGATGTTAAATAAAATTATTTTTAAAATTGAGTGTAGAAGGGAGGAAAGAGATCACCATAATCAACCGTTAATGAAGTGGGAAATACGTATCTAGGATTAAATATGAATAAGTAATGGGAGGAAAAATGTGTACAAGTCTATAAACATGGTAAAGCATTGGGTGGTGTGAAACACCACCCCAAACAGGATAAGACTCATACTCGAAAATAGTGGGCTGCCTCCCTATAGCGCTAAGTTTAAGATCCAGATCCAAACCGAAGGGAACACAGCCAAAAGATAAGAACTATGAAGGCATAGGGTGACAGAAAAATTGGGAGATGATAATCGACCCCAAACAAAACTGAGTCGTCAGTCTTGTTGGATAAATGTGACAAGGGTGAGGCTGAAGATACACCGATCACGGGCCTTATTTTTTATTTTTGAATATTTTGACAAAGAAAGAAAGTATCTTGGGATTTTTTTTTAAAATAAACGTAAAAGGAAAATATTTTTGGACATTTTGAATATTTTGAGAAAGAAAGAAAATCTTTAGTGATTTTTTTTTTAAAAAAAGGGGATACAATGGACTCTCGTTGAAACACAAAAGGGCGGATCACGCAAAAATCGACTACCAAAGGGTGAATTAGACACGTACAAGTAAAGGAAAAATGCCAAGTATCACATAGCCAATCGTTTTATCTTCAATTAGATGATGGGGTAGTCAAATTTTAATTAATCAGTGGCGAGTAAAACACGGAGTTTTACATGTCGCCTTTGAAAAGTGTGCTCTACTTGGCTTGCTAGTTGATTGATTTTAATTATGTGATGGCACGGGTAACAAGCAAGTGATAATAGGTGATCGAGTCGGATGATGAAATCCCAACTCGTTTCAATTATCGGGTATATGTCTTAGGTTCATTAATTCATCAAACCATTCAAAGTAAATGCAATGCAATAATAAAATCACATAGGAGCAATTAAGCACACAATGAATGGACTCACTTGCGGTAGATTTGCGAGGGATAAATAAATGTAACTCCCACGATTTTTACGCGCGTGGGGTGAAGACCAAGTTGAGTTGACCGGGGGGAAGTTCTCCTAACTTCGGTTGTCCCTGAATGTCCTACCGACCCAAAGTAGAGAGGCTTTAAAATTCCACTCCAAGGTCTCTCTCTCTCTACCTTTTCCCATTTCCCTTTTCGCTTTTTTTTTTAATTAATTATTACAAGAAAATGGTTTAAAAAATACACCCAAATGAATACATGTATCAATAATACCTAATACAACCAATCTATGAATCGAAACAGTAACAAATACATCTACAAAAATGAAAATAAAATATACAAGTCTTCACATGAGCCTTCAACTTCAAGAAAGAGGCAAAGGTGCCATTTGATAACTTGTCTTCAGTATAAATGTCATTGTAGAGTAACAACGACCAATCAAAAATTCCTTTTGGTACTTACAAACACACTAAAATTATATATTGGCAAGTAAGGGGTCAATCTGTGCTCCTCAATATGAATAAAAGCAATAATAAAGACTATGTAATCAGGTTTTAAAATAATTTGGTAAAGGGATGATTTAACTGTGAACGAAAATTTAAACTACAGTAATAAATAAATAAAATGATAAAGCGAGCTAAAATGCGAGGAGTGAACAAACATGAGATGAGTCAAAGGATTAAAATTCACCGCTTAACCAATTTATTTTTATTACTTAGTTTATCTATTTGAAATACCCCAGAACATATATTAACTCACAAATAAACTCTCATTGCAAATGTAAAGTTACATATAGTCATTATAGAAGATTAATATTTAAATTTCACATACTCACAAAAATTAGATTTAAACATTTTCTAATAAATTACCAGTGCGGAAAATTCACTAAAAGTATTTTAAATCATTAAAAAATTAAGTTTTAGAGTAGAGAAATTCGAATTGTAATATTATTTAAAAATTTCCTAACTCTAGTTTAATTAATAAATAAATATTATAATTTGAATTTGTTATTTTCTCTAAAAAATAATTCACTCTCTCTCGAGACGTAAAAATAAATTATAAAATTTTAATATTAATATTCAAAGGGGCATAATAAATAAACAAACTAAATTAAAAATAATCAAGTTATGGTTTCATCTCACCCCTTGAATGGGGTATTTAGCCTCTCATTTTGGTATTATTACATTTAAAATGTAATAATGACACAATAAGAGGCATACAAAATAAAATGGAATGAGAAAAAAATAATTGAACCAAGTCTCCTTTAACTCAATAATAATTTCCCAAAAATGAACAATTAAGTGCACCCACAATTTTGAAATATTACAGCACTCATAGAAATGTCAAAATTCCAATATTTGTGTCTCGCGATATATTCTCGCTCACTCAAGTCACTAAAAAACTACAAAAGAAGAAATAAATTTTTTTTATGCAATCGACGCCTAAAACTACAACTAAAAATGGGCTAAAAAAATGGAGCTCTTAAAGTGCTTGCTGTCTAGTTTTCTTTTATGAGAAGCATGTGGGTTTAGGGTTAAAATTGGAAGGAGGTAGCTGGACTGGGGTAGGCTCCGTCGGTGCTCCGATTAGAAGTATTTGGGTCAGAGGGCTTAGGTCGGTTTGGAGGCAGCAGCTATAGGTCGAAATGGGTTTTGGGTATAGATGCAATGGGTCAATTTCGATGAGTTCGGGTGTGGTGGGTGTAGAGTTTGGGTCTGGGAAGGTGGTTTCGATCTGGGTTCGAGTTATGGTATTGTTACGGGCTTAAGTTTTGAAATCGGGTATGAGTAGGAGGTTTGAGTTTGAAGAAATGGAAATGGGTCTTAGGTTTGGGCATGGTAGGTAGCTCGATTTCGGGTATGGGTTACGAATTGGGTTGGATAATCTAGCTGGGAATGTGTGAGCATGCGTTAGGTGCGTGGCAACTACAAGGGTTTTGGGGAGTGGGTGTTTGGGTGTTGGTAGTTTAGTTGTTCTTGGCGATGGGTGTGTTTTCTATTAATGGAGGTGAGAGGAGAGAGAGTGTGGTAGAGAAGAAGATGGTAGGGTAGTCTTAGATGTGGTAGGGTGTATGGGTTAAGTTGTAGGTTAAGGAGGTGTATGTGTGTCTTTAGTTTGTATCTAATATTTAAAATAACACTAACTAAAAAATTAAAACTAACAAAATTAATGAAACTAAAAATTAAAATCCATTAAAACTAAAAATTAACTTTCTTACCTATAAACTAATAAAAGGAATCAAATAAATTAAAAATGAGAATAATAAACAAAACTAATGAAATAAATATAAAATATATAAAATAAAATAAAATAAAATAACTAAAAATCTAATAAATGCGCACACCTATTATATTCACATAAAAATATAAAAAGACGCGAACTTAGATTAAAAATGCACGGACCCTAATATTTACAACTATACGCTCAACAATAAAATGTAAAAAATCTTAAAAAATTATACACGACTCAACTAAAATCTAAAAGTAAAAGAATAAAAGCACAAACTAAACACAAACAAGACTAGGGGCCGGTCTAGGCTCGATTTAGTCTTAGGTTCGGGTGTGCATTTTTGGTACGGGAATTGGATTTAGAACTTTTAATCGCATCTTTGCCGCATCTTTTCCTTGATTTAACGCGTTTGAATTTACAAATGGCGTTTGACCTACAAAATAAACATATATGCGCATAAGACCCATTTTTTCGAGAATTAGCAATTAAAAATTGTCTATTTGAGGTTTTATTTAAACACTTTTGGGTGCTTACCAACACCCTCAAAAATAACAATTTTTTTTTATCTCACACAACATTTTGAAGATATAATAATTTGAATTTCGCCTTCGAAGCATCAATGATAAAAATTTGGCCTTGGTAAATCTTTTTTTCTATGTCGAATATTCTTTAAGGCGCTTTTTCAATGCTAGCTTTTATTGCAAAGGAGATTTCTACTTCCATATCCTCTTTATATTGCTCACTCAAGTTTGATAAAATAATTAATATACGAGCAATGGTTCTTACATACTTAAATTTTGCCTATCGCATATGAAATTAAGTGGCAATATTGATAAGAAAACACCTTACTTCACTTAAGCCATGAAAACCTGAACAACATTCTGAAGAGATCATGAAAGATGTGTGCATATAAGGTGACGAGATGAGACCAAAAATATAAGGAAATATCATAAAAGTCCATCATTCATCTTGACAATGCATAATTAATCACACGAAGGACACAATCTAGTCTAGATCTCCATGGTAAGTCATGTGATCATGGAATGAAATGAAGCTTCGAATGCCTTCATTACGCATCCAAAAGGTAAAAAAAAATATTTTTGAGAATTTTATAAATAAAAGAAACAATTTTTTTTTTGGAATTTTCATAAAAAATATATACAACACATGCACAATCTAGTTTTGGGTAATAAAAGATTGACAATAAACACAATATCCAATCTAACTAACGACCTGAACTCAATCGATGGAAAGAACACCAATAGATTTCTTAACAATTTCAAACCTAAGGACATCTAGAGGTTCACTAAAAAGATTCTCTAATTGAAGTTCGATGGAAACATATATTATGGATACGATTTTTTCTTCAATAAGGACGTGAATGAAATGCTCACACGTCCTAATATACTTTATTCTAGAATGTTGGACCGAATTATGAGAAAGGTGAATGGAACTTATATTATCGCAGAATATGATCAGGTACTCCGCTCAGGCGGAGTACCTGAGCGGAGACAAGATGCATATGCAACAAGAAATGTAAATGGGTTAGGGCCCGGTTCTATATGATTACCAGATGAATAAAGAGTATGACAGTTATAAATAAAATCATGCTAGAAAGAATAAAATCTATTTACACAGTTCTTAAAACGTAACTAATACAGAAAAGAAAAACATGGGTAACATAAATTTTAAACTTCCATTTCATTATTATGTTCCTTATCAGGAACTCATAATTACAACATTTATGCTCTTTACTAGCATTTCATTCCTTATCAGGAAAATATAATTAAAATTGTAAGCTCTTTATGGCTTTTATTTCAATTACATGCCCATCCTGGCATAACCATTCCTTAGCAGGAATATCATCAACATTAAATGCTCTTTGTGGCATTGTAGTGTGCTCTTTGTGGCACTTCTTCATGCTCTTTATGGCATATACCCATCAAGTCCCACTTGATGATGAATAGTTATATTTATATACATATAACGATTCTAAGACCTCCCCTCCGAGTTTCCTCACTGGGCGCGCCCCTAAATGACCATCATCTTCCAGGGCCTATCTATACAAGACAACCTGGGCACCTATCGCAATACGTCGGGAAGCGGCCATATGCCTGCGGGAGAGTCAAGACCACACCCAGAATCTCCTCACCAGCGCAAAAAAACATAAAATATCTCTCATATGGCCTATGGACTATATCCACCCTGCATTCACTAGCCAGGGGGCATCACCAAGCGCGCGAACTTCCCTTATGATGTCATTTAGAGAGGCGTGTATCAACCATTTGATTTACCATTTTCAAGAATCAAGTAAATTATCATTTACCGAGTTCTTGATTAAGTAAATTATCATTTACTACAATCAATACCATTCCAATGTATATGTTTCATTTTATCTGAAACCATTTTCATTTGCTTTATTTGTAAATAGTATATCTTATTATCCGGAGCCATACGATAACTTATATCGATACTACAACCTCAAATGAGTAAATAAACTCCTTCATTATCTCCAAACATTTTAGGGTGTTATTTTAAAACCCCAAGAATATCATCCTTCAAAGGAATGAATGAACTTTCAATTTGTTCTCCCAACACACCTTTATGGTGTTATTATGAAACGCCAATGTTAACATAGCTCAATTGAGCTTCTAAAATCTCCCAAACATAACACTACATCTCCTAGTTTTATAGTAGTTAACTCGAAGAAAATAATGCCCTATCATCAATAGGCATAACCCCGGAAAAGTCCCCACATAACCCATTCCTAATGTAGGGTACTAAACGAACTCAACTAGCACTCTAGGACTCTAAGTTTACTTCAATATAGAAGGTTCCTAGGCCCTAATCCTAAAGAACAAGGATGAAAATTGAGTTAGAAGAACAACTCAAAAACAACCTTATTTCGAATCGATTCGCCCAAGGGCCGAATCGATTCACCCCAGGCAGCAAATCGATTCGCCCAAAAGCGAATCGATTCGGATGACAAATCCAACATTCTGCCTCAGCCGAATCGATTCGTCCTTAACCCGAATCGATTCAGATTTGCAGACCTGTAGGATGACCCCTTAGCGAATCGATTCGCCCAAGGGCCGAATCGATTCGCCCCTGCGATTTGGCCAAGATTGGCTACGAAGGGTTTTAAACCCTAGTTTCTCCAAACCCCAAATCTCTTCCATTTCACACACAACCAACAATATTTATCTACCCCAAATTCATCCTACATGATTTATAACAACTATAACCCAAAATTTCATCATCAAAACTAAGATTAGGGTTTAAATCCCATAAATTTCACATTTAAACCTTAAATGTAAATACACAACTATCATACAATTTATACATCTTAAATCACATATTAGCAAGTAGAAAAATTGCCTTAGGGTTGATATCTCAGATTAATTTGGAGAAGAAGCAATCCCAAATCCTCCATCTTCAATCTCTCTCTCATTTCTCCATTTTTCTCTTCCTCTTTCTTTCTCTCCTTTTTTCTCTATGTTTTAAGACAAAAATGAGGGAATGAAATAAAGGGCAAGACCAAAATCGTGGCTTAACATAATTCTCCCAATTTAAGTGGTTAACACAACATTAAAATGACTCCCAATTACGTGTTTACGTTAAAATCAAGTAAAAGTGCCCGAAATACAAAAATGCAATATGGCACTTATTTTGACTGTCTCACACCTTCCGAGACTAACTAAACCCTCTAAACTGGCATCCAGAAATTTTATAAATTATTTTGTGAGTTCCAATTTCATTTGAACTATCGTGTCATTTATATACATGACACTATAAACATGCAACCTGATGATATTTACTTTCACATACTGTAAATATGCATTAGTCTAGTAAATATTAACTTTCAATTAATATTTACTCCAGTCCCCACATTTTATATAATTACCTTATGCGGTAAAATTAATATAAAATGAGCCTCCCAGATTCGAGGGTTGTTACAGTATTCAACCTTAGCGGTGGACAAGGCTATCAAATTTTATTTCTTGCTTAACCACAAAACTAAAGCACTACAGAAATAAAAACACCCACATGAGGTGCTTTTGCAAATATCTACATCCCCAACCCAATCTGTATCAGAATAAGTCAATAACCAATCATCGATATCAAAAGAACACCATAGTCCATAATCTAAAGTGCCACTCACATATTTGATAATTCTTTTAAGTGCATGTAAATGAGACTCTTTTGGGGATGACTGATACCTAACACACACACCTACACTAAAGGAAATATCAGGATGACTAGAGGTTAGGTAGAAATGACTACTTATCATTCTACTAAAAAAGGTTTTTTCTACGTCCTTTCTCGATATATCTTTGTTAATCTTAGTCGCAGAACTCATCGGTGTACATTTATGCCTTGTGGTGTCTAACCTAAATTTATTCAATAGATGTTTTGCATAATTAGCTTGGGATATGAAAATACCATCATCTAATCGATGAACATGAAGACCTAAGTAAATGTAAGATCACCTACCATACTCATCTCAAATCTCTGGTCATCTCTTTCACAAAATGATGAGTATGTTGGTTATAAGTGGAACCAAAGAATGTATTTGACATAGAATTGTGCAACCAATATATCCCAATTCTCTTTGATTATGAACATGTCATATCAATTTCCCCTCTCTTGAAACCACGATCTAGGAGATAGAAATTAAGCCTCTCATACTAATCTCGAGGAGCTTGCTTCAAACCAAATGATGTCTGGTAATTAATTCCTTGGCCTAGTGACACTAACATCATTGGTACCAAGTGGATTTATAAGAACAAAATGGATGAAATGGTATCATAGTTCATAACAAATCTTGGTTAGTTTCTCAAGGTTGCACCCAAATTGAGGATGTTGATTTTGACGAAACGTTTTCTCTTGTTGCGAGGCTAGAGTCTATTCGACTGAAACTTGCCATAAAATGTCATCTCAAATTCAATATCTATCATATGGATGTCAAGAGTCACTTTCTTAATGGAACTCTATAAGAGGAGGCCATTGTGGAACAACTGAAAGGATTTGAATATCCAATTTTCCCCAACCTTTTTTTTATCTGAAGCAAGCCATATACATTTTAAATTGAAATAACTCTTCCTGTATTGAATTAATCCAGTGTTCTTCCTTGAGTGCTTCCTTAATGTTCTTGGGCCAATCATGAGAAATAATGGGATCATTACTAGGAATTGCATCATTGTCACAAATCATCATTGAAAAATATTGTAGGAGCATCATCTTTAATAGTGACATTTAATGATTCCATTATTTAGGAGCTTTTAAGGTTGTAGACCATGTATACTCGACTATTCGATGAATATACTAAAAATATTCCATCGTCACTCATAGAGTCAAACTTTTCTAAGTGCTCTCAATCGTGAAGAATGTAACAAGGACCCTAAAAGGCTTAAAATAAGATAGGTTGGTATTTTTACCAATCCATAATTCATATGTCGTTTTAGATGCGTATGGACGAAGATAAACCCTATTCACCATGTGGCATGAGGTGTTAACCGCCTCAGCCCAAAATCTCCTAGGCACATTTTGACCAAGAAACATAGACCTTGCCATTTCTTGAATGGTCCTATTCTTTCTCTCAACAATGCATTTTTATTGAGGTGTGCCTACTACCAACAACTCATGTTCAATACCTAACTCATCATAAAAAAATTTAACACTAACATCAATGAATTTTGTGCCATTATCATTTCTAATTTGATTTATAGTGATACTATGTCTATTTTGTTGAACATGACATTTGGTTATAAGAAATACAACATCATCTGATTTTCCCCTAAGGAATCCCATAGTAGAATACCTAAAAAAATCTTCGACCATCACTAAAATATTCTGTTTATTGCTAAGGCTCTTCATATGCATAGGACCTATAAGATCCATGTGTGTCAACTCTAATACCCCGGAGGTAGTAATTGTATTCAACTTCTTATGTGGACTCTTGATTTTTTACCATGTTGGCACGAGCCACAAACCAAAGAATTTAGTTTTCCTAGAGATGGCATGTCAAGGACTTGGTCTTTCCTCACAAGAAGATCAAGATCTCTATGGATATGGCTTAGTCTTTGGTGCTAACGTTTGACAGGAGGGACCCTAGAATTATTGCATATGAATTAGGATTTTTGAATAATACCATAATAGTTATCGTAAATTTTCACACCTTTTAGTACTATCTTACTCGAATCATTATAGACATGACATTCAGACTAGTTAAAATTGATTGCAAAATTTTTGTCACAAAATTGCCTTATGGTAATAAAATTTTCTTTCAACCCTTCAACATAAACACGTTGTCTAGCTTTAGGGATCTAAAAATTTCAATAGTGCCTCGTCCTAACATGCTAGATTGACTCCCATCATCGAAAATGACTTTAACTTATTATGATCCTCAAGTTTGTTAAAAGAGATTTGTCACCTGTCATGTGCCTTGAACAATAACTCTTACATTACAATTGGGAGGTATTCTGAGATTTGAGATAAATAGGAATAACTAGAGCCTTTTTGTCATTTTCTTTCACGACCCAAGTAGGAGTGTAACGCATGGGGCGTTGCCTTCCTTTTTCTCTTTCTATCGTTATTCCTAACATTTTGTTTGAGTGAGTTTCCATGAGGCATAGACAACCTTTAAAATTATTCTATAAAACCTTTTGAAGTATGAGCAAGTTATTCAACTTATTTTCCTAAGCTAGCAGTATGGATATAGTTGGGTACTAGAGTACGAGAATGAGAATTCCTCTCAAGCTTGTACCAAAAGTCTCTAAGATGACCCGTTCTTTTGCAATAATTACGAACATAGAGTTGAGAAAATTTCTTCTTATTGGTTTACTTAGGAGGGTTCCTCTTTGGTGGGATTGATTTAGGAGTGTTTATTTCGGACACAAACTTGGCAATGGGTACAATCTCAGATTTGGAAGTGTTACCCTCAATATATACTATACCTTTTTTTTACAGCCTTTCTCCTTAAATTTAAGGATAGGTCCAAGAAAAAACTTCCCCCGTTCTCCTGGTATTATCTTCAAGAGTGACTTATAGTTCACGAGAAGCCTCAAGGTCTTTTTTGGTAGTGGTAATTTCGATTTCAAGCTTCTCACAAACTTCCAAATAAGCACAAAGATCAGTAGAAAGTTTTATGACATTAGAAAATAAGTCATCCTTCTCTTTTGCAACCAAAATAAGCTTTTATTTCAAAGAAAAATTTTCTACCTCGAGTCGACTCACTAGTGCCTCATTTTCTTTCAAAGAAATCAACTTCTATTTAAGCGTCAACACCTTAATAGTCAACTTTTTATTTCTCTTTTGAATTTTCAAGGACTCGGTGTAGAGATTAGTATAGGAGGATTGGAAATCACCTTCATTAAAATCAATATCAACATCACTAAAACCATCATCATTATTACTATTTTGAGAAAGGTTAGACCTAGAGTCGAGACTGTAATGTAGAAGGTTGTCATCAATAGAATGCGACATACTAGAGTTACTGACATTACTAGCTGCGAACGCAGTGAAGTTGTGTCCAATAGATGAATAATTACCCAAATCATCTGACTCAACATCACTATCACTTAGAGTGGCATTGTAGACACTTTTGTTTTTTCCCATCTCTTATGCTTCATGGGGCATTCAAATGCTCTATGACCACAACCTTCAACCTCATAACATCTTTCAAAATCATCTTTCTGATAATTATCATTCTTAATTTTCTTATCGTCACGATCATTAAAATTCTAACCTATCTTATTAAACTTATTTCTCTCAAATTTTTGTTTATCAAATTTTGAATTTTGATTCTAAAACTTGAGAAATTTTATAGTGAATAAGTCCATGTCATCTGGATCTAGGGCAGGCTCTGATGTCTCATCCTTTAGGGTTTTTAAGGAAATGCACTTATCTTTCTTCTTCTTAGATTGAGGAAACGTGTCAAGTTCGTAGGTTTGAAGATCACCAATAAGATCTTCTAGTCTCATTGTGTTTGTATTCCTTAGGGAATTCAAGATAGTGACTTTTGGGTTAAATATTTCAGGTAGGGACCTTAAGATTTTCTTCATAACCTGAGTTTCGACAATTCTTTCTCCCAAATTGAATGACGAGTTTACGATTTATGAGAAATGATCATAAAACTCATCAAATGTTTTATTTCACTCATACGGATGGTTTAAAATTAACTAGTTAGATTGTGAAGCTTGGAAGCTTTCACGACATTTTCTCCTTCATGCATAATTTGGAGTATATCCCAAGCCTCCATAAATATTTCACATGTCATGATTCGACAAAAATCCTTAGGTGAGACTACATTAAATAAGCATTGAGACCACCAAAATTATAATTATAAAGATTATGTTTGTCCTTGCACTAAATCTCAACCGTTTTAGGGACAATACGCTCTCCAATAATTGTTGTGGGTGAAGATCACCCTAACTACCTCCATCCAAACTTTCTCATCTATAGACTTAAGTGCAAGTTTCATACGGGTTTTCCAATATGTATAATTTGACCCGTCAAACATCGATAACCCTAAATGAGTTATAGACAATGGCTATAATACCAATTGAAAAACTAATTTTCAACTTAAGAATCAATTAATTACACAATTGAAAAATACAGTCAAAACCATCCTAAACATGCTTGTAAATTAATTAATTACCAATTTTCATCATGAATAACTTAATTACTAAGTTTGCATGAAATATTGATTTTAATAATAACAAAAGACACAGTCACATGAGATGATAATGTACGAGGAAAACCTAATTGGGAAAAATCTCGGACTGCTAGGCCTAGAAAAATTCATAATAATTAATGGTTTACAAAAAAGACACACATGACTGAAAATACAGGGCTGTATCGAATCACTTGTATTTTAGGTTAGACACATAAAGATTCAATTTTGAAACCAAATTTTATCTTGATTATAATGAGTTGTGCATGAAGACATAAAGTCCACATTAGCTATACCAAACCACACAATCAAACCAAGCAAAAGACGAATGTTTGAGAAAAAATTCCTTTCGGGAAAAACCTACATTTCAGCATTGTAAAAGAGTTTAACAGACTCGATGCCTTACAAACTAATTATAGGTCCACTAAGTATAATGCACATGTATTAAAATATGTGATAGAAAGTGATGCAGTCCATCACCAGCAAGAGGAAGCTGCTCTTCCCTCGGTATCCACCGATTAGCCTAAGGACTATAAAATAATTTCTTCTCCAGCTCTAGATTCACAACTCCGTAATCAGCTATAGAGAAACCTCAACAAGGGTTTGATAAGTGTATGGTAGTTGGGTTTGACTAAACTCAAAAAATAAAATTAACGGATTTATGATTTGGAAAATTAAAATGTTTATATGAAATAAAAGAAAGAAAACATTTGGTGCAAGTATAAGAGTTGATTTTTGCCATAAGAGTTATTTAAAACACTTCAAAAGAACCCTTTTTTTTTTATAGAAAAACACAATTTTTGAGGTGACGATCTTGTTCAAATTAAAATAGGGCTTTGTTCAAATGAAAACAAGGTATTGTTCTAACGAGATCAAATTTCGTTTGAACGACAAGCTTAGTTAGTTTGAACAACCTTCCAATAACCTTCCAAGGAGAGTAATTATGTTAAATAGAGAGTTCTCGTTAGAAGTTCATTAGATGTTTGTTTTAACAAGTCACGCATTTCATTCTAACAAAATTAATCCTTATTCAAACGAGAACCAAGTCTCATTTTAACAGACCCAAAAAAATTATTTTTAAAAATTCATTTTATAAAAATTCCTCGATTATAAAATAAAACATCACAGAATAAAATTAACTGGGAAAAATTAACATGTACTAAAAGGATAGATATGTGTGTAACTTAATGCAAATACGCGTAATATATGAAACATTCTCGTGTATTGATGTAAAAATATTCACCTTTTGAATATGTATCTATATGAAAAAGAGAAAAATCCACAAATATGTTGTTTTAATTTCAATGTTATATTTGTTATCCATAATAGGGTTCTTGAATTTTTTACACTTGTGTTAATACTTATCCATGAATATATTTGTTATCCATAATAGGTGATTGTTTGTAGTAACTGTGATGGGGTATGCTCTATACAATGAGTGGATGGGTGAGACAAATAGACTAGGGGATGAGTATCGTAGAGGTGCTGATAAATTTGCAAAATTCGTAAATATATGTCTTAGTGATGAAGAGTTCCTGTGTCCATGTGCACAGTGTTGGAATGATAAGGTGTTTAAGTGAAAAACAGTTAAACTACATTTGTTAAGATGGGGGTATGCAAGATAGTTATCAATCGTGGGTTTTTCATAGGGAATTGCATGTTCCCTTTTTCCCTGATCAACCTTCACAACAATCATAAATTTGATAGATGTACAAGGCCAGGAGGACAATGTATTTCATAATATGTTAGAGGATTTAATTAATGATTCTTTTGGAGTTCATAAAGTGAAAAAAATAAGGTCACTGATGATGTAGAAGGTTCAGGTGCTCATGAAGATATTAGGATAAACCTTGAGAACGACTATTAAAGCTTGAAATTTAAGGCGACCCAACCGTTGTACATTATCTATGATAAAGATCAAATAACTTTGCACTCCATGGTTAGTTTGATTAGTTTGAAGACCCAATATGGTTTTTCTGACAATAGCGTGATAGGAATTCTAAATTAGGTGAAGGGGTTGCTACCTAAGCAGAATACGCTTCCAGATATCTATCCTAGTATGAAGAATAATTTGAATGGTTTGGGAATCACTACAAAAAAAATAGCTTTTGAGACGGTGGCCTAACAGTCCTAAAAGATCATTTATCCGTCTCAAATACTTTTTCTGACGCTATTTGGGACGGCTAGAGGGGTCTTTTTGATAGGGGGTTATAAATACTTTTTGTGATGCCATAGCCGTCTCAAAAGAGTTTTTTGAAACAGGAACAGATCCGTCTCAAAAGGTCCTCATTTTATATGACCCTTTTTGAGACGGCACAAGAGCGGTCACAAAAGATTGTTTTTGAAACGAAAATTAATATGTCTCAAAAGATTACTATTTTAAAAAACCTTTTTGAGACGGCAACATAGTCGTCTTTAATATATTTTTAGGACAGTTTTATCCAGCCCAAAACAGGTGAAGGGATCTTAAAATTTTTGCACCAATATTTTGTGGAGAATAAAATCTACCGCTAAAGTTTAATATAAAATTTAATTACATTTGAAACAACATAAACAATGAATAATCATAAAATGTAATACATAAGATGATTTTCAACCAACAGAACGAATCATTTTCATTCAACAATAAATTGAGTTCTTACAACCATCTCCAAATATTCATCAAAACAATAATTATAACACTAAGTTCAAATATTTGACTTTACAACAAAAATACATTAATTTATTAATAGTCCAAACATGAAATGCTTTTATCAAACTAATTCCGTAACACTGAAGCGTACGACCTCCAAAACCACTAATTAACATTTGCATGTTCTACAAAAATTGTCACCTACACAAAAAAATATAGTTTCGATTATGTCAGAATTAATACCCCTCGTCAACAATACAATGTGCAAAATGAATCAATATAGAATATTTTCATCATTAACAATATAAATATCCAACTATTATTATTTTTTTTTAAATTCGATAGAGTCTCCTTTGTTTATTCATGAAAACCACAGGTAGCCAACCAATTTTAAACATCAAAATTGATTCTAAGAATGATATACACCAACAGCAGAAAATTTTAACCACCACCATAATAAATTCTCACCACCATAACAAATTTTCCCCACTGCCATTGAAAATTTAACTTTAAACAAGAGAATTTTCCATTATATATATAAGTAATTATATGTATGAATTATATTGTATTACCTAGTCGGACTGAATCGTCGAGGTAGTGGAAGCTTGCTGAAGGGTAAAACTTTGGAACAAACTTTGCATTTCACTTCGCATATCATTCTTCATCTGTAATAAAGCTTGTTGGTTACGAATCTCTAACTCTTCAAGCTCCTGTAGATGTCGAGTCTCTCGATCTTCAGCTTCTTTCTTTAACTGGTTAATTTCTTCCAATAATAACTGAGATGAAGATACTTTTGTCGACGTATGCCTAATACATGCTCCCTTTAGTAAAGCATACCCATGCCCTCCATATCCTACTACATCAGTAAAAATCTTGTTCCGCACTTCTGGGTCATTTTGTTGCTCTTCTGGTAGCTCATTTAGTCGTCTTTCAAGCATTTTCTACCAATTAAATTAATATTATTATTAATGAACATAAAATAATTTTCAAGAACACAATTTACAACAAATATTAAATAAATCTTTCAATCATATCTTACGAATTAATATTTATACATACCTCTCTATCAAATGATCCATCTTCAACACTGAAAGGTTTATTATTTGGAGCTCGAGTGGCTTTCCACATGCTAATATTGTCGACGGGCTCCCCCTGTTCTATTCTCTGGAAAAAACAATGTATGTATATTAATACTCTTATATTAAAATCAGAAATATTTATAATAATAAATATTCCAACCTCCTTGGCTATTTTAAAATGTGGCTTTCGTCCTGTCCTTGAGTAAGCACATTCAACTTCACGGTTCTTAGTGTTTTGATCGGCAATATCCTAAATATTTGAATAAATAAAAATAAAAATTATGATACTAGTGAAGAAGAATGCATGTATAAAATTCTTAATAAATGTGATATTTATACCTTAATCTTCTTTAGACCCCAGTATTTCACCAATTCAGGCCACTGATCTTTTTCGACTCGTTCGGGCGTATAACTCAATCGCTCTCCATCTGTTTGAAACTTTATATAGTGATTCTCCTTCACTCGATGCTTCCATTGCTTCCACGCAAGTCCCATCCTTACGAAGCGGATTTGTTTAAAACCTTCCGGTGCATTTGTGTTATTCTAATAACAAAAAGAATAAATTAGTTAAAACTTGACAAGCTAATGTACAACAGAACAAATAAATAAATCAAACTAATAAGTTACCTTCACTTACTTCCAAATATTATCCAGCGCTTCCTCGTCTGACTCGCTCCAATCCAACATTGTCAATGGAAATAAATTTTCGTACCTTGCGTAATAACCTAAATGTGACATCAATTTACTTTCAAGTTTACAAACTGGCTGACAAAGTTCATTCCATTCCAATATCTTCTTTTTGTTATCATTCCATTCAACCCATGGCCTTGCCCACTTTCTAACCCTTTTTTTACTAGTAAGGGCAGCCATTGTACCTGGAAAAAAAGTTGATAAATAATGTTTATACATCTTGTTCAATATAAATATATACATAATAGTAATACAAATGGAGATATACAAACACTGTGTAACACAGCATACCTGTGAGATCCTCACCATCTAAAGCGGATGGAGGATTGGCATTCCCAACTGAATTATCAGTCTGCTCAATATTTGGGGAAAGTTGACTTGTAGGTGTTTGAAATAAAGAAACTTGAGCTCTTGAGTGGCGGTGTGTATTATGGTATGTTAATTCAATGTTTGGGAAAAGTTGTGGTTGCATCTCTTTATTTCCATGGTCCCTTATGTTGTGTTGCACGAAAGTAATTTGAGATGTCCTCTCTAAATCATTTGTCACTGGAGTTGTGAGTGGTTGCTTCTCGAGTAGTCTTTCCTCGCCTATGAGGTCGGACATAGTCAACCGACGACGATGACTCAATGTCATGGATCTGTATATTTGCATTAATCATAGCAAGAAGTTACATTTCAGTTATATATCACATTTTAACATCGGTTACAAAACTAATCAAACATGAAACAAAATATAAAATGATCGATCATTACATTAAAATGATCATGTTCATTTGAAAATCATTTCCAAGAATAAGAGGAGCAACTTAAACCCATTACTGATAAACACTTATTAATTTGAGTCATAGAGATCTTGATTTCATCCATCTCTGTGTAAAACGAACAGTTATATTGAAGACAAGAAAGTAATAACTAAATTGCGCACACTTTAGTAAAAAAAGAAGGGGCTGCACTCAAGGGTGCCTATTTATTTAAGGTGTTGAATTTCAACTATCCTAGAAGTCTCAGTATTTAAAAACTCATGAAATGTTTTTTATAAAATTGAGACATTCAAGTCTCAATATGCATATCTTTAATGGAAGAAAATATAGCTGATGAACATAAAGACTTTGTAGAATTAATAAAACCTGTCATAGATGTGCTGCCAGATTGAATGAAATTCAATGATAATGATTGATCAGTTTGGGAATCAGTAGATGAAATTGCAATTTGCAAATTTAGAAGTTGCAAAAGTTGTTGGCATTGGGATGATGTCAAGCCTATTTGAGATGTAGTCTCATTTGAAACTAATCAAAGATCATAAGTTCCCTTTCTTATCCTTACTTAAGCTCAAAATATCTACTGATAAATTGTGTGACTGCCAGATGAGATGGAAATTTAAAGAGAATGTGGTTGGATAAGATAATAATAAAGAAATCATCCAAGACTGTTGCAATATTAACAATGATTTTCTTCAGAGGGTCCGAAGCTGCGATGATATAGATACGCATAGATTCCAGGACTGATTTGATGAGAGTTCTCATTCCATCCATAGATAAGAACATAGATTTCCATCCATCCATCTTGGCTCTAATTCTCTGGATCAACTCGGAGAAATATACTCTTTTGATTCTCCCAAAAACTATAGGATATCCTAGGTAGTTGAGAGGGATAGGCTTCAATTTAAAAGAAGTGATGGCTTCAATGTTAGAGATCCTTCTCCTGGGAATTGAGGAGTGAAAGTGAAGCTACTTTTCAAACAGTTGATTAATTGGCCCGAAGCTTTTTCAAAATTTTTTAAGAAAGCTTGCAGATTTTTTAGAGACCAAATCTACATTTTCAAACTACCTGTTTACTTTTTTCTAACGCCTCTCTTTCCCTCATTCTAAAGACATCTTCCATCTTATATTCACATTCAACGTCAAGATCATTCAACTGTTGCAATACTTGTAAGCTCGAAAGTTTAAGTGGGGCTGGACGTAATTCTACCCTCCCATTAAATGGTGCTTTTTGCCTACGAAGCCTATGTCGCGAGTCTAAGAATCGACGATGACCCTAATAACAGAACTTATTACCCTTATCTAATCGCATTGACTGGTGGTCTTCGTTACAGTAAGGGCAAGCAAATGTACCTTTTGTGCTCCATCCCAATAACATCGCATAAGCGGGGAAATCGTTAATGGTCCACAACAACGATGCATGCAATTGAAAGAACTCTTTACTTGATGCATCGTAAGTGCGTACACCATCAACCCATAGCTCAATCAACTCATCAATCAATGGCTGTAAAAATACATCAATCTTATCTCCGGGTCCTTTTGGTCCATCTATAAGAATAGACAAAATCAAGTTAGGTTGCTTCGTACACAACCACGGAGGTAAGTTGTAAATAATGAGGATAACTGGCCATGTGATGTGCTTAATGCTCATATTACCAAACGGATTAAATCCATCAACAGCTAACCCAAGTATAACATTGCGAATCTCCCTCGCAAAAGAAGGGTTTTTCTCATTAAAATTTTTCCAAGCAGGAGAGTCAGCGGGATGTATCATTACACCATCGTCGATCCTTTCTTCAGCATGCCATTTCATTAAAGGAGCTGAATAGGATGACCAAAATAATTTCTACAATCTCGGTTTCAAAGGGAAGTATCTCATTTTCTTCACGGCTACCTTCGGACCATGGACACCATCAATACTTGAGTCCTCATCTTTATATCGAGAAGATTCGCATATACCACACTTTTCAAGACATCCATCCCATGTCTCGTACTTGAATCCCAAGTCTTTTTTTAGCTTGTTGGCTTGGTAGTAAGACTTGGGAATTCTAGCATGCGAAAGCATCCTCCCCAAAAATTTCAATAAAGCCGTGAGAGAACAATTTGTCCAACCATGAAGTTGCTTTATTTGCAAGAGTTCAACAACAAATGATAATTCGGTAATCCCAGGCGGACAATTTTCATAGAAGTCGCATTGAGCCTTTTTCATAAGAGTATAGTACTCTGGAACATCTCCATCGGATTCAAAGACATCTTCGGCGTTATATTCCTCCTCAAGCATATTGTCATGCGCGTGGGAAATACCTATTCCCTCTTGAACCATTGTAACCATGTTATCTCGAGCACTCAGTTCAACAAGTATAGGTATATCATCAACTAACATATCATCCCCCGGAGTATTTATATTGCTTCTTACACCACTAAAAGTTTCTCCGTGAAAAATCCAAACCTTATATGTCTTGTCGAAACCATGCATCTCAATGTGATCTCTCACAGTTTTTCGATCGTGGTACACTCGATTTGCACATCTCTTACAGGGGCAATAGATTTTTGTTGTCTCAATGTTTTTATTAGCATATTCATAGTTAAGAAACCCTTCAATCCCATTAATGTATTCCTTTGAACACCGATTGCGAAAAATCAATCCAACTCTTATCCACAGTTCCCATCTATGAATCTAAACAAAAATGTCAGTAAATTTATATTTCATATTATAAAGATAAAGATATTAATAATGTTTTCGCAAGATGATAAAAAGCTAAAAAGATTAATAATGGCAAACATGAATTCCTAAAAATATTAGCACATAAAAGGAGAACAAACTATAAAATATGAACATAATTCATCACATCAATTTAAGTATTATTATGGCTAACTAAACCGAGCAATTAAAATTTCAAATATTGAAGTATTAATGCACGCATGATAATGGAAAGTATCAAATAAAAATTCACGCAATCAACTAATTAACATCTACATCACTAAACATTTACACATTAAAAAACTGACAAGGCACATACCCATTTTCATCCTTGTTTGAATCCGTATGCTCATTTTCTTCTTCACGTGGCACAAACTCGTCATCATCACCAATGATTTTTTTTTACTCTTTGAACCACTTTTTTTTTATTTTTATCTTTGTTTTGAATTGCCGAATACAATTCATGTATTCCCAATTCCTTCAATTTTGCTCTATTCTCTTCTATTCTCTTCTATTATCTTCCTCTTTTCTTTCTCGTACTCCTTCATTGTCACAAACTTTTTTTGAGAAAAGATATGTAATTAAAGAAGGAATGAGACTCATACTACTTCTTTAACATGTTAATTTCATTTCTATACTTGCTCTCAAAGTAGTTGTAGAACTTTAATCACTCATTTGGTTCGAGGTTTGGAAAAGGAATTTAGGATTCCCCTCATCTAGAATTACAATGTTTGGTTGGAAATTTGGGAGGAACTTAGAATTACTGGAATTTATAATTCCCACAAAATTGGAATTCTCATTTCCCCTCTAAAATGGGAGAATCCTATATTCCCGGGCATTCTAGTTTACTTTTGTGGTGAGACAAAAATACCACCTCACATAAACTCACACATACATTATCTCTCTCTCTCTCTCTCTCTCTATTTCACACACACACACATATACACTCTCTCTCTCTCTCTCTCTCTCACACACACACACACACACACACACTCTCTCTCTTTCTCTTTCTCTTTCTCTCTCTTACACATACACACACTCTCTCTCTCACAACACACACACATAATCTCTTTCTCTATCACACACACACGCTCTCTCACATATACACACGCTCTATCTCACACACACACACACACACACTCTCTCTCTCTCTCTTTCTCTCACAAGATCGGCGTAAGCACATTGAAGGACACTTTCACCCTCACTAGAAACATCATCTCCCTCACTCTCTCTGGAATGACTAGAGTCACTATCGATGTCATTATGTTTGGAAACATCCTCATCGACGTGAGACATGCTCAAAGTACCAGTATGACTAGCTATGAATGTGGTGAAGTTACATCCATGCGGTGATTCGTCCCCAAAATCCACCGACTCGACCTTGCTATCATTTAGAGTGGCATTTAAGGCAAATTTTCCCTTGCTCGGTCTCTTCAATCTCGTATTACACTCAAGATCTTTGTGACACTTACCCTCGTACTCATAACATCTCTACTCATCTTTCTTAAGGTACTCTCCTCTCACTTTTTCAAAATTTTCATACCCTATTTAAACTTTTTATATTTCTCAAAACCTTCATTTTCTTTGGAAGTATTTTCTTTTCTTAGCTTAAGAATTTTTTTGATTTTTTTTGCAAAAAGGGAAAGATCATCGAGATCAAAATCATACTCAGAGTTAGAAGAAACCTCCTCTATCTTTTTATATTGAACTTTCAAAGCAATTCCATTTTGTTAGGACAAAATAATGAGTGCTCTGATATCATTTGTAAATGCAGAAGTAAATATGCTCAACTAGGATTCCAATTTGAGAGTGTGCAATTGGTTTTAAACTAATTTTATCTTTTTATCCTAGGCATACATTTATATGATAAAACAAATAAATCAAACCAAGCATTCAACAAAGGCAAAGTTTCAGGAAAAAAACCCTTTCAGGTAAAAACTTTTAATCACTTTCGAAATCTAAAAGACAATCAACTTACAAACTATTTTATGATAGCCACAAGTATAATGGGCTAATATTCGCAAATATCTAGTGAACAACTATGATCCTCATAAGAATCACAACACTGCAGTCGTCCGTTAGCCTCAACCTTTGTCTTCAATAGTGAGTCCCCTCAGGTATCACAAGTCAGCCATAGATATGCCTTCTCCAAATAGTATATGAAAGTATACAAAACTTTCTAGGGTTTTAATGAATTCACAAAACTAAACATCCAGGATGTTTATTTGTGAATTAAACAATGTTTTTCCAACACAAAACGTGAAGAACTTTCACAAAAGTTATGCAGAAGCGAATTTAGAAAATGTATTAAACAATCTGAACATGCAACGAGTATTTATAGGATGTTCACAAAATTCGAGGCAGTGGCGTCGTTCGAACGATATCACAACTTTGTTATAACGATATACGCATCTCGTTCGAATGAGATGTGTCTCGTTTCAGATGACATTAAAAAATACAAAATAGTACACCCTCGTTTGAAACTCGTTTAAAAAGAATTTAAAATGATCTTTTAATGACATTCAATCTCGTTTGAACGAGATGTCATTCTCGTTTCAACAAGAGTTAAAAAATAAAAATATTTTTCCTTTTTGAAATAAAAGTCCTATTTGTTTTTTATAAAAATAAACATCCTAACCATAATTCTATAAATGAATTTAAACTCTAAAATGTGTTATACCTTTACGGGATGTCGGGAAGTCTTCAAACTTGGAGTTGTTTGAGTTCGATTCGTCTTGACGGTGCGTGACGATTTGTAACATGGTACGCTAAACTAGCCTAAAGCTATGCTATGAAAAATCCTTCTAAAATTTTTGTTACAATACTCCCCCTTTGTCTATTCCGGTACAAAACAAACAAATATTAACGAACACCAAATTACAATAAAAAATTTCCTATAATAAAAATCCTAACACCTTTCCTAACCCTAGACTGGAATGGCATAAGTCTCCTTGTCTTTAAACTTCTTCTTCTTACCCTTTGACAAACTTTGTCTTCATCTGCGTGTCTTAAATTCATCTTTAAGTACCTAAACCCATGAGATAAAAACATATACCTTGTTACGCATCGAGTTTGAAATAAGATCATTTAAATAAACTCTCCCCCATAAATGAAACTCATTTTTATTTGCTCTCCACTTTGTTTTTATCCGAAATACACAAAGAAGTGGAAACATAAACATAAAATACGAAGCATCACGTAGAAGATAATATATCATCACTAAAATATACAAATCAAGCATGAGTAATGATCATCTCAAAGGCAAACACAATCAACTATTTTTGAAAATTTTCCATTTTTCAAAAAAATAAATTCACAAATACAACATTAAATACCATATATAATATATGAAAAATATATCAAAGAAAATCCGTCACACATATATAGGTATAAACGACCACAAACACATGAGACAAAACATATAACTTTTACACACTAGCATAGTATCGATATGTCCAAACGTGTTGGATGGAATGAATGGGTGTGAACTAGATATAAATAAATTATAACCCAAACACTCAATTATGTTCAAGAAGTTCTAATTGACCACCAAACTTTATCAAGCTAAGCTTTATCCTCAAGTGACAAATAAAGTTGAACTTAATGAACAAAACAAGCATAATGCACACAAGCCTAGAATATTGATGATTCTACAAATCAATAGCGTCATGAAAAAAGAAGCATAACTAGGATTCATTCTACAAACCTGTTGATCTTAAACTAAACTCCCTCAAAAGATAAACATATATCATTGTTGTATGTAAAAAATATCTTTCGATGTGGATCAATGAACGACAGACACTTGGCCATTCTAGGTGTCCATGTATCTACCTTGATTGGCATCAGAGGAACCTAGTCGGCTGGAATGCCGGCCAACTCCAAATTTTGAATCATCAGGAATAACAAAAGTTACCCTGATAGAAGGGGACCAACAACAAACACCAAGAGTCCTATTTATTGTATATAATGTAAATTACTGGAAATATAAAGGCATTCCATCTCTAGGGTCCCGAACCCCTATTAATAGACAGTCTCCATTAGCTCAAGGGAAGAATCTAATCATTCTTAATCACAACATACTAAGCTATTGTAATCTGCATCAATAAAACTAACAGTGGACGTAGGCTTTCTTTATAACCAAACCACTTTAAAAATTTATATCCCTTATGTGTTTGATTAGATTGCTCTTATTATTTATATGTGATTGACGTCGTCTATGGGAACGACTGTTTGTCGTCGTTCTATACGTCATATGTTTTCTTTTTTCGCTCTTTGATTTGAAGAATGACTAATGTTCCAGAAAGAAACTTGGCAACTATAACTAATAATCCAAAAATGTCTGGATCCTCTTTAATTTAGCTAAAGGACAGGAGGCTATTAGACCGTACGATACAAGATAAATCTTCCAACTCTAAGAGAGATATGCCACCTCCACCAGCTTGGAATGAAAGGAATTACCATTCCCAATCTTCTTATCACAGATCATACCGTCTTGGCGCAACTTCTTCATTTCGATCAATGGTTAACTATGATCGTAGATATTTTGCCAAAGAAAGGACCAGTGTATTGGAGAGGCTGAGTAACCAAAGGTCTTCAAAGGGAGAAAGAACATCATCGTGAGCACAGTGAAGGATTTGTGAGATCAAGAGATAGTATAAGGGCCTCTATGTGTGCCGAGCAGCCTCTTAGGAGGAGAGTTCAACACATAGGCACAACAAAGACACTAAATTTGCTTATGCCAAATCCAACCCAGAAGAATATTCCTAGAAGGGATCCATGCAGCAACTAGAAGATCGACTGGGGGAAATAGCCAAAAAAAAATTCATTGCAAATGAGCTTTGTGAAAGGCTCACCTTTTGTCTAGGCTATTGTGGACTACCCCACACCTTCCAAATTCAAGCCACCAATTATCACTCCTAAAAATGATGGGAAAACTGATCCATTTTTGCACATTAAGCAGCATCAATCTACTGCTGACATTTATTATGTCTACAACGAGATGAGGTGCAAGGTTTTCTCTAGTTCCATCACAGGTCCAACCTAAATATGGTACAATAATTTGCCTAAAGGTAAAATTTCCAGTTTTCACCAATTGGTCGAATTATTCATTGATAATTCGGTTTGACCCCAAAGCAAATGTTGTCAATGAGAAGTTGGAAGTGGTGTGCCAAAAACCTGTAGAGAGTACCCTAGATTATATTACACGGTTTAATATTGAGAAGTTAAAAGTGGTGTATTACGAAGAAAAATAGCCATTGCAACTTTAATGATTGGGTTACTGGCAAAAGATCTTTACTATGCCCTAGCGAAAAACCCACCCAAGACTATGACAGAGTTGATGGATAAAGCTAAAAAAATCATGAATGTGGAGGAAGCCATGGCAGCAAAAGAAGCACCAGAAAACAAGACTAGGGGAGTGAAGAACAATTCATTCAACAAAGATTAAAAGGATAAGAATTCTGATATGATCAAGAAGTTTGATGAGTATACTCCCCTCATTAAATGTGTTCATCACATCTTGGAAGAAATCAGAGGTATCAAAAACCTGTAGTAGCCATGGAAACTAAGGAGGCCTCCCAGCAAGAGAAACAAATCCAAGTACTGCAATTTTCATCACGATAATGAACGCACTAATGATAGTTGAATACCCCTTAAGAATGAAGTTTAAACTCTTATTCGATGAGGAAAGATGGTGAAATTTATTGATCGAAAGGGTAATCGAGATACCAGGAGAAGATTTGAATCACCCGGGGGAGGAAATGATGACGTTAATAGGGTATGTAATAACAACTATAAGGATGATCCTGACCTGCCGAAGACATCTAACGAGCTATAAATAGATGTAGGTATGATCTCCTTTGGTTGTCATTTCATCGCAGGAGGAGAAGCAGGTGGAGGAGATGGACTTGATGAAAGAAAGGTGTACTTAAATGAAGCCAAAGCCTTTATCACTATTAGGCAGATTGATATGTCTGATAGCAGTGATGGTCGTCTTAGAAAATCAACAAAGATAAATTGGTAATCGACTTTTCCAAAAATGATCTAAGTGGGGTACTTTATCCTCATGATGATTCGTTAATCATTACTTATAGATTTCACCATGGCAGAGTGGCTAGAGTTTTGGTCGACAATGGGAGTTCGTTTGATGTAATATTTTACAATTATTTCCAAAGCTTAGGACTAGGAGACAGTAAGATGTAACCATATCACAGTCCTCTCATAGTATTTTTAGGTGAAAAGGTA
Source organism: Sambucus nigra (assembly GCA_949130495.1). Lineage (NCBI taxonomy): Eukaryota > Viridiplantae > Streptophyta > Magnoliopsida > Dipsacales > Adoxaceae > Sambucus > Sambucus nigra. The sequence goes on along the minus strand of OX422220.1, from coordinate 448,690,822 downwards.
TATCCCCTGGGAACTCTCAAGCTGGACGTGCTGGTCAGCATTTGGCCTGCAAACAAGATGGAACGAATCCGCTTCTTCGTACAGGATAAAAATGTACCTTCAGACTACAACATAATCCTTGGCTAGGTAGGGTTGAAACAACTATAGTCTATTCCATCCACTGTACATTAATGCATGACGTTCCCTACCAACTATGGAGTCGACGTAGTGAATGGTAACTAGATGGAAGCACGGGAAAACTATTATACCTCAGCTGACCAATAGGAGATAAATAGGGGCATAACTACTTTCCACATTCATACTTGGGATCCATACGAAGCGGAAGACTTGGTCAAAGGACAAGTCATGAAATAAATAAAACCCATTATGCTAGATGATGAAAAAACATAAAGGACCACCCAGATTGGCTAAATACTAACACTCTCTATCAAACATGAATGAATTAAACTCCCTAAAGAGATGAAGAATGTGTTGTCTTAGAGGTATGAGGATATTCTAGGGATTGATCCCAATTTCATATGTCATGAACTCAACATTTACAATGATGCGAGGTCGATTAAGTAAAAATATAGAGTTCTCAGCCCAGAGAAGAATATGGCGATCCCTGATAAGCACCAAAAAGTGTATATTTTATACCCCGAATTGATTCATTTTAGTCACTTGTTTTAATTAAAGTTGGCCTTATGTCGTATTTTATCATTTTGTAGGTCAATACACAGTCGCAGTGTTAAATAATGCTAATTCCATGCAATTGCGACGTAAAAGCGGTCAAAAGTGTGCATCGAAGAAATCAAAGGAGATCGTGAAGTCTGAAGTCCATTCTGAGCTCGCCCCTTTCTGGCCACTGCAAATGCCATCATTAATTATCGTGATGGGTCCATGAATCTCTATTTTGGCAACATGACTATAGAAGTCAATATATTCCACCTTATGCAAAAACCAACTGATGTCGATTCTATTAATGAGGTGTGTGTGATTGACTCCTTAGTTAATGAAATGTTGGACCAAACTTACCTTGCCGATCCTCTCCAATAATGTTTGGCTCATTTTAGATTCAACTTTGGCATTGATTCCTCCATCTCTGAACTTAATGCCCTGCTAGATTACACTCCACTGATAGACACTTCCTCTTGGGATCCTCCTTTCGAGACCCTCTATGATGATACTATTTACTCTCAGAATCACCCTGTTCCACCGTCTGCACTCCCGGCCACATCAGATTCCTCCACTTTATGCACCGAGAACCCTACGGACTCTGTTTAAGCCCTTACGTTCTGAGTTAAAATATACTTTCTTAGGCCCCAACCACCATCACCCTGTTATCATTGCTTCTGATTTGATCGCTGATCAAGAAGAGCAATTAGTCCACACTCTTACTCAGCATAACACTGCTATTGGTTGGACCATTTTCGACATTCACGGTGTGAACCCCAACGTTTGTAGTCATCACACTCATTTGGAGGAGAACGCCAAGACTTCTCGTGAACCCCAACGTCGACTCAACCCTGCTATAAAAGAAGTCATGCGCGCTGAGATTTTAAAATTTCTCGATGCTAGTATCATCTACCCTATCTCAGACAGTCTGTGGGTCAGTCCCATTCATGTGGTACCGAAAAAATCTGGTGTCACCGTCATAAAAAATAGTGACAATGAGCTTGTTCCCACCTGTATGCAAACGGGTTGGCGTATTTTCATTGACTATTGAAAGCTAAATGCTGTCACTCGCAAGGACCATTTTCCTCTTCCCTATATCGACCAAATGCTCAAACGTTTAGCTGGTCATGCGTATTACTGCTTCCTTGATGGCTATTCAGGATACAACCAAATTCCAATTGCCCCTGAAGACCAAGAGACAACTACCTTCACCTGTCCCTTTAGCACTTTTGCCTATTCCCGCATGTCTTTTAGCCTTTGCAATGCACCTGCGACTTTTCAACGGTGTATGATTAGCATTTTTAGCGACATGGTAGAACGTTTTCTCAAAATCTTTATGGATGATTTTTCTGTGTTTGGTTCTTCCTTCGAGTAATGCCTTTCTCACCTCATTATGGTCCTCAAATGTTGTCAAGAAAAGAAATTGGTCCTCAATTGGGAAAAATGTCATTTCATGGTAAAAAAAGGGGATTGTTTTATGTCACGTAGTCTCTCGCGATGGCATTGAAGTAGATAAAGAAAAAGTTGACATAATCTCCTCGCTTCCCATTCCTAAGTCTATTAAGGACATTTGCTCCTTCTTAAGCCATGAGGGCTTCTACCGTCGTTTCATAAAGGACTTTTCTAAAATTGCTCTACCTTTAACAACCCTTTTATCCAAAGATGTTACCTTTGTCGTTGATGACGCATGTGTTGATTTTTTTGAGCGCCTTAAAGACGAGATCACTTCTGCTCCTATCATTTAGCCTCCTAATTGGTCTTTACCCTTTGAGCTCATGTGTGACGCATCTGATTTTTCTCTAGGTGCTGTACTTGGTCAGCGGGTTGACAAGCACTAACATGTCATTTATTATGCTAGTAGAACCCTCCATAACGCTCAAATTCATTACACGACCACTGAAAAGGAGTTTTTAGCTGTCGTCTTCGCACTCGATAAGTTTTGATCTTATTTTATCGGTTCCCCTATCATCGTTTACACTGACCACACTGCCCTGCAGCACCTTCTTCAGAAGAAGGATTCTAACCCACGTTTGATATGATAGATTCTCTTTCTTCAAGAGTTTGACCTCGAAATTTGTGATAAGAAAGGGTACGAAAATTTAGTTGTCGATCATCTCTCCCGCCTCACTATTACATCTAAATCTGATCCTGTCCCTATTTCTAAAACATTTCTGGATGAGAAACTTTTTTCCATCTCCACTTTGCCTTGGTATGCTGATATTGTTAATTTCCTTATTACCGACCAACTACCCAATCATTGGTCGAAATAAGAGCACTCTAAGTTCATGGCTCAAGTGAAATTTTACTCTTGGGATGATCCCTTCCTTTTTAAGTACTTCTCTAATCAAGTCATTTGCCGCTGTGTTCCTGACCATGAACAATCAATTATCCTCTCCTTTTGTCACGATGGTGCCTGTGGTGGCCACTTTAGCTCTAAGAAAACCTCCACCAAAATTTTACAAAGTGGTTTCCATTGGCCCACTCTTTTTCGAGATGCCCACAACTACTGCCAGGCTTGTGCCAGATGCCAACAATTTGGGCGTATCTCTCATCGTCACATGATGCCCCTCACACCCATTCTCATCGTCGAAATCTTCAATGTATGGGGCATTGGTTTCATGGGTCCTTTTCCTTCATCTCATGGCTTCCAATATATACTGGTTGCAGTTGATTACGTTTCCAAATGGATTGAAGCCATAGCTTGCCGCACCAATGACCATCGCATTGTGGTCCAATTTCTTAAGGAGTATGTCTTCACACGTTTTGGAACTCCCAAAGCTATCATTAGTGATGGGGGTAAACATTTCTGTAATCGAGTCTTTGAACATCTCGTCAAAAAGTATAGTGTTACCCACAAAGTTGGTCTCTTTTACCACCCTTAGACTAGTGGTCAAGTTGAAGTTTCCAACGGCGAAATCAAGCAAATCTTAGAAAAAATAGTTAATCCTAATAGGAAAGATCGGTCCTTACGCTTGAATGATGCTTTGTGGGCCTACCGTACTGCTTTTAAGACTCCGATTGGCATGTCTCCTTATCGCTTGGTCTTTGGTAAACCATGCCATTTACCTGTCGAGCTTGAACATCATGCTTATTGGGCTGTCAAAGCCCTTAATTTTTTATATCGATGATGCTGGCACTCATAAAAAACTCCAACTTAATGAATTAGAGGAGACACGGAATGATGCCTATGATTTGTCCCGGAAGTACAAGGACAAAATGAAGTGGATCCAGGACCAAAGCATCCTCCGCAAAGAATTCCACCCTGGTCAGAAAGTGTTGTTCTATAACTCCCGTCTTCATCTCTTTCTCGGGAAGTTAAAAACTCGTTGGTCTGGACCCTTTGTTGTTGAATATGTTACTCCTTATGGTGCCATCACAGTTCAAAATCCTAAAGATGGTAGCCTCTTTCAGGTCAACGGTCAATGATCGAAACCTTTCTTAGAGCTAGTCCCCTCTCCCCTTGAAGAAATTGACCTTATTGATCCCATTTATGAAGACTGACTGTTCAGTCTTGTTTGGGGGTGACTTATCACCCCATTTTTTCTGCCACCCTGTGCTTTTCATAGTCCATATCCTGAGGGTGATATTGGTTCAGTCTGGCTGAAGATGTTAAACTTAGCGCTACCGGGAGGCAGCCCGTCGTTCATTATTTCTGAGTATGAGTCTTACCCTATTTGGGGGTTGTGTTTCATACCACCCAATGATTTTCACATGCTTTATAGACTTGTACATATTTTTGTATCACATCTGTTCTTCAGGTTTCATCAATCCTCCAGAATGCGGTACATTTCACTAGTGGTTCATTATAGTACTATCTTTCCTCCCTTGTGTTTTCATTTTTATATATGGTTTTAAACATCGAGGACGATCTTCTCTTTTGTTTGGGGGTGGGAAATTTATCAAAATCGTACCTCTTTTGAAAATTTTCAAAAACAAGTGATTTTAAACTTTTTGTGCAGTTAAATTTAATTTTTATGACATGATTTGTCTATCATCCCTCTTTTAGAAATCTCGGAATACCTGTGTTTGACCAAAAAATTACACTTTTAAGATTAAATTAATTAATACCTCTTAAAAGAGTACTTGCACCATGAATTCCTAAACTCGGCAATTTGCACTATCACTTTTACAATCAAAAGTTTAAGAGTAAATATATTCTCAAGAAAGCCTTAAAAGATCACTAGTGGCGACTTAAACCCGTGAGATTTGAACTTTTCACGTTTTTTAGGGTTTTTACATATCTCCGAGTCACAAGTTGACTCAACTTTCTTTGGGTATTACATTTAGTCGTCGAACGATCTCATCATTTTTTTTAAATTTGGCTTAATCGCTGAGAATGACATTACTTTCGAGTTATAAGAAATATATGTCTTGTAGTTTGTCCCGAGCACTAAATCGATTTTCCATACATTTACCATTTTCCCTATCACGGTATCATTCACCCATTATCATTTTCCATATTACCCTTTCCCATATATGTCCCAGATACCATCCACATATCATTTCCCATCACTACCATAATTTTTCAGAAAAAGAGTGTTTGAGATTTTCCATGTGAATTGTCTTCATTTCGTTATGAAAAGAAAAATGCATCGCAATAAAAAAATAAAAGAGAAAAAGTAAAGAAAGAAAATAAAAATTGAAGAAAATAATATGCGATCATAAGTTCAAGAGATGAAGACAATAGTCAATCAAAGTGTGTCACACTCTTCTCAAAATACCCCATCATTCATCTTCTTCGTTTTCCCCTCATACGTTTCATAAACCCCATTTTTCACCCTAGGTAAAGTGTTCGGGCAAACGAGAAGATTATATGGTGAATAACTCGACATTCTCGACATAGTTATTAGCATCCCTTCATGATATCAGATTTTTTCATGTATCCGTCCTTTCTTATAAAGTGTGTGAGATGTTTGAACTCGTTTACATTTACTCACACACTAGAGATACACATTTACCCAATTCTCAGAGAGTTCGATTTAGAGAGATACATCCAGTGTGAATTGAAATCAAAGATTTGATTCTATAAAGGCAATCTAGGAATTACTCTAATGATACTTAAGATTGTTTCACACTACACATGTTGAGTTTTAGTAAGGATTACGCTTTTGGTATTAAGTAATTTCATATCTTATTTTGATAGTTGAATGCAATGTTCCTTGATATCCTTTTAAAGTTGGGTTATATAGCGTTTCATCATCTACTCAGATACTGCATTTAAATAAGTTTTCAAATTTTGTGGATAAATTCACCGCAAACCCTCACGAGATACCACTCTTCCTGTAGGGCAACCTATAGGTTTAACGACTTATTGCACATGCTAAGTGCAATCGCCAGTGCCTGCGAAAGTGACACACTTTTGGTCACTTATCTCTGTTTTCTCTCTAATTTTTTCTTGAGGACTAGCAATGTTCTATTTGGGGGTGGTGTGATAAGAACCCAAAAGTGTATATTTTATACCCCGAATAGATGCATTTTAGTCAATTATTTTAATTAAAGTTGGCCTTATGTCGTATTTTATCGTTTTGTAGGTCAATACGCAATCGCAGTGTTAAATAATGCTAAATCCAGTCAATTGCGATGCAAAAGCAGCCAAAAGCGTGCATCGAAGAAATCAAAGGAGATCGTGAAGTCAGAAGTCCATTCTGAGCTTGCCCCGATGTGATCCGATGCCCCGAAACAGTCATGTAACCCAAACTTAAGCCTACACCGAGCCCAGACCATTCCCCGAGCCCCGTGTGTGTTAAGTTTGTACCTTTATTATATTTCTGGATTTTTATTTTTAGTCATTTTATTTTTAGGATTTATTTAGAATTTTCTAGGACTTATTTTATTTATTTTTATTTCTTTATTTTATTTTATTTTATTAATTTTTAATCTTTATTTTATTTTACGTTATTAGGAGTAGTTTTTAGGAATTTATTTTTTAGTTTTATTAGATTTTGAATTCTTTTATTTTAGTTTTATTAGGATTATATTTTTTAGTTTTAATAGAATTTTATTTTTATTTTTATTTTCATTTTTTATTAAGTGTCTTTTAAATTTTATTTTGAAATGTTAGTTTTTTAGGTTTATTAGATTTTAAGTTTTGGTTTTTTTTTTTATTTGCGTCATTTTTTTAAGGGTCCAACTTAAACACACACCCCCCACATAAGCCTACATCTAACACATACCCCAAACAATCCCGAAGACACACATCTTACTAACCTACACCCACACACACCATATCCCACACCACTTCATCTTCTTCCCCCACCTCTTTCTCTCTCCTCTCACAAAAAAAGCCCATCTCCCTCATACCCCCACCTTAGCTCCAACCGAACCCCTCACCTCTTCTCTCTCCCAACAGACCCCCATACCCGTCACCTGCACCGGCGGTCAGAACCAACTGACCCTATCCCCTGCAGGTCGAAACTTGCGAAACCAGACCCTCCGACGTCCCCAGCTGTCTAACTGCCACCACTAGCAAGGTGGTTTGAACCCAGAAGACAAACTTCAGCCCCCATCCCAACTTAATCCGGCGTTGACCGGCTCCACCAAGCCTCCGATCGGGACCAAACCCAACCCGAGTCTGCCTGATCCACCTCACTCGTGCCCGATCCGAAGCCCATTCAACTCGATCGCGAACCGCTTACCCGTACCATAACCCGAGCCCAACTCTCCAATTCAAAATCCCATCTCAAATCCCAACAAAATCGGACCAAAACCCAAGCCAAATCAAATCCCTACAAAATCTCCTAAGAAACAAACAAATCGTGGCTCGATGAAAAGAAAGGAGAAAAGCTTATAAGAAGACTCTCTCTCAGCAAATAAGAGGATATACAGATACAAAGAGAACGGAGAGACAGAAAAAGAAAAAAAAGAGGGTAGAAAAAAATAGTCAGAAAAAGAAAAAAAAATAGTTTTATGTTTAGAAAAATTTGTAGGTTCTTTTTTTACTTTTAGTTTTGTAATCCAGTCAGATTTTGTGACGAGTTTGGGACGCGTGTTCATGAATACAATTGACTCAAGAAATTATTGGGTATCGTATTTCTTACTCTCTCTCTTTAATTCTTGTTGTTAATTGTACTTGTGTCAAATTTAATCATGTCTAGCTAAACACCCCATTCAAGGGGTGGGATGAAATGCGTATGTCGAGTTGTTTTATTTGAATAATGATTCATTGATGTGTTCTAGGCTAATTAAATTGGGAAAAATCACACATTATTTTATGTAACGAGAGTTAATAAATTAATGGTGCAAAATTAATATTTGATTTTTGGATTTCACTTAGAGATAAGTATTATTCTTAAATTAAAATATTAATTCTGTGTGTGCAATTCAAAGATTCGTACAAATTTTAATAAATTGATCTTAGCGGATATTTTATTAAAATGAGTGTGAATCTTAATTTTTTTTATGTTGTGACTATTCCCGATTCAATTGCTGAAAAAGATAAAATTGAATTTAGAATTGTAACGAGAGTTAAATTTTAAATTCAATATTATTTCGAACTATTCTATTGAATGATTAGGACTTTAAATTAATTTAACTACACAATGTAATCCCACCTCTTGTTTCTTCTCATACATTCACAACTAGATTACTTTCTCATTTTTCATAGTCATTTTAATTGCATAAATTGTTGTTTCCTCCCTAGAAAATTATTTTTAAAATATAAAAAAAAAATTAAAGAAAAATTTTAAAAACATAAAAAGATTTTTAATAAAAATTGGAATTGCAAGTTTTCACGATTCTCGTTTCAACGCTAGAAATTGGATTGATACCCGAATTTTCCACGATACTGAATTTTTAACAAGTTTTGTAGGTAATTCCAGGAATTTTGATACTCGAAGTTTGACTGCAGCGACATTCCAAATCCATACTCGAAGGAAGCCACAAATTAAGAGTTATCAATCCCAAAAGAGGTGGAAGAATTGCAGAAAGCAAAGTTTATTAAGGATATTAAATAAACTATTTGGTTGACCAATGTAGTAATGGTCAAGAAGAATAAAAAATGGCAAATGTGTGTGGATTTTACTAACCTTAACTAAGATTACCCAAAAGATCACTTTCCTTTACCAAGAATTAATCAATTGGTAGATGCCACAGTAGGTCATGAACTGCTCATTTTCATGGATGCCTATTCTTGTTATAACTAGATTAAGATGATATCGGAGGATAGGGAAAGCACATCCATCATAAAAAACCGAGGAATATATTATTATAATGTGATGCCTTTTGGGATCAAGAACACTGAGGCAATGTACCAAAGGTTAGTAAACAAAGTCTTTGAAGAAAAAATTAACAAGAACATGGAGGTGTATATAGAAGATATGCTTTAAGAGAAAATTCGCTGTCGACCACATTAATGACCTTGTCCAAAAATTTGAACAGTTGAAAAAACATCAAAGGGTAATTGAAGCCAACCCTGATAAAATAAAGGCTTTATTGGAGATGCAATCCCCACCCAGTAAGAAGGATGTCCAAAAGTTGACAGGAAGAGTGTCATCCCTAAATCATTTCATATCTCGGGATATAGATAAATGTCTTCCATTCTTGAAGGTCCTTGAAAAGACCTTTGAATGGAACGACGAATGTAAGAAATCTTTTTTGGACCTGAAGAAGTATTTGGAGTCTCTCCTACTGCTCTCTCAACCAGTTTTGGCCAAAAAATTATACTTATATTTGGTTTCTTTGGAGTCTACTGTAAGTTGAACCCTGATCTAATTAGAGGAAGGTGTTCAAAAGCCAGTGTATTACACCAATAAAGCGTTTTTAGGAGCCGAGATCAGATTTCCATGCTTGGAGAAATTAGCATTGGCACTCATTCAAGCCTCTAAAAGAATGATTCCCTACTTTTAGTCCCATACCATCATAGTGTACACCGACCTACCTCTCTAACAAGCTTGACATAAGCCTTAAAAATATGGAAGGCTAATGTCTTGGGCGGTTGAACTGGGAGAGTATGAAATTGTGTATGAATTAAGAACTTCATTAAAAGGACAAGTAACGGTAAATTTAATAGCATAATTCACTTATGCAGAGGTACCCAATGCACTAAGTCTTCCAGCCGAGCAAACTTCTTCGGAAGATAGCTCAACTCAAATGAAAACTCAGATAGTTATCGATCAACTAGAATCATCAGCTATTCAAGAAAGAGCCCTCTGACTAGCTAAGCAAAGTAGGAAGGTCCTCAAATACGAAGTATTGATGGACAAAGACTTTAATAGTGATGTCCCAATCTATAAATTATTCACAAATGGCTCTTCTTACATGACGGAAGTGGTGCTCGACTCATCCTTAATACTTTAGACAACTTGGACGTAGAGTATGCACTGAGATTTTAATTTCAGGCATCCAATAATGAATTCGAATATAAAGCATTGATTATTGGTTTTGAATTAGCCTCATCAGTGGGTGCTGAGCAAGTGATAGCACATAGTGATTCTCAACTTATTGTCCATCTGTTACTTGAAATATATGGCATTGAAGGAGAAAAAATGGTGAGATACTTAAATAAGACCAAGGAAGTTATTTCCTCATTTCTTGCAGTTAAGATGGTCCAAATTCCAAGAGTTGATAAAGCCCGAGCAGATGCTCTTGCTTGTCTAGCTTCAACAACTCTAGTGGATCTTAGAAGAACCATTCATGTGGATATTCTTACCAGTATGAGCATTGATGATGAAAGAATTAGAAACATTTGTATGGAAGGGGGCCTTCCTGGATGGATCCAATCAGGGACTACATTGAGAAGGGACTGTTACTAGTCAACCAAAAGGATGTAAGGAAGTTGATATATAAGGAAAATAACTACATCCTAGAGAAAGGTATTATGTATAGAAGGGGATATACACTTTCTTTACTTTGTTATGTCCATCCAACTGAAGTGAATGATATGATTAAAGAGGTTCATGAAGGCTCATGTGGTGCCCATTCAACTGGAAAGAATCTTTGGTACAATTGGTAGCTACTTAAGGTTACTATAGGCCAATAATGACGATAGATTGTGTTTCATTTTCCAAAAGGTGTGACAAGTGCCAAAGGTTTTTTTACTATTCATAGAAAACTATGTGCTTCCTTAACCCCTATTACTTCTCCTTGGTCTTTTGCCATTTGGGGGATAGACTTGGTCTAGCCTTTGACGACCACCAAAGGAAGGTTCAAGTATTTAGTTCTCACAATGGATTACTTCACCAAATGGGTGGGGACTGAGCCTTTGATTGACATTCCCTATTAAAAAGTGTTTCATTTTATATGGAAACATATCATATGTCGTTAAGTAATGCCCTATTATTTTATCACTGATCATGGTACCCAGTTTAAAAATGAAGAGTTTGAGGAGTATTGCATCTGATCCAAAATATAGAAGCTACATTCAGCACCGAGACATTCACGATCCAATGGTAAAATAGAAATCACTAATAAAACTTTGCTTGATGGATTGAAGAAGAGATTTGATGAAGCTAATATAAATTGGATCAATGAACTGCAAAACGTTCTTTGGTATCACATAATTACACAAGGAACTACAATAAGAGAGACTCTCTATATGTTAGATTCTAGTAGTGAGGCGGTAATACAACTGAAATAGGTCTGCCAATACACAGGGTGCTGAATTTTGATTCCCCCAAGAGTGTTCTAATGAGGCGACTAGATCTAGACATAGTTAAAGAAGTTAGAGAAGATGTTGCAATCTGTATGGCTGCCTACTAACAAAGGATTGCTAGGTTCTATAATCGGTGCGTCAAGCCAACCAACTTAAGACATGGAGATCTAGCACTAAAGGACGTGATTCAAAAGAACAATAAGTTGGACCCCAAGTGGAATAGTACTTATCATATGTTGACAGAGATTCGACCAGGTGTAATACCCCGTAATTTTATTAATTTTAATTATGGGATTAATTGAATTACACGTGAGAAGAATTAATTAACAATTAATTCGGTATAAAATAGATATTAACTAGTGAGATAAGAGTTAGTATTTATTTTTTAGAATTACAGTTAATATTACTGAGCGAATAAAGAAATATATGATTCTGAATGTGATTTTGGATTTATGGAAATTATCGCGAGAAAGAAATACGACAATTAGGAAATTTCAGTCGGGACGCATGTATGAGTCGTGTCGGGACTAAATTAATAGAATAAAAAGTAAAATATTCATACATTGTCGAAATGGTCATTTCGAGTGCGTTAACGTGTCCAGAAGGGTCGAAATAGTTAGAAACGTCTACCCGGGGGGTTTAGTTTGGGTTTTGGGATAGTTTTAGGCCAAACCGACACCCCGAAGGAGTATTTTTGTCTTTTGAAAAATTGAGGCAAATTAATGGACGAAAATTGGAAGAATTATATCTACGTGTACGTGGGAGAAGTTAGGTTTTATCTATAGAATAAAAGAGAGAGTCTAAGAGGAATAAGGATAAGAGATTCTTAGGAGCTCCAAGACCAAACCCACCCATCTTTCACAAAAAAATACCATAAACGTGTAGATTTGGAAGAGAGGAACGCATCTATACCACTTTCATTCTATGATTCAGACCTTCCCATCACGGAAAATGGTTATCTTGCTTTAATTAGTGCATTTATTATACATGTTAGTGTAGAATTTATGATATACACATGATATGATGAAATCAGGGATGAAATTGAATTGTTAATCAAGATTTTGGGTAGGAAATTGAATGTAGATGAATTACCATATGTAGAGGCTATCAATATGGGTTGATACATGAAGAAAAAATCATTCAATTTTGGGTTTTGTGTAGACAATAATTAATGATGATGTAAAACTAGGATTTTTGATATTTGATTAAATCCCTCCACCCATATATGAGATTTAATGAGGTTTTATGGTTAAAAGATGTCAGGGATCATCTATATGTATGTAAAATGGCTTTAGGACTGTTAGTCGTGAGTTGGGTAAAGTTTGATGTGAATTGGGTGAACAAAAATGGGCAAAAACGCAGATTTCCTAAGGTAGAGGACGAACTGGGCAAAGGTCGTTCGAATGACCTAGGAACTGGAAAGTCGTTCGAACGACGTCGTTCGAACGAGAATCGAACGAGAAATACAACGAGAATTAAGAACTTAGTTCATTGGAAGTTTATTCGAACAAACTCGTTCAAATGAACTCATTCGAATGAGATACTAGGAATTTCGAACGAGATTTTAGATTTTTAGAAATTTATGGGGCGAGCTGGAATTTGGTGAAAATAATTTGAGAATAATGAACAACTTAAGGTTATGCAGGGAAACCATATTTCTTGGTCTAGTAACATGGAGTATATAAGTATATAAGGATAAGATGGACTCCTTAGTGATACCCATTATAAGTGTTGCGATACGATAGAGAGAATAATCGTAATTGGGAAGCATCATGAATGTTGTAAAGAATGACAATTCATACAAATCTGGAATATATAGGTGCTGTGATCCTATTAATTATATGGGTTATGTGTACCTATTGTATGAATTATTATGTGTATGACACACCTACCATATTTACTATCATGGGAAGTCTTAGGAAGGGGACAATCTTATCTTAATGAGCCTTTGGGGGGATTTTAGATTGCTATCTCAGGACATAGGTCTGGGAAAGATTTATCTTTGAGTTGAAAAGTTTACGGTCACGTGGGTGCATAGGTATGTGTTTAGCCCATGGGGTTGGGAACTATTTTTGCCTCCATTGTGTGTGATATGTGTTGATGCGATTCCAGAGTGATTCGAAATTCGTAGTCCTTACGTGCGTGATGTACGGGGATCGATAGAAGAGTATGTGCGCACCGCAAGTTTAGCCTGTTGGAGGTGCCGTATTAGTATATATATATATATATATATATATATATATATATATATATATATATATATATATATATATATATATACACACACACACACACACACTTGATATTATTCTACTGTGTTTCTTAGTAGATGAGAAATATTACAGTATTTAATATTAATTAACAATGTGAGAACTTGAATGATTAATGAGTTAGTTGAATCGGATTAAGCTAGCTTTATAATTATAAGAATGTATTATTCAGGTGTTATGATTGGGTACAATGACTTAGGCATTTCAGTAAAGGACTTCGGCTAAGTTAGATAAGTGGGATATCATGACTAGGAGGGGTTAAGAGCCTATGCTAGGTGTTCACATTAGTATAGAGGTGACAATCTCAAGTGAGGGAACGAGGAACTAACATGGATATAATATTTACTGTTTAATGCATTTTAAACACTTGCTAATTTTTAAATTTTTTTCAAGTCAGGCTCTGACGAGTTTATTGCAAATTTCTTTTCTTTTTCATATTATTTTAGGTGTCCAGCCACAGGGACACCAAGTATAGGAGTTCTATTCATTTGACGAGATGTAGCTGCTGTGGAAGTTACAGGACTTGGTAGTAGGTGCCTCCATGATTCTCATTCCTGTATCTTATGTTTATCTATTCCAGTTAGGGCATGTTTCCCCTTTTTACTTATTCAGACAGTCAGAGATTTATGGATCTATTTAGTTATACCCTTCAGTTATTGATTTACTTTGTTGGATTGTTGTATTTAGGATTTAGGCTAGATGTGTTTATCCCAGTCTCATTTATTACCTTAGTCATTTTATTTCATATAAGATTCGTTTAAATGGTGTATGGTTAGTAATTGGTTAATTTGGTTTTATGTTAATTAATAGATAAAATTTTGACATCGACCTTTTTAAATATTAGGTGGTTAGTGTTAATAGTAAAGTTTTTCGACAGTGATGCATATTCTGAACCAAATGGATATTCTGAATTAATTTAATAAAGGACTGATCACCCGGTACTTAATTAGGCAGTGTGTCACACCAGGAAAATATTTCCTAGAAACATTGGAAGGCGAGGAGTTTAAGAACAACTGGAATCTTGATCAACTTCACAAATATTATCAATAATTTTGTTTTTGATGTAATCATTTATTCAAGTTAATAAAATGACATGTTTCTCCTCATTATATTTCCTTTTTATGTTTTGTTTTTCGGATTATGGAGTGGTACCACCACCTTAAATTAAAAGATAAATTTTAATTTCAAAATTTTCCAACTTCAGAAATGTTCTTTGTCAAACTTTTCCAACTTTAGAAAAGCTCTTTGCCAAACATTTCCAAATTCATAAAAGTTCTTTATCAAACTTTTCCGACATCAGAAAAGTTCCTTTCTTTATCAAACTTTTCCAACTTCAGAAAATTTCCTTGTCTTTATCAAACTTTTCCATCTTCAAAAATTCTTCGGCAAACTTTTCCAACTTCAAAAAAGTTCTTTGTCTTTATTAAACTTTTTCGACTTCAGAAAGTTTTATCATTAACATCTTCATGTGTGATTTTTTCTTCGATAAATCACGAAGTAGAAGTTAGTAAAATCTCCTGTAAGACTCAAAGTCAAACACAAGAGGTTTTACCCAACTAAGTTAAAAGAAAGAGACAATTATACATTCCTAGTACACTTTGTTGCCACTAATAACTAATGCTACAACTTAGTTCAACAAAACTATTCAAAGTTTTATTTAAGAAAAACAATAGTATAATCTAAAATATTATAATTATATTCAATCACAAATCAAACACCCCACAATTATGCAGTACATTTAATATATATGTCGATTAACTAGTCATGGTATCAACTACTTAGTTGGCAACAAGATTAATGGAAACCAAAAGCTTAAATTAAATGGATAAAAGTATCCCAAAGAGATTCATTTCATTCTAAAGAACTTGAATTACAAAACAAATATCAATCAGGTATAATATAAAAGTTATTCTATTGTACGCTTTCCATCAGCCTTGCTCATCCCAACAGGAGTTTCATCAATGGTCATTGGATGATTGATAGACCTAAACTCTCTCCTCCTAGTATTCCTGCAGCTGCTCGGATGGTCAAGAAAATGCATAGGATGAAAATATTTCACTTCTCCTTCCAGATCGTAATCCTTGAGGTATTTTCTAATCGGACTTTGAGGGGACATCAAAAGGAATATACTAACATCAATAGAGAAGGGAGGATCAAGTAAATGTAAGAGTCTTGGGTCGTTCTAATACCATAGTTCATTGTTCTTAGTAATCTTCATCAAAATGAGCAAGTTTATCCAACTCCATTTGTAGCCCTCATTCATGGCCTGCTCCATATGCTTATCGAAGTAAGTTATGGCCTCATCATACCCATCCATCCAAACAGCTTTGGGTTACTTATGGAAATGGAAGGTAAGTCGGTCCACGTTATCTACATCTTTTTAATGGCCTTATATTTTTCCTTGATCTTAGTATCTTGGTCGGCCAGGGGTTTCTTAGTTATCTCCTCATCAACAGTGGGCCGAACAACTATACCATGCCTTGGGATTTGTCCAGACTTGGTTTTATTCTTCTACAAAGATTCTAGCTCCTCCAATAGTCAGGCATTCTCAACCTCCAAAAATGAAACCCCTTCATCTAGGCTAGTGGTGGTTTATTTCTTTAAAGTGTCAAGTTCATTCCTCAACTCATTATTTTCTTTCTCCAATATGGAAGCAATTGATTGGTAATTCTCCAATTCTTAGTTAAAGGCTAATTCCTTCTTATTCAGGGCAGAAGTGATGTCTTGTAATTTATTGTCAAAGCCATAGCCTTCACTCAATGCCTTATGCTTGGCCTCATAGTCCGAATGGAATAGATCCCAGGAAAGTATGTGATCTTCCTGCATTTGCTCAATCATCTCATAAGAACCAACATTATTAGCTATGACTCTGTCCAAGAGGAAATAAATATGGATGTAAGACTCCTTCATTTGGTTAGAGACATCTGGGTCGAGTAACCCTAATAAGTCTTCCTCGAACAAAGGAATATGTCCAACCTCAAATAGAGTTTTACACAGCCTAAATATATTGGATTTAGCAAAAATAATAACTTTCTTCCTGGCATCAAACTGGAAATGTACAATTATGAGTTTATAGGGAAAATTTAGAAAGATAAACAACATAGAAGATAAGAATCAACAAGAAATAAACATCATTTGGAGATTGTAAATAATTGAGCAAAAAAATGTTCTTTCATTAATCACAGTTATGATTACAATGGTGGGTGCATCAGAAAGAACGAAGAAGAAGAAATGGAAAATATATAAAAAAGGGGAAAAAAGTTGACTAAAAGGAGTTAAACCTTCTCCTTATCTTTGGCTCGATCTTGGTTGGTAGTAGGTTGGTCGACAATAGCAGTTGGACCCACTAAAGTATTTACAGGCACCATTGAGGATTCTTTCAACCCTTCCTCATCACTAAACTCTTCATCCAAATTAGGAGGAGTGATTAGGTCATGTCTTTGAAAAAGATCAGAGTTTGACTCTGTACCGACTACCTTCAATGCCTCCGACCAAACTTCTTTAAAAGAAAATGTCTTGGCATATTCAATTTGGGTAGAAGCTGCAAAAAATTCCTTTTCCCAACCCTTGTCAAAAGAAGCCTCCTTATCTTTTTGACCTTTGGCCTTCAAAGATGCAACTTCAGGAGTTAAACCAACCACTTTATCTTTAACAGTTTTGGTCTTCCTTTGGGATTTTATCAGCTTATCTTTTGCATCTTTGTCCCTACCCTCAGCATCCTTAAGATTTTCCTCGGTAGCTTGGGTTTTCTCCGTAG
The DNA here is from genome assembly GCA_949130495.1 of Sambucus nigra. NCBI lineage: Eukaryota > Viridiplantae > Streptophyta > Magnoliopsida > Dipsacales > Adoxaceae > Sambucus > Sambucus nigra. Next base: position 448,673,553 of record OX422220.1, on the reverse strand, counting down.
TATTTTTTATTTTATTTTCTGCTGCAACCGTCCTAGTCATAACTTCTTGCATCTTTTTATCCCTAAATTTTTTCTTCGCTTCCAAAGATTTTTAGGAATCCTTCAATGATTAACTCAGACCTGCAATGGCCTCTTCTACCTCACTCGAGGAAGACCTCAACTAATCATCCTTCTCCAACATTTTATTAAAACCAACCAAGAACTAGAAGAGAATAAACACATAACATCAGAAAATGTTCAACAAAATGAAGACAACCAAAAGTTAAGCACATACCAAAACTAATTTTTGGAAAACTCCCTGACACTGATCTATCAGCTGGAAGAGTTCCAGCCTTGATTAAACCTATGTCCAACCCATGGTTGATGGCCATAAAAGCTGACCTAATATCACCTAGGTCGACTTGAATCTTTTTAACCAACTCTTGTTCGTTGGATTGAACTTTATTTTCATGCCTTTAAGGGTTTGGCAATCCTTTCTTCAACCTCTTGTACTGAGGTTCTGTGGCTTGAATTTCTTCAGCATTAAGAACTTGAGGCCTCTTCTTTTTAACATCTTGAGACCTCTTTCTAGTGTCAAAATTCTTCTTTGTAGGGGAGATAATGGCCCACTCAATAAATTGGAGATCTTTCTTTTACCCATGTCAGCTAAAGGAGAAGTAGGGAAGTCAGATGTGTCAAGAGACTCAAATAAGGAAGAAGTTCCCCCTTGGATGAATTTAACCCCAACTAATTCTATAGCTGAGGAAGTAGATACAATCTCTTCTTCTAAGTTAATGGAAACTTAGGTCAATGTAAGTGATGGCCGAGCAACAAAAGACGTAATTGAGCTCTTACACTCTAATAGTACTGAAGCACCTCGTGGGTGTTCTTCTCCAACTATTTGATTAAGACCCCATAGAATTTTGAGGTCTTTAAGGTTTATTTATCCCTCCTTGGGGAACTTTTTCTTACTCTCCTCTGCAAAAGAATACAAAGCCAGAAAGTTAGTCAGCAAGTCTACAAATATATAATAAACATAAACAAAAGGTTAAAGAGGAAAGTTATAACATATGCCACCCCCTTCTTGGGGGCACCTGGGTCCATTGTAGGATACCCATATTGCAAATTCTTAACAATAACACCATAATCTCAATAATTTTTATTGGAATCTAGAAGACCAACCACTAAAGCCCTATTGGATTATCAAGTCTTTTGATAATACGTGCTCTCTCCAATGGTTCCCCACTTGTAACAAAACATCAATTCAGAGATCCTAATATGAGTTTTATAAATCTTATTCAACCTATGAACTCCATTTACTACCCTCCAAGTGTTTGGGGCAATTCTAGCAGGTATTACATCAAAGTACTGACAAAATTGGAGAAATGGAGGATTTGGGGGAAAAGTGATACCACACTCAGTAATGAAAAGAGTGGGAATCCAATGACCATCTCCTAAAGAATAAATATTTATGGGACCTTGAGTTATTCCTTTGTCTACCAGTCAAGAATTTTTCTCTTTGCCCTAAACTCCTCTAACGAACCCTCATCCACAACATAAATCATGGTTGAAATAGAGAAAAGGGTGAAAAATAAGGAAGAAGTAAAAAAATCTTATAAGAATCGCAAGATAATGGAAAAGATGAAGAAACAGTGCAACAAAGAGTTATAGAAGGAAATTCGAATATGATGCCCACAGAAAGTTTGAGATGAAGAGAAATGGAGGGAAAATTCCACCTATTTATAGGCTGCCTCAATAATAGAGATGAAATGATTAACTGAATGAATGAGTAAACTACCGCCGACTACACACTTCCCTAAGCACAAAAGTCCATTGTACATGTGGCCATCCCCCGATCCTCGCGAAGGGTGGGCGCGTGAGGGAGGATACTAGGTCCCGTGCGTCCCTCTCGGGAGCACTTAGGCCGACGCCATTTGGGTGAGGTGAAAAAATGTAAAGACATAGAGTCGCCAGTCTATTTTACTCAAAACAGACAAACGAAAGGGAGGCATCCCGAAGGACAATATTCAAAGACATACTGATGCATACGAAACCAAAATGATTCAAAAAGGGTCCGAAGGCTAAGTTACGAAATGGAAAGGTGTTAGGCAACCATTCCTCCCTTTCAGTCTCTCATGGATTTTTGTTATTTTCCTTTATTTTCCCCGTGATATGTGTGCATGTGTATATATAGTGGAGATAGGAATCAACGACTTCCACCATGGAAGTGGTAAAGCGAGTCATCCATAGGAAGATACAAAAATATTCGAAAATAGGATTTACGCGATTATCCTTACGTTGGCCGTTATGATGGAACGATAACGCATATGGAATAATACGCCACTACGAACAAATATATGTATATATATAATATAAGAGAGTGGAGTTTAGAGAAAATAGAAAATGAGAGAAAAAGTAAAAATAGGACTCGAGTCTCAAGTTTTACCCCGAGACGCCTACGCCTACTTAGCCTATAGAGGTATCAAAGTCCACGTAGTTCGCATGCAAAACGAGGGGTGGGGATTATCCCATAAATCCAATCGGGGTATTCTCTTTTTTTTTGTGTCTGTAGAAAAAGTGTTTTAGTTGTGAGAAAAGTGTAAGAAAAGTGTGAGAATTCCCATTTGGAAATTATGAGCAAACCCTCTTTTTCTTATTTTTTGGGATTTTATTTATATGAAAATAAGAGATGTGCAAATACTAAATAAAAATTATATTATGATATGTGAGACGAGAGAATAAAAGTGCTAAGTAATAAAACAAGTTAATGCGAATTTAAGGAGAGAATTGAGAAAATTGGACCTTCTTGAAGATATTGAGCTTGATCTTGAATGTTAGAGAGCAGACCTTGGACTTGGATGATGATAGAGAGTGGTTAATTCACCAAGTTTGATGAAATGGATGATGAAAAGTGAAGGTTGGAAAGGAATTTTGATGTGAAAATCGCGCTGACTTCGAGAGAGGTTTTCGGGATTTGCTGAGAGTGATATGCTTCTGATTTAGGCTCCCCTTGCAAGTGAGATCAGGCCTCCTTTTTATAGGCCCAGGGCACTGCCAATCGGAATATCCTTGGTCCTACATATCGGCACCTGCAGATAGGAAGGGTCTGGAACCTGCCGTTTGACAGTGCCTTTTAGGCCTTTTAGGAAAATCGGCTGTAGAGAGAAAACCATTGATCCAAATCGTGAACAGGGTGAACTGTTAGAAAGGTAATTCAAAGTCCTTCGAAAGTCCTTGGACTGCTCCTAGGTTCGAGAGTTGACTTTGGTTCAACTATGGCTCAGAAGCATTCATCGGTCCATTGGACGGGGAATCGTCTAACGCAAATGGATCGTTCGTCCGCATGGTAAGTCCGAATTGCGCACGGGGTAGACCGTTGTAAAGGTTAGTGAGAAGAGTGCACTTGCGTTCAAATAATGAATTTATTTAATTAAACACAGTTTTTACCACTTAAGTCCTAAACATGCATCTATATGTGATTAAATACGATGATGAAACATGAAAGAACACATATATGAGGAAAAATCCCCAACGGGGCAAAACCTTTTATTTTCACAATAATTTTTGTAAGAGAACGGATTACAACGGATTACCATGAAAATACAAGTGACACAGAAATACCCTCGGGTGTCGGTTCTATTGTCGGCGACCGGAACAATCCCTTTCCAGTAGGGCAGCAGTGACGAAGAGAACGACTTCCTCACAAAGTACTCCAGATGAGTAAACGATCTTATTGAAGGTTTAAAGATTCACACACATATATGGGAATGGTTTTGTGAATCAAAAAGGTTTATAAAACCTTAAAAGCAGAATTTCGTGATTGTAGAAAGACTTTAAAAAAACGTGTAGAAGGAGATCAAGTATTTATACAAAAATCAAGGCGGTGGCTCATTCGAGCGAGATAGCATGTCGCTCGAACGAAGGACAAAAGTCTTTCGAATGATATCGTGCGACATATCTATCTCGCGCGAATGACTTGCAAAGTCTCTCGAGCGATCTTGTCGATCGAGGCCATTCGCTTCTACACTTAGAAAAATTCTGCTTTTGATAAAAAATTAACCCAGAATTCAAAAATAATTTTCAAAAAAACAATTCCCAAATATTTATGCAAATATTTAAAGTTCCAATAAAACATTTTACTGAAAAGGCGTAGTGGAGTAATGGGAATGAGCTGAGCAGCACGTTGCATGTAGCATGATGCACGTAAAGAAAGTGGTTGCATGGAATTCGGATACAGGCCGTCGAGGATGATCGTGTTGACGTGCCGAATGTAGCGGTATCAGACATATGCACTGGGATCTAGGATAAAACAGAAAATTCCTAGATTCTACCTCGGACATTTATAGAATTATGTCCTTACAAATCTCCCCCTATGTCTATGCCGGTACATACATAAAAAATCCGAATTATGCAATCAAATGACATATAAGATAATATCCCCATTAAACCCTCAAACTGAGAATACTAAATGACATGTCTCCCAAATCTTCAGCTCTTCAGAAACTTTCAAAGCTTTTCTCATCAGGGTGTGCAATCCAAAAAATGAACAATGATGTACCTACACACATGAGATAAAGAAAATACCCGTAATAAGCAACAGTTTGAAATACAACCGTGACAAGCAACAGTTTGAAATATAATGATATGCAAAAATTGATGATCAATTAAGCTTAAGCAATTCATTCATAAATCAACCAAAAACCAAAACATAATTCTCCCCCATAATTCTTTTCTCCCTTTTTATGATGTCCCCAAATAGACAAATATGAGAAGCAAAAATGAATGCACATGGAGAGTGACACACGGGAATAAACTGCTATTATTTTTTTTAAATATTTTACACATAGTATACAAGAAAGAATCACACCATGAAAGATCAAAAACACAACCAAGTCAATGATAGCGAAAAGGAAGGGGTGTGATCAGATTCGATAGGAAAATCAGTGCATACAAACATGACATATGTGCACGATGAATATTGGATACTCCTAACGAATGAACTCAAAGTCTTCTTTTGGTGTAAAAAGATGGAAATATGAGACATTGACTTAATCAAATCAACAAATCAAAACTCAAACTGATTTCCACACCAATAACGTCCAAAACTATTTCATGCTTTTTCAGGACTTTCAAGGAAGTGCAAACCCGTTTATATTCTCCAACAAAACTCCCTCAGATTTTTATTTTGAATAGAGGCTTTTCTAAATTCTCAAACTTTGGAGAATTGATGGTGAAGCCTAAGTGGCCCATAATTGGCATGAATTTCTTTTTATTGCCTTTAAATTTTTTCGGGTTCTTTTAACCTCTTTGGACCCCGGATAATAAAATTCCTCCATTTTTAGGTCCTTTTGAACGGTGGCTTTTGCGTAAAGACGTGATAATTACCTTTCACAACCCCTCCCCGTTCTTAAACAAACACTCAGTCTCACAAGAAAAATGGTTTTTACATGTAATCCAATCTTGTCAAGTTTTATCGCATATTGTTAGTTGTATAGACAAAATTGAGATGAAAACACTCAAGCCAACATGTGATAGACAAGTGCAATAATCGAAAAGCCGTGCATGTGTGCAATAAAGGATATAGGAGTCAAACATGAAGGGAAATATCACTAATTACATCTCAAATACTCCATACAATGTAAAGCACATGGATGAAATGATGTAGCGTCTCAAATCTCTATCAAACAGTCACATGAAAAGGTGGAATGAAATCGTGACTTGGCTATCTTAAATGTTCATCCATAAAAGGTGTATATAAAAAATCCAAAAATCTTTTTGGGCTTTTCTGAAAAATTTATATACAAAGGCAAAAATCTTTTTGGATTTTTCAAAAGAATATATAAATAGTTGTACAACAAAACAATGGTACATATAAAAACATACTAGCAACAGGAAGCATAAGATATGAACATGAAAAAGCATCCTATTCTAGACATAGACCAACCCCTCAGTCAACTGTGCAAATCCCCAAAGACATCCTAAGACTCTCAAATCTAAGGGCATCTAAAGGTTGCATGAAAATACCGGCTAACTGACGGTCGGTGGGAACAAAACTCAGGGATACGACTTTCTCCTCAACTAAGTGTCGTATAAAGTGCTCACGTATCCTGATGTGCTTTGTGCGCGAATGCTGGACTGGTTTGCGGGATATGTGTATCGCGCTTGTGTTATCACAAGAAATGGTCATGGTGTTCTGTGAAAACCCATTATCCTCCAGCATTTGCTTCATCCACAAGAGTTGCGTTCAAAAACTCCCGGCGGCCATATACTCAGCCTCTGCAGTGGACAAAAAGATGGAATTTTTCTTCTTGCTCAGCCAGGAGATAAGAGCAGAACCAAAATACAAAACACCCACCAGAAGTGCTCCTACAACCATCTACATCCCCGGCCTAATCGGCATCTGAATAGGCGAACAAACGGTCATCAGTATCAAAGGAATACCAAATACCATATGAGGGAGTCCCACTCGCGTATTTAATAATACGTTTTAGAGCAAGTAATGTGACTCTTTCGGGGACGCTTGATATCACGCACAGACTCCAACACTAAAGGCTTTGTCAGGATGACTGGCAGTTAAGTAGATAAGACTACCTATCATACTCCGATATAAGGTTTGCTCTACGCCGTTGCCTGAACTGTCCTTACTAAGCTTGGTAGTGGTACTCATAGGTGTACGTGCATGCTTAGCGGAGTCTAAACCAAATTTCTTCACTAGGTCTCTAGCATACTTGGATTAGGAGATGGACATCCCATCCTCTAGTTGACGAACCTGGAGACCAATGAAGAAAGTAAGGTCACCAACCATGCTCATCTCAAACTCACTTTTCATCTCCTCTTCAAAGTGATGAGCATGTTGACAGCACGTGGATCCAAAGACTATGTCATCCACATAGACCTGGGCAAACAAAATTACACCGTCATCTCTCCTGACGAACAACGTCATATCAACTCCCCCTCTCTTGAAGCCACGGGCTAAGAGATAGGAAGTAAGCCTCTCGTACTAAGCACGGGGTGCTTGCTTCAAACCATACAAGGCTTTTCTCAGATAGTCGACGTGCTCAGGGTGCTGAGGGTCTTCAAACCCTTTTGGTTGTTTCACGTAAACCTCCTCTTGTAGAATGCCATTCAGAAAGGCACTCTTGACATCCATCTGATATAACTTGAAGCGCAGATGACATGCGATGGCGAGTAGTAGACGGACGGACTCAAGTCTCCCAACAGGAGAAAATGTCTCCCCAAAGTTTACACCCTCTATCTGTGTGTAGCCTTGTGCGACCAACCTAGTTTTGTTTCTGATTATGGTACCATTTTCATCCATTTTATTCTTCAAAATCCACCGGGTACCTATAACATTTGTTTTTATTAGATTTTTCATTTTTTATTTCTTTTGTTTTATTATTTTAATTTTTAATAGCTTAGGATTTTATTTTTAATTTTAATATTTTTATTATTTTTAGTTTGTTCTATTTTTTTTAGTTATATTTTATTTTATTTTTTTATTTTTAGTTTTAGTTTTATAAATTTTTATTGAGTCTTTTTATTAATTTTAGGGGTCCAAATTAAACACACACACTCCACTTATCCTCACTTACACCAAACACTAACCAAACCCTCACCCTCACCCTCACCCTCACCCACCTTACCCTATACCCTCACACACCAAATACACCCACTCATCTTCAACCTCCAACTTCACACTCTCTCTCTCCTCAACTTCCAAACTCACCACTACCATAACCCACCTGCAAAAATCTCTCACCACCACTCATTTACCAAACACAAAGCTCACCATTACACCTCCTTCCACCCTACTCTTCTCCCCTCCTTGCGACCTAAACCCGCCGGCCCCCCCTTTCTCTCTCTTCCGATCGCAACCCCACCGCCGATCTCCAGCATCTCTCTCCACCTGCCCATCTCCGGCGAACCCTAAACCCAGCCGAGACCCCGTCCCCCTCTCATTCCCTACCGCCGGCGTCGCAACCTTGACCACCAGCCCCTGCCCGACGACTTTCATCCGCGCCCCTGCACCTACCACTCGCTGGCGGCATACCCTTGCCGGCGGTCGCGATCCAGCCCGACTCAGACCCAAACCATGATCTAACCTCATCCCATTACTTTCCTTTCCAACCTCAAACCCATGTTCAACCCAATTCCAAGCTAAACCCATTTTCACCTTTACCCGATTTCCCCACCTGCTAACAAACAAAACCAACAAGACCAAGACCAAGTCAACCCACTTAAACCTTTCTCCCAATTTTACCCATAATACCCCCTAACTAACCACTTTAAGCCATTTTCCTAAAATACCCCCATTTATCAAATCAGATTTTATCCTCCCCAACCTCACCCACATGACCTCACACCCCCATGCACATGTGCTCTCACCATTCCCACATGCACACCCTTGCCAATTTTCATTTTTACCCCTCATGCTCCATGCCTCCTATATATTGAGGATGAAGACCCATTTGAAGAAGGATCTCAAATTAGTTTTAATCTAGGTGTGATAAAATTCTCCCCACCCCTCTATGTTGAGTATTTGCATTTTTAGCAAATACCTCAATATAGAGGTGTGTGTTGAAAATTATCTCTAGGATAAAATTCACCCCACCCATCTATTATGGATTTTTGCATTTTTAGCAATTATTTCATAATAGATTGATGTAGTGAAATTTATCCCTTATGGGAGATAAATTCTAACCCATTACTTTATGTTGAGATTTTGCATTTTTAGCAATTATCTCAATATAAATTAATGATCTAGAATTTATTTCTTTGGGTGAATTCTAATGTATAATTTTATAATTTTAGGATTTGCATTTTTAGCAAATCTCTTTTATTATTTAATTATCCATTATGAATTCATCCATTATCCTTTTACTTTTTAGTTTGTAATTTTTAGTTTAGATTCAATAAATACATGAGTGAGGGATTATGATTGAGTGATTTTTAATGTGTAATTGAGAGATTGTTGATGCAAATAAAGATTCCATTTCAATTCAAGGCTCAAATTGGTTTGATCTATTCCTCTCTTTTACTTTTAGTTTAATCCTCACATGCTTTCAATTATGTATCTCATATTTTTGGATGATGATTATTGAGGGCTAATCTCCCATTTATGGGATGAAATTTTGAAGCCCTCATGAGTCCAATTTAGTTAGTTTACTTTTTAGCTCAATTTTATTTACCTAATTTTTATTAGCTTTTACATCTTAATTAGTAGTTATAAAAATTAGTATAGTTAGTTAGTTAAAATATTCCCTTGAAAAATTCATAAAAAAAAATAGAAAAAGTAAAAATAGAAAAAAAATATATTAAAATGCAAATGAATCTATATATATGTCCTCTCCAATTTTGTGTTTCTCCCTTAGATATGGATTGACTCCCTTACTTACCCTCTACACTAGTTTTGTTATAATTTTGTAGGCTCAAGGGAATTTTTGATGGATAGAGAAGTTGCAACAACGACAAATCTACAAGAGAAGCAATTATAGTTACTTTTTATCAAATGGCGCCGTTGCCGATCTTTGGAGCTTGAAGCACTTGCGAGGATTACCTATTTGTGATTCATTTGTATTGCACTTTTTATTTTTATTAGTATCATTTTTTTAGAAGGATTGTATTAGGACTTTTTATTATCTTGGCTTGTATTGCGGTTCTTAGAGACACCTTTATTTTATTTTTTATTTTTAAATTTGTAATAATTGAAGCCAAGCGTGATAGGGAAACCGGACAAGGTAGAGAGAGGGCGCCCATTGGCGAGGATTTAGAAGCCTCTCTACCTTGGGTCGGTAGGACTCCCGGGGACGACTGAGATAGGCGTGATCTCCCCCCGGTCGACTCAAATTTTTTCGGCACCCCACGGCCTAAAAACCGTGGGAGGTATATTTCTCAAACCCTCGCGCCTCTCCTATTAGCGAGTCAATTCTTTTGTGTGCTCTTGTGTGCTCTTATTTGATTTTATTCTCGCATTTATTTCCGAATGGTGTGATGAATTAATTAACTAAGACCTACACCCGGTCACTCACGAGAAGGGATTTCATCACCCGACTCACTCGCTTATCATTGTGTGCTACCCTAGCCATCACTAAATTTAAAATCAATCAACTAGGTAGCCCAATAGGAGAATATTTTTGCAAAGGCGATCACTCATATTTCCGTGATTTTTTATCGCCCACGGACTTAATTAAAATTTGACTACCCTCTCACTAAATTCAAAGATAAAAATTGTCTATGTGCTAGTTAGGAATTTTTCTTGACTTGTGTGTGTGTCCAATTCCATTTTTCGGTAGTTGGGTTTTGGTTAGTTCGTGCAAATTCAAAGAGTCCATATTTTTTTTCCTCACCTTTTCTTCCAAAAAAAAAAAAAAAATCCAAAAATATTTTCTTTCATTTTTATAAAAAAAATACAAAAATATTTTCTTTCTTTCCTTTTTAGAAAAATCCAAAAATATTTTTTTCCTTCTATTTCTTCACAAAAATCCAAAAACATTTTCTTTCTTTATTTTTAGAAAAATCCAAAAATATTTTCTTCCTTTCATTCTCTAAAAAACCAAAAAATAAAAAATAAGGTCGTGATCGGTGTTTTTCACCCTCACCTTTGCCAAATTATCCAGCAAGACTGACGCTTCAGTCTTGTTTGGGGGTGATTCTCATCACTCCAATTTTTCTGCCGCCCCGCACATTCATTGTTCTTATCCTTAGGGTGAGAATGGTTCGGTCTGGCTGAAGACATTAAACTTAGCGCTACCGGGAGGCAGCCCGCGTTTCTTGTACTAGTCTCATCCTGTTTGGGGGTGGTGTTTCACATCACCCTATGCTTTATCATGCTTATGGACTTGTACACATTTTTTTTCTCTCTTATCATTTACTCAGGTTTATTCTTGGCTACATCTTTCCACTTCATGAGCGGTTCATTCTGGTAATCTCTTTCCTACCTTATGCTCTCATTTTAAAAAATCATTTTACCTAACATCGAGGACGATGTTCCTTTTTGTTTGGGGGTGGGGAATTTTATCAAAATCATACATCTTTTGAAAAATTTTGATTTTTGAACCTGATTTTTAAAATTTCGTGCAGTTTCTTTCATCTCACTCATTGATGTGAATTTTCAATCATCCATCTTTTAAAGTCTAGGAATCAAGCTAGAGAATATTTTTTCTAAACAGCTTATGTAATACATAACAAGGCATTTTGCACTATGAATTCCTAGACTCAACAAAAATTTGCGCACTTATCACGTCATTACGTTTAGAGTTGAAGAGTACTACAATTCTAAAGAGAACCTTAAGGATCACTAGTAGAGACTTTAGCCCGTGAGATTTGTGCTTTTCACCCTTTTTGAGTGTTTTACGCAATCTCCGAGTCACAAGTTGATTCAACTTCCTTTGGGTCCGCACTTAAATTGTTGCATGATCTCATTATCTTTCATAAAATTTTGGCTTGATCACCGAGAACGACATCACTTTCGAGTTGTAAGAATCGCGTGTCTTAAAATTTGTCCCGATCACTAGATTTTCACCACACCTTCACTCATACACCAACCAAATTTCATTTATCATACATTCATACACCTTCCATTTTCCATCATATCATCACCATATACCATACCGCCCATTTCCATATCCACAGAGAATAGTGTTGAAAGTAAAAGGAGAAGATCCGTCGTAGAGAGTGTTTGCATTTTTAGCGAATATCTCTCCCAAAGCCGATTCAGATGGAGAAAAATTTGATACAAATCTATGTTGGGGTTATTTATATTTTTAGCAGATTTATCTCATACATTGATGCGTATTTGGAAAAGAAAAAAAAATATATAAGAAAAAAAAAAGTAAGTAAGTAAAAAAAAAAGGAGATGATCTATCATAGAGAGTGTTTGTATTTTTAGCGGATATCTCTCCCAAAGACGATTCAGATAGAGAAAAATTAAATACAAATCTATGTTGGGGTTATTTGTATTTTTAGCAGATTTATCTCATACATTGGTGTGTATTTGGAAAAGAAGAAAAAGAGAAAGTTGCAGTCAAGAAATAAAGACATTTGTTCGTCTATGAGTGATACACTCTTCTCAAATATCCACCATCCATCCATCATATCATCATCCCATCCTATCCTACCTACCTCATCCCAAACAACCCACATCATCATATCCTTCCTATTTCATTTCATTTCCCCTCACCCAATCATCCATATATTCCCCTAGGTGTTCGGGCAAATGAAAGTCAACGTGGTGAATAACTCGACGTTCTCACTATAGTGATTAGCATTCTTTCATGAGATCATTTTTCTTTCTATATGTTCGTTCTTTCTTATGTGTGTGTGAGACGTTTGAACTTGCTTACATTTACTCACCTCCTCACACACAAGAGCGATACACTTACCCATATCTCGAGAGTTCGTTTGAGAGTGATATATCTAGTGAGATTTGAAGTTGAAGCGTTGATTCCGACAAGGCAATCTAGGAATTACTCTTGTGATACTCGACCCGTTTTGACTGATTCACACTACACACGTTGAGTTCTAGGAAGGATGTGCCATGAGTATTTACTTAGCTTAAATTTTAATGCACTTCTAGCTTGTATTTCTGAAAAATATTTTCCCATGTGATGGATTGTGCGATTATTCTACGTCTAATAAGAGATTGACTGCCTTCCAATAAATTTTTGCAAATAAGAATTTTGTGGGTATATTCCCTGCAAACCCTCACGAGACACAATTCGTCCTGTAGGGCAACCTATAGGTTTAAAGGCTTGTTGCACATGCTAAGTGCAATCGCAAGTGCCCGCGAAAGTGGTACACTTTTGGTTACTTATCATTCTCTTTCTCTCTATCTTATTGCTCGAGGACTAGCAACGCTCTGTTTGGGGGTGGTGTGATAAGCACCCAAAACTGTACAATTTTTACCCCGAATAGATGTATTTTAGTTGCTAATTCTCGACAATATGGGTCTTATGCGCTTAAATGTTTATCTTGTAGGTCAAATGCACGTTGCGGTGTTCAAACGCGTATATCATGGCAATTGTGTGCAAAATGGAGCTAAATTACCAAATACCTATCCTGTACCCTAAGAACCTCACCCGAGCCTTAATCCTAGCCTAAACTGTCCCAAACCCTCTGTGTTTTTAGTTTGTGTCCTTTTTACTATTTTTTAGATTTTTAGTTTGAGTCATTTTAATTTTAGGATTTATTTTAGAATTTTTAGATTTTATTTTCTATTTTATTTTTATTAATATCATTTTACTTTATTTTGATTTTGATTAGTTTTTAGTTTAGTCTTATTTTATTAAGATTAGTTTTAGTAGTTTATTTTTTTAGTTTATTAGATTTTATATTTTTAGGACTTTTGTTTTTATTAGATTTTTCATTTTTTATTTCTTTTGTTTTATTATTTTAATTTTTAATAGCTTAGGATTTTATTTTTAATTTTAATATTTTTATTATTTTTAGTTTGTTCTATTTTTTTTAGTTATATTTTATTTTATTTTTTTATTTTTAGTTTTAGTTTTATAAATTTTTATCGAGTCTTTTTATTAATTTTAGGGGTCCAAATTAAACACACACACTCCACTTATCCTCACTTACACCAAACACTAACCAAACCCTCACCCTCACCCTCACCCTCACCCTCACCCTCACCCTCACCCTCACCCACCTTACCCTATACCCTCACACACCAAATACACCCACTCATCTTCAACCTCCAACTTCACACTCTCTCTCTCCTCAACTTCCAAACTCACCACTACCATAACCCACCTGCAAAACTCTCTCACCACCACTCATTTACCAAACACAAAGCTCACCATTACACCTCCTTCCACCCTACTCTTCTCCCCTCCTTGCGACCTAAACCCGCCGGCCCCCCCTTTCTCTCTCTTCCGATCGCAACCCCACCGCCGATCTCCAGCATCTCTCTCCACCTGCCCATCTCCGGCGAACCCTAAACCCAGCCGAGACCCCGTCCCCCTCTCATTCCCTACCGCCGGCGTCGCAACCTTGACCACCAGCCCCTGCCCGACGACTTTCATCCGCGCCCCTGCACCTACCACTCGCTGGCGGCATACCCTTGCCGGCGGTCGCGATCCAGCCCGACTCAGACCCAAACCATGATCTAACCTCATCCCATTACTTTCCTTTCCAACCTCAAACCCATGTTCAACCCAATTCCAAGCTAAACCCATTTTCACCTTTACCCGATTTCCCCACCTGCTAACAAACAAAACCAACAAGACCAAGACCAAGTCAACCCACTTAAACCTTTCTCCCAATTTTACCCATAATACCCCCTAACTAACCACTTTAAGCCATTTTCCTAAAATACCCCCATTTAACAAATCAGATTTTATCCTCCCCAACCTCACCCACATGACCTCACACCCCCATGCACATGTGCTCTCACCATTCCCACATGCACACCCTTGCCAATTTTCATTTTTACCCCTCATGCTCCATGCCTCCTACATATTGAGGATGAAGACCCATTTGAAGAAGGATCTCAAATTAGTTTTAATCTAGGTGTGATAAAATTCTCCCCACCCCTCTATGTTGAGTATTTGCATTTTTAGCAAATACCTCAATATAGAGGTGTGTGTTGAAAATTATCTCTAGGATAAAATTCACCCCACCCATCTATTATGGATTTTTGCATTTTTAGCAATTATTTCATAATAGATTGATGTAGTGAAATTTATCCCTTATGGGAGATAAATTCTAACCCATTACTTTATGTTGAGATTTTGCATTTTTAGCAATTATCTCAATATAAATTAATGATCTAGAATTTATTTCTTTGGGTGAATTCTAATGTATAATTTTATAATTTTAGGATTTGCATTTTTAGCAAATCTCTTTTATTATTTAATTATCCATTATGAATTCATCCATTATCCTTTTACTTTTTAGTTTGTAATTTTTAGTTTAGATTCAATAAATACATGAGTGAGGGATTATGATTGAGTGATTTTTAATGTGTAATTGAGAGATTGTTGATGCAAATGAAGATTCCATTTCAATTCAAGGCTCAAATTGGTTTGATCTATTCCTCTCTTTTACTTTTAGTTTAATCCTCACATGCTTTCAATTATGTATCTCATATTTTTGGATGATGATTATTGAGGGCTAATCTCCCATTTATGGGATGAAATTTTGAAGCCCTCATGAGTCCAATTTAGTTAGTTTACTTTTTAGCTCAATTTTATTTACCTAATTTTTATTAGCTTTTACATCTTAATTAGTAGTTATAAAAATTAGTATAGTTAGTTAGTTAAAATATTCCCTTGAAAAATTCATAAAAAAAAATAGAAAAAGTAAAAATAGAAAAAAAATATATTAAAATGCAAATGAATCTATATATATGTCCTCTCCAATTTTGTGTTTCTCCCTTAGATATGGATTGACTCCCTTACTTACCCTCTACACTAGTTTTGTTATAATTTTGTAGGCTCAAGGGAATTTTTGATGGATAGAGAAGTTGCAACAACGACAAATCTACAAGAGAAGCAATTATAGTTACTTTTTATCAAATGGCGCCGTTGCCGATCTTTGGAGCTTGAAGCACTTGCGAGGATTACCTATTTGTGATTCATTTGTATTGCACTTTTTATTTTTATTAGTACCATTTTTTTAGAAGGATTGTATTAGGACTTTTTATTATCTTGGCTTGTATTGCGGTGCTTAGAGACACCTTTATTTTATTTTTTATTTTTAAATTTGTAATAATTGAAGCCAAGCGTGATAGGGAAACCGGACAAGGTAGAGAGAGGGCGCCCATTGGCGAGGATTTAGAAGCCTCTCTACCTTGGGTCGGTAGGACTCCCGGGGACGACTGAGATAGGCGTGATCTCCCCCCGGTCGACTCAAATTTTTTCGGCACCCTACGGCCTAAAAACCGTGGGAGGTATATTTCTCAAACCCTCGCGCCTCTCCTATTAGCGAGTCAATTCTTTTGTGTGCTCTTGTGTGCTCTTATTTGATTTTATTCTCGCATTTATTTCCGAATGGTGTGATGAATTAATTAACTAAGACCTACACCCGGTCACTCACGAGAAGGGATTTCATCACCCGACTCACTCGCTTATCATTGTGTGCTACCCTAGCCATCACTAAATTTAAAATCAATCAACTAGGTAGCCCAATAGGAGAATATTTTTGCAAAGGCGATCACTCATATTTCCGTGATTTTTTATCGCCCACGGACTTAATTAAAATTTGACTACCCTCTCACTAAATTCAAAGATAAAAATTGGCTATGTGCTAGTTAGGAATTTTTCTTGACTTGTGTGTGTGTCCAATTCCATTTTTCGGTAGTTGGGTTTTGGTTAGTTCGTGCAAATTCAAAGAGTCCATATTTTTTTTCCTCACCTTTTCTTCCAAAAAAAAAAAAAAATCCAAAAATATTTTCTTTCATTTTTATAAAAAAAATACAAAAATATTTTCTTTCTTTCCTTTTTAGAAAAATCCAAAAATATTTTTTTCCTTCTATTTCTTCACAAAAATCCAAAAACATTTTCTTTCTTTATTTTTAGAAAAATCCAAAAATATTTTCTTCCTTTCATTCTCTAAAAAACCAAAAAATAAAAAAATAAGGTCGTGATCGGTGTTTTTCACCCTCACCTTTGCCAAATTATCCAGCAAGACTGACGCTTCAGTCTTGTTTGGGGGTGATTCTCATCACTCCAATTTTTCTGCCGCCCCGCACATTCATTGTTCTTATCCTTAGGGTGAGAATGGTTCGGTCTGGCTGAAGACATTAAACTTAGCGCTACCGGGAGGCAGCCCGCGTTTCTTGTACTAGTCTCATCCTGTTTGGGGGTGGTGTTTCACATCACCCTATGCTTTATCATGCTTATGGACTTGTACACATTTTTTTTCTCTCTTATCATTTACTCAGGTTTATTCTTGGCTACATCTTTCCACTTCATGAGCGGTTCATTCTGGTAATCTCTTTCCTACCTTATGCTCTCATTTTAAAAAATCATTTTACCTAACATCGAGGACGATGTTCCTTTTTGTTTGGGGGTGGGGAATTTTATCAAAATCATACATCTTTTGAAAAATTTTGATTTTTGAACCTGATTTTTAAAATTTCGTGCAGTTTCTTTCATCTCACTCATTGATGTGAATTTTCAATCATCCATCTTTTAAAGTCTAGGAATCAAGCTAGAGAATATTTTTTCTAAATAGCTTATGTAATACGTAACAAGGCATTTTGCACTATGAATTCCTAGACTCAACAAAAATTTGCGCACTTATCACGTCATTACGTTTAGAGTTGAAGAGTACTACAATTCTAAAGAGAACCTTAAGGATCACTAGTAGAGACTTTAGCCCGTGAGATTTGTGCTTTTCACCCTTTTTGAGTGTTTTACGCAATCTCCGAGTCACAAGTTGATTCAACTTCCTTTGGGTCCGCACTTAAATTGTTGCATGATCTCATTATCTTTCATAAAATTTTGGCTTGATCACCGAGAACGACATCACTTTCGAGTTGTAAGAAACGCGTGTCTTAAAATTTGTCCCGATCACTAGATTTTCACCACACCTTCACTCATACACCAACCAAATTTCATTTATCATACATTCATACACCTTCCATTTTCCATCATATCATCACCATATACCATACCGCCCATTTCCATATCCACAGAGAATAGTGTTGAAAGTAAAAGGAGAAGATCCGTCGTAGAGAGTGTTTGCATTTTTAGCGAATATCTCTCCCAAAGCCGATTCAGATGGAGAAAAATTTGATACAAATCTATGTTGGGGTTATTTGTATTTTTAGCAGATTTATCTCATACATTGATGCGTATTTGGAAAAGAAAAAAAATATATAAGAAAAAAAAAAGTAAGTAAGTAAAAAAAAAAGGAGATGATCTATCATAGAGAGTGTTTGCATTTTTAGCGGATATCTCTCCCAAAGACGATTCAGATAGAGAAAAATTAAATACAAATCTATGTTGGGGTTATTTGTATTTTTAGCAGATTTATCTCATACATTGGTGTGTATTTGGAAAAGAAGAAAAAGAGAAAGTTGCAGTCAAGAAATAAAGACATTTGTTCGTCTATGAGTGATACACTCTTCTCAAATATCCACCATCCATCCATCATATCATCATCCCATCCTATCCTACCTACCTCATCCCAAACAACCCACATCATCATATCCTTCCTATTTCATTTCATTTCCCCTCACCCAATCATCCATATATTCCCCTAGGTGTTCGGGCAAATGAAAGTCAACGTGGTGAATAACTCGACGTTCTCACTATAGTGATTAGCATTCTTTCATGAGATCATTTTTCTTTCTATATGTTCGTTCTTTCTTATGTGTGTGTGAGACGTTTGAACTTGCTTACATTTACTCACCTCCTCACACACAAGAGCGATACACTTACCCATATCTCGAGAGTTCGTTTGAGAGTGATATATCTAGTGAGATTTGAAGTTGAAGCGTTGATTCCGACAAGGCAATCTAGGAATTACTCTTGTGATACTCGACCCGTTTTGACTGATTCACACTACACACGTTGAGTTCTAGGAAGGATGTGCCATGAGTATTTACTTAGCTTAAATTTTAATGCACTTCTAGCTTGTATTTCTGAAAAATATTTTCCCATGTGATGGATTGTGCGATTATTCTACGTCTAATAAGAGATTGACTGCCTTCCAATAAATTTTTGCAAATAAGAATTTTGTGGGTATATTCCCTGCAAACCCTCACGAGACACAACTCGTCCTGTAGGGCAACCTATAGGTTTAAAGGCTTGTTGCACATGCTAAGTGCAATCGCAAGTGCCCGCGAAAGTGGTACACTTTTGGTTACTTATCATTCTCTTTCTCTCTATCTTATTGCTCGAGGACTAGCAACGCTCTGTTTGGAGGTGGTGTGATAAGCACCCAAAACTGTACAATTTATACCCCGAATAGATGTATTTTAGTTGCTAATTCTCGACAATATGGGTCTTATGCGCTTAAATGTTTATCTTGTAGGTCAAATGCACGTTGCGGTGTTCAAACGCGTATATCATGGCAATTGTGTGCAAAATGGAGCTAAATTACCAAATACCTATCCTGTACCCTAAGAACCTCACCCGAGCCTTAATCCTAGCCTAAACTGTCCCAAACCCTCTGTGTTTTTAGTTTGTGTCCTTTTTACTACTTTTTAGATTTTTAGTTTGAGTCATTTTAATTTTAGGATTTATTTTAGAATTTTTAGATTTTATTTTCTATTTTATTTTTATTAATATCATTTTACTTTATTTTGATTTTGATTAGTTTTTAGTTTAGTCTTATTTTATTAAGATTAGTTTTAGTAGTTTATTTTTTTAGTTTATTAGATTTTATATTTTTAGGACTTTTGTTTTTATTAGATTTTTCATTTTTTATTTCTTTTGTTTTATTATTTTAATTTTTAATAGCTTAGGATTTTATTTTTAATTTTAATATTTTTATTATTTTTAGTTTGTTCTATTTTTTTTAGTTATATTTTATTTTATTTTTTTATTTTTAGTTTTAGTTTTATAAATTTTTATCGAGTCTTTTTATTAATTTTAGGGGTCCAAATTAAACACACACACTCCACTTATCCTCACTTACACCAAACACTAACCAAACCCTCACCCTCACCCTCACCCTCACCCTCACCCACCTTACCCTATACCCTCACACACCAAATACACCCACTCATCTTCAACCTCCAACTTCACACTCTCTCTCTCCTCAACTTCCAAACTCACCACTACCATAACCCACCTGCAAAACTCTCTCACCACCACTCATTTACCAAACACAAAGCTCACCATTACACCTCCTTCCACCCTACTCTTCTCCCCTCCTTGCGACCTAAACCCGTCGGCCCCCCCTTTCTCTCTCTTCCGATCGCAACCCCACCGCCGATCTCCAGCATCTCTCTCCACCTGCCCATCTCCGGCGAACCCTAAACCCAGCCGAGACCCCGTCCCCCTCTCATTCCCTACCGCCGGCGTCGCAACCTTGACCACCAGCCCCTGCCCGACGACTTTCATCCGCGCCCCTGCACCTACCACTCGCTGGCGGCATACCCTTGCCGGCGGTCGCGATCCAGCCCGACTCAGACCCAAACCATGATCTAACCTCATCCCATTACTTTCCTTTCCAACCTCAAACCCATGTTCAACCCAATTCCAAGCTAAACCCATTTTCACCTTTACCCGATTTCCCCACCTGCTAACAAACAAAACCAACAAGACCAAGTCAACCCACTTAAACCTTTCTCCCAATTTTACCCATAATACCCCCTAACTAACCACTTTAAGCCATTTTCCTAAAATACCCCCATTTAACAAATCAGATTTTATCCTCCCCAACCTCACCCACATGACCTCACACCCCCATGCACATGTGCTCTCACCATTCCCACATGCACACCCTTGCCAATTTTCATTTTTACCCCTCATGCTCCATGCCTCCTATATATTGAGGATGAAGACCCATTTGAAGAAGGATCTCAAATTAGTTTTAATCTAGGTGTGATAAAATTCTCCCCACCCCTCTATGTTGAGTATTTGCATTTTTAGCAAATACCTCAATATAGAGGTGTGTGTTGAAAATTATCTCTAGGATAAAATTCACCCCACCCATCTATTATGGATTTTTGCATTTTTAGCAATTATTTCATAATAGATTGATGTAGTGAAATTTATCCCTTATGGGAGATAAATTCTAACCCATTACTTTATGTTGAGATTTTGCATTTTTAGCAATTATCTCAATATAAATTAATGATCTAGAATTTATTTCTTTGGGTGAATTCTAATGTATAATTTTATAATTTTAGGATTTGCATTTTTAGCAAATCTCTTTTATTATTTAATTATCCATTATGAATTCATCCATTATCCTTTTACTTTTTAGTTTGTAATTTTTAGTTTAGATTCAATAAATACATGAGTGAGGGATTATGATTGAGTGATTTTTAATGTGTAATTGAGAGATTGTTGATGCAAATGAAGATTCCATTTCAATTCAAGGCTCAAATTGGTTTGATCTATTCCTCTCTTTTACTTTTAGTTTAATCCTCACATGCTTTCAATTATGTATCTCATATTTTTGGATGATGATTATTGAGGGCTAATCTCCCATTTATGGGATGAAATTTTGAAGCCCTCATGAGTCCAATTTAGTTAGTTTACTTTTTAGCTCAATTTTATTTACCTAATTTTTATTAGCTTTTACATCTTAATTAGTAGTTATAAAAATTAGTATAGTTAGTTAGTTAAAATATTCCCTTGAAAAATTCATAAAAAAAAATAGAAAAAGTAAAAATAGAAAAAAAATATATTAAAATGCAAATGAATCTATATATATGTCCTCTCCAATTTTGTGTTTCTCCCTTAGATATGGATTGACTCCCTTACTTACCCTCTACACTAGTTTTGTTATAATTTTGTAGGCTCAAGGGAATTTTTGATGGATAGAGAAGTTGCAACAACGACAAATCTACAAGAGAAGCAATTTTTTTTTCTTTTTATCATGCCTTAAGAGCGACATGAACAAAGAAGTCCTTTTTATCTTTCTTAGGTACCCAAGAAGTGGTGACCTTTTGTTTGCCTTTTTTGTTGTTGGTTTTAGATGGAATGTGAGAAGTATTCTCTGACGGCAAAGACATCCGTCAGAATTCCTCCATCAAACTCTGAGTCGTGGCAGCTAAAAACTCAACTCGCTCTCTCAGACTAGTAAAATCATCAGTATGCTGATGTGGAGCAGTAGTACGTCGTGTCCGACCCATACTATAGCAAAACTCCCTGAGGTGGCCTTTTCTTTTGCAATAAGTACAAAAGAACACAGTCAAAGGCGGACCTTAGTTTTCTTTTCTTGGTCGAACTCTCCTTCGAGGTTTTTGACGATGGCCATAAGGAGTCGTAGTAAACTCAGGAACTAGTCCGGGTGCAATTTGGGACGTGGAGGCACCATCATACCCAATTCCCTGTCTATCACCAAAACCTAAAGCGGGGCCAAGGATCATCTTTCCCATTTTCCCAGATCTGTCCTCGATTTGTAACTTGACTTCCCGTGATTTCTCAAGATCATGAGTCAGCTGGGCAACAAGGGCTTCAAGTTTCTTCTGAGTCTCCATGGAGGAATGGAGTTGACTCGTAAGACTAGCCACTTGTTTAGTCAAGTCCCCTCTCTCTTTCTCAAAAATGCTCTCTCTCTCTCTAAACAAACTTTCTTTCTCAACAAAGGCAAATTCTCTCTCTCAGGGCGGTGCAGGTGGAGGACTCTCTTTCTCTCGCTTTTCTTAATTCTTCCTCTAAGCTGGTGATTTTAAGGACTAATGCTTTGTTAAACTTTTAAGTTTTAAATGACTCAGAATATAACTCAGCGTAGGCACGCTGAATATCACTCTCGCTCTCACTTGTGTCTTCCTCCCCCTCACTCACATCGCTCTCACTGTCGAGGTTTCCCTGTGAAGCATCATCCTCATCGTCGTGAGGAGAACTAGAAGTGCTCACATGACTAGCCATGAATGCGGTGAAGTTACACTCATGCGGTGACTCAACTCCAGAATCCACCGACTCAACCTCACTGCCGTAGCTAAGGGCAACGTTAAGAATAGCTTTCCCTTTCTCTCTGTTCAGACGTGTGGCACACTCAAAGGCTCTATGACCCCTACCGTCGCACTCAAAGCATCTCTCACTTTCTTTCTTAGGAGGATCTTTAAAAACTTCTTCATTTTTCTTTTCAAACATATTTTTCTCAAATTTCTTTTTATCTTTAAAATTGCCATTTTTCTTAAATTTGAGAATCCTCTTGAAATTTTTTGCAAAAAGAGCCGAATCATCTAAGTCAAAATCACAATCAGAATCTGACGTGTCAGTCTCTCTCTTTCTAGATGACTCTACCCTCTTTCCAGCAGACCCCTCATTCTTTCTCTATTGGGAATTAAGTGCAATTCCCTTATCTTTAGACTTAGCAGTTTTAAGGAACATGTCAATTTCATATGTTTGCAAATCTCCTACAAGTTCTTCCAATTTTAGCGTATTTAAATTACCCATAGAATTTAGCACAGTGACTTTGGGGATAAACGCTTAGGCAAAGAACGAAGAATCTTGACAACTCTAGCATTAGGAATATGTTCACCAAGATTAAATCTAGTATTAACAATGTTAGAACGTCTAGCATAAAAATCATCAAAACATTCAGTTTCATGGATGGTGATGGTTTCAAATTGAGTTGTCAAATTTTGCAATTTAGACTCTTTCACATCATTAGTTCCTTCGTGGGTGAGTAGTAAAACATCCCATGCCTCTTTTGACGTAGTACACTTCATTATGCGTTTAAACTCATCAGGTGTGACAAACCCAAAAATATCACTTAAACCCTTAGAATTGAATGATGACCATTTAAATTCGTCTTCAGTCCAAGAAGTGACAGGTTTTAAATTGATCAAATTATCAACGGTGACGGAGGGAGGAGTCCACCGTCTTTCAACCAAAATCCAGACACGTTCATCAATGGCTTTTAAAGCAGACCTCATGCGGGCTTTCCAATATGCATAGTTTGTCCCGTAAAAAACTGACATTTTATTATATAACTTCTCCATAATGAACACATTCGTTTTCAAAAATCAATTTTTCAGAAAATTGATATCTTAGAAAAATTTTGCGGAAAAATTACACGGTAAAATTTTGTAACTGGCTCTGATAACAATTTGAGAAGAGTGCGCTTGCGTTCAAATAAGGAAGTTATTTAATTAAACACAGTTTTTACCACTTAAGTCCTAAACATGCATCTATATGTGATTAAATACGATGATGAAACATTCAAGAACACATATATGAGGAAAAATCCCCAAAGGGGCAAAACCTTTTATTTTCACAATAATTTTTGTAAGAGAACGACTTACAACAGATTACAATGAAAATACAAGTGACACAGAAATACCCTCGGGTGTTGGTTCTGTTGTCGACGGCTGGAACAATCCCTTTCCAGTAGGGCAGCAGTGAAGAAGAGAACGACTTCCTCACAAAGTACTCCAAATGAGTAAACGATCTTCTTGAAGGTTTAAAGATTCACACACATATATGGGAATGGTCTTGTGAATTAAAAAGGTTTAGAAAACCTTAAAAGGTGAAGTCTTATTCTGGGATGTATTCACAGAATTTTGTGATTGCAGAAAGACTTTAAAAAAACATGTAGAAGGAGATCAGATATTTATACAAAAATCGAGGCGGTGGCTCGTTCGAACGAGATAGCATGTCGCTCGAACAAGATAGCATGTCGCTCGAACGAAGGACAGAAGTCATTCTAACGATATCGCGCGACATATCTATCTCGCGCGAATGACTTGCAAAGTCGCTCAAGCGATCTCGTCGATCGAGGCCATTCGCTTCTACACTTAGAAAAATTCTTCTTTTGATAAAAATTAACCCAGAATTCAAAAATAATTTTCAAAAAAACAATTCCCAAATATTTATGCAAATATTTAAAGTTCCAATAAAACATTTTACTGAAAAGACGCAATGGAGTAGTGGGAATGAGCTGAGCAGCAAGTTGCGTGTAGCATGATGCACGTGAAGAATGTGGTTGCATGGAATTCGGATACAGGCCATCGAGGATGATCGTGTTGATGTGCCGAATGTAGCGGTATCAGACATATGAACTGTGATCTAGGAGAAAACAGAAAATTCCTATATTCTACCCCGAACATTTATAGAATTATGTCCTTACAGTTAGGAGATGTACTTAGACATTCCAAAGAGTTTGATCCAGTTCAGGGAGTTAACTTCGGTCAACCAAGACCTAGAAGAATTCGGTGATCTTTTAGAGTAAAACGGATCATTCGTCCGTACCGTAAGTCAGAATCGTGTACGGGATGGACCGTTGGAAAGGGGTTTCAGTGACCTTCAAAGATTCATCCAGTCTCGACCGAGTTGAAGAGTTGACTTAGGTCAAACAGAGCCCCAGAGCGCCCGATGGCCTCCTGATTGAGTTTCAGGGGAAAATAGGTCATTTGTCCGCATGGTAAGTCGGAATCGCGCACGGAATGAACAGTTGGAAAGGGGTTTCAGTTCCTTTCGAAGACTCATTCAGTCTTGGTCGAGCTGAAGACTTTTAATTTTGGTCAAATTGAGCCTGGGAGTGCCCAATGGCTTCTAAGTCAGTACTCGGGGTATGACCTAGGTTTGTAGTGATGAAGGGAGGTGCTAGGGACCTAAGGAGAGTTTAGAGGGTAACAAAGTGGGGTGTCTATAGAGCCCCTTGACGGGTAAGTTTGGAACAAACGATAGCCATCGAATAGACACCGCATGATGCTTTTGAGGGAGGGTGACCAATTCAGAGGGTCGAGGCCAATTTCGAGGACCTAAGGGAGCAAGGATGACCAATTTAGGGGGTCGAGGTCGATTCTGAGGACCTAAAGAAATGAGGATGACCAATTAAGGGGGTTGAGGTCGATTTTGAGGACCTAAGGAAATGAGGATGACCAATTCAGGGGGTCGAGGTCGATTTTGAGGACCTAAGGGATGGTTTGGAGGAAAGGTTTAGGACAATTCCTGAGGAGGTGCTAAGGATGGCTGATTCTGCGGGTTGAAGATGAGGGTGACTGATTCTGTGGGTCGAAGATAATTCTGAGGGATTGAAGATGAGGGTGATCGATTCTGCAGGTCGAGGCCAATTCTAAGGGCTTGAAGATGAGGGTGACCGATTCTGCGAATCGAAGATAATTCTGCGGGCTTAAGTATGAGATGACAAATTCTGCGGGTCGAAGCCAATTCTGCAGGCTTAAGTATGAGATGACCAATTATGCGAGTCGAAGACAATTCTGAGGGCTTAAGGTTGGATGATCAATTCTGCGGGCTTAAGTTTAGATGACTAATTCTACGAGTCGAAGCCAATTCTAAGGGCTTAAGGTGGAGGTGACCAATTTTGTAGGCTTATGTAGTGATGACCAATTCTGCGGGTCGAAGCCAATTCTGTGGGCTTAAGGCGGGATGACCAATTCTACAGGTGGAAGCCAATTATGTGGGCTTAAGGTGAGATAACCAATTTTGCGGGTCGAAGCCAATTCTGCGGGCTTAAGTAGGGATGACCAATTCTGCGGGTCGAAGCCAATTCTGCGAGCTTAAGGTGAGATGAAAAATTCTACGGGTCGAAGAAAATTCTGTGGGCTTAAGTTGAGATGACCAATTCTACAGGTCGAAGCTAATTTTGTGGGCTTATGTAGTGATGACCAATTCTGCGAGTCGAAGCCAATTCTGGGGGCTTAAGGTGGAGGTGACCAATTCTGCGAGTTGAAGCCAATTCTGTGGGCTTAAGTTGAGATGTTCTTAGGGAACTCTGCTGGGGAGATTTATCTTGTGGTTTTATTTTGGCCTGGGGAGCCAACTGCTGGGGAAATCTTTTGCATCCTCTGAAGGAATAGCCAAAATTCCACTTGGGAGATTTAGGTG
This sequence comes from Sambucus nigra, assembly GCA_949130495.1. NCBI lineage: Eukaryota > Viridiplantae > Streptophyta > Magnoliopsida > Dipsacales > Adoxaceae > Sambucus > Sambucus nigra. The sequence goes on along the minus strand of OX422220.1, from coordinate 448,647,145 downwards.
GCCAGGGGTTTGGATGTATTGCTTGGGGAATATTGAGGCCCTTGGGGCATAGGGGGTGGTCTTTAGAGATCCTTCGGGGATGTTGTCGGGAGGAGTTTTACTTGGTTTTTAAGAGTTCCACTAGGGAAATAGGGGTTCCGCTTGAGGGAGTGCAAAATTTTCTTAGTGAAAATGTTCTAAATCCTTCCTAGGAGTTTTAGGAATTTTTTGAGAATTTTTTAGTGTTGTATGTTATTTTCTGGGAATTTTCGTACGAAATTTAAAGGGGGTGCCAGTCGGCATGGTTCAGAGGGTACCATTCGGCAGTGGCACAGACTTTTGGACTGCCTCGGGAAGGTAAGGTGTTAGTGTTGATTGGTGGGTGGGGGGTCAATGCCGATCGGCATGACCCTTGGCATCCTATATAAAGGGGGTGAATTCCCCTCATTTTTCACAGCTTCTTGCTTTCTCTCTTTCTGCGAATTTCCTCTGCAAATCGTTCTAGCATTCCTATCTCTAAGAAATGGCTGCCTTTGTGAGCACTGCAACGCATAGGGAATGGTTGACTGTTGATGACTGGACGAACGTGGTGTGGAGGGTCAGGGCTCCGCTTGCTTTGGAGAGTGAGAACTCCTTTGACGCATTCGAGCCGGTTGTAATGAGCGGACTTTGCTAAGGGAGCCGTTGCGTCATCGGTCTTCGAGGGTGGTGAACCCCGACAGTTATGTAAGTAACCTGACTTTAGCATTCTTCTCTTTTTGGTGATTTTTCCTTCCTTCTTGAATTTTGACAAGGTTTCTTCTTTTGAAAGTCTCATATCTCTTTCAAGAGCATACGTGCCTATGGGACGATGGGACTTAAGGACGTTTGGGAGCATCTTCCACCCGTGGTGCATTGGGTGGTATCATCAGTGGGTTTTGGGAGGTTGGCAACTGCGCTGGATGATATGCCTCGATCGATAGAGGTATTATGTGCTTTGGGGGAGAGATGGTGGGATACTACCCACACCTTCCATTTTGGTTTTGGGGAGATAACCGTGAATCCCATAGATGTGCAACAGCTACTGGGGTTGGATTATGATGGGGAGCAGATAGAGGTGGATCGCTCTCTAAGGGTGATGCCGGAGGCGGTAAGGGAGGTGCTCGATGATGTAGGTAAGATAGTGTCTATGGATTCCATCCGGCTGTCCTTGCTGAAGGATGTTTTGTTGAGATGGGTGATTGATGTGGAGGACGGGTTGCAGGTGAGGAAGATGGCCCGATTGTTCATTTTGCTGGTGCTGGGAGGTTTCATGGTAGCGTCGAGTGGCGACATCGTCCATTTGTGGTTCTTGCCGTATTTGAGGATGTTTTCGAACATCCCTCTCTATGATTGGGGGAGTCTGACTTTGGAGACCCTCTATTTTTCTTTGGATGTACGTATATCCTCGAGGTATCCTTTAATTTTGCACATTTTCCTTATGCGTCTCTTTTTTATTATGAATTCCTGTCTTTGGTAGACGTGGTCTATGAGGTGATTGGGTGAAATACCTATCTGATTGCTTTGAAGGATGAGACTGTTAGGGACTTCTGTCGATTGTATCGATAGCGCAAGGCCAATTGGCAGTCGAAGGGATCTCTCTCTCTGGAAGCGGTGCGTCAGGTCTTGAATGGCCTGACTAGTGGTAGGGTATGACTCTTTTTTTTTCACCCTTGGTTTTTGGCATGTTCTGATTTTGTATTGACTTATGTCTGCTGGATATTTTCAAGTGACTTTTTACCTTTGGGGGATAGCCATTCAGGATACGGGGGTGACCGGGGTAAATGCGCAGATGAGGCATTTGTTGGCACATAAGTTCGACCATTATTAGTATCTCAGGGAGCCGATGGTTCGGTAGATTACGGAGGAGGAGGTGGTGGTGCCACCTACGCAACCTCCTACGTCTATGAGGCGAGAGCGGCTACTACCGGAGGATGAGAGGATCGAGACGATGATTGGTGAGTCCTACCTGTTGTACACTAATACGGCTGCGCCGTATGACTATATGGATTTTATGATGAGCTGATAGATGGTGCCCAGCATATATGATGCCTTACCTTTCCCTCCTGCGAGTTCGAGTCGGACGATGGGGTCTTCCCGCAGCAGCGGTGGTCCGTCGATATCTGCGGTGACGATGACTTCAAAGGTTCCCTTTGTGCAATTGCATACCCCTTCATACAACATTCGGCGGGCTGATGGAGGTATGGTGCCTATGTTACACCATCCTCACGCGATGGATCCGGAGGAGTTGGGTTTGACATAGGAGGTTCTTCGTCCTGCGGTATAACTTATTCCTCTTTTTGGTTCCTTTTCTATTTTGATCCCTCTTTGAAACTGGTTTTGCCTTTTACTTGTAGCAAGTTCGTGTGTCGACCACTTGGCTGAGGGACATCAGAGACTGTATATCTTCGGCGACTGCCCATATTAGGGATGCGGTCCCAGTTCCTTCTTGCTTGGTGTCGTCTGCTTTATTCGAGGAGGACTCTGGCTCGGGTAGCGGTGGTGCATCATCTCGTCGTAGGGGAAAGGGAGCGCGTCGTAGGGGTGGAATCTCTTTGATAAAGAAGTGAAGGGTAGGTGAGAGAGAGAGAATGTGGGTTCGAGTTAAGTCCCGTTGTTTTTTGCTTTTATTTCCTGCAACATTGATGTAACACAGAAAACAAATATATATGCAATGCAATGGAATTTTTTTATTATCTTTTGTTAATGGTGAGTGAATGCATGCACATGTGCCTTTTACTTTGCTGCTGAGACCATAAAAAGAGACATTTTAAAAAAAATTTTGAAGGAAAGTTTTAAAAATAGGAAATTATATAGGGGTGGAAGAGGATTTTTTTTTAAATTCTGTTGAGAATATCAATTTTATTTTTATTGGGTTTTTCTGATTTTGATAAAAAACGAAAAAGGAATATTTCCAAAAATAGGGGGTTACCGATCGGCAAGCCCCTTGCCCTGCCTATCGGTAGTCAAGTCCAGTCCCATCAATTCAAAGCTTTTGATTAGTGCCCTCTTCAGCTTCTTGTACCTTGTAGTGTAGGATTCCCTCCGATTTCTGCAGGGGTTATGTCTTTTGTGAGGGTTCTCAAGTATAAAAAGGGGTAAGGGTGGAGTGTTTTCATCACACCTTCGCATTCTTACTTACTTGCCTACTATCTCTTAATCTTCCAAGATGTCTCTCCCTGGTAGAATTGAGTTTGCTAACTACCTCAAAGCCTTGGAAGCGATGTGCTCTTATAATATTGACTATGATGCTTTCAACATTCGTCGCGTCTCTTTGTGGCGCAATCAGTCCATTTAGTGGAACATGTTGATGGTGGCGGTACAATTTTGGTACCTCGAAGGTCATGTATTCCGCTTTGGGTTGGATGGAATTTATCCTACCTACGAAAAAATCCTAGTGTTTCGCTGCTTTACCTGAATTTTCCCATTCTCCCAGGGATTTGCTGGTCGGGCTTTTTCATATTTTGCCTTCAATGACTAGATCACTAGTTGCTGGAGGAATGATCTCCCTCCAGGTAGTGTTATAGTCCGTGCATTTATGGGAAGTACGTGATGCTGGCTATGCTGGAGCCATTGCTCTGGGCTTGGTTTCAAAATTGTTGCTAGTGACTGGGGAGCTGCTGGTAGATCCTCAACTTGCAGCCATTACTTCATGGATGTCATACCATCGCAATCATGCGATAATAATACTAGCAGAGACCCTGAACGGTCTGGATGCCTGGCAAGAATGTCGTTATAACTTCCTGTGGGGTAGCCCCGTGATGCTGTTCATGTGGTTGTCTGAAAGACTTCGCTTAGTGACTCTTGCAGAATATCCTACGTCGGCTGTACCCAACTTCTTTTTGCGTCACTTCTTCAGCATTGTCCTGGATATTGAGAGCTGAGAGAATTGGTTTGTGGAGCATGGGGCTCAGAATCTGTACTGGTCAGTGCCTTGGTGGGGACAGTTGCTGCCTGTTCTGGAGCTAGGGGAATACCCGTATGTGCGGCTGGTTGGTCTCAGACAGATCTCTTTTTATTTCCCTTGGCGACTTCAATGCCAATTTGTCTTGGCACAGGTCGTGCCACCTTGGACATCAAATTTCTTTCTGATAGAGGATTTGACCGAGCGTTTGCGCTTGCGGCTTGGCTCTCTGTGGGAGAGTCAGCGTCCGTCAACCCGTCCCTCTCAATCTGTTAGGAGAGTTTGTCATATCCCTGGGGATTATATGAAGTGGTTGTGGATGAGAGTAATTAGCAAGATGTTGGCAGTGGAGGCTGGGCAAAAGTGTCTTATCTCTTTTAACACCATGGAAGGAGGTGTTATGGTTTTTTCAATGCTAGTTCGAGCTTATCGGTCCATGGAGTGTCTACGACACTCTGTTTAGGAAGGGGAAACTTGGGGACCCCAGGATGTAGATGATGATGACGGAGCGGGCTCCTCTAGTAGCTGTGGATAGGACTCCTGGAGAGTTTATTATGTAATGGGGGATAAATGTGGGTATTTTATTTGGCTTTTTTAGGAGGGTAGGGGGAAGGGAGTTATTTGCTCCTCTTCTTATGTAATCTATACCGTAATTTCTTATTCGTGAAATAAAAAAGTTTCTGATCATTCAGCTGTGCCTTTCAATGAATTTTGTATTGTTTGAATTATCAATACTAATCTTTAAGGAATACATAATCCTTTTGTTCAAATATATGTTAGAATGAACTGTCGTTCTCGGAGGTAAGAAAAGAATAGTATTTTATGAAAAAGAAAGGGTTGTGCTCATGTAAGGTGATGAGCTGCCTACGTACCTATGGGGTTTTGAAATTTTATACTCTATTTAAAAATGTTTATTTGCAGAGGATCAGGCCCACGTTATTCTGGTTAGGGGGAAATGAAGATGTTTTTTTTAGAATAGAAGGGAGACGAGAAGAGTCATAACGCACCGAGATTTCGGACTAAGGGTAAAAATTCTTGAGACGATCTAGGTTGACTGGACGAGCCATCTCTTACCCATCTAAATCAGTGAGCATGGCGGCACCGCCAGGCAAGATCTTTTTAACAATGTAGGGGCCGCTCCAATTGGGCTTCAATTTTCCTCTGGGGTCCCAGATGGGTTCTATGATTTTTTTAAGGGCTAGGTCTCCTTCTCGAACACCGCGATCATTCACTCTCTTGTTGAATGAATGCGCTATTAGGTGATGGTACCCTTATATGTGGTATAATACTTTTAATCTCCTTTTGTCTAGGAGGGTCAGCTCGTCAAGACAGCTTTGGCACCAATCTTCTTCGCTAACCTTACTTTCAAGCATGATGCGTAGCGAGGGTATTTCCAGCACCCCGGATAGGACTTCTTCCATACCATAAACTAGAGAGTAATGGGTAGTCCCAGTAGAGGTTGAAATTGAGTTTCTGTAGCCCCAGAGGGCATACAGGATCCGATCAACCCAATCCCAATAACTTTTGGTCATTTTTCTAATAATGGCTTTGAGGTTCTTGTTAGCGGCTTCAACTGCACCGTTGGTCTGAGGTCGGTAGGGAGAATATTTATGTCTCTGAATCCCATACTCTTTAACCACATCTGTGACTTCTACCTCAAAATGCAACTCATTATCTGATACTAGATCGTACGGGACCCCATACCGGCAGATGATCTTTTTCTTAATGAATTTGGCCACTTTCTTGGCATTTAGAACTGCGTATGACTCAGCTTTGATCCATTTGGTAAAGTAATCAATGGCATCTAGGATGAACTCATGCCCGTTGGAAGTGTTCGGTGTAACATTCCCTATGATGTCGATGCCCCAGGTGGAGAACGGCTAGGGAGAGGACATGTTATATAATTTGCGCGGAGGCAGATGATGAAGGTTGGAGAATTATTGCCATTTGAGGCATCTCCGGACATAGGCGGTGTAATCTTGGGTCATGGTGGTCAAGTAGTAACCTTATCGGATGATCTTCTTAGTAAGCATGTGACCGTTCATATGGGTTCCACATTCCCCACTATGGATCTTCCGCATTATCTTTTCAATGTCATCCCTTGTGATACAGTGCAGATGAGTTCCATCGAAGTTCCTTTTGAGTAGTGCTTTGTGACAAATGACGTACTGGGTGGCGAGTCTTCAAAGGATTGCTCGATCATTCTTGTTGGAAACCTGGGGATACCTACCATGCTTGAGGAGTGCCAGATATTATAGTACTAATAATTGGCTAGCTCGGGATCTTCTGCAATGACAAGCTCAATGTGGTAGCAATGGGTTGGTTTGCCTTGCTTTTGAACTAGGAAGGGGGACATAGTTATTCCTTTAGGCATGTCAACCATGGAGGCCAAGGTAGCGAGATCATCGGCTAGGTTATTCTTTGCTCGAGGTAGGTAATGGAAGGTCATATCTTGGAATTAGGAGGCTAGTTCTTCTAAGTGGGCATGTAAGGGTTGGAGTTTCTCATCCTTGAGTCTCCACTTTCTGAGCACTTGACTGATGATGAGGGTGGAATCCCCGTTGACATTTAGGCATTGAATACATTTCTTGAGAGCAACTTTGAGGCCTACTGTGCATGCCTCGTATTCAGTCATGTTGTTGGTGCAAGGGAAATCCAACTTGATGGCGATGGAAGTGTGGGATTCATCTGGAGCGATCAGGAGTATCCTAATGCCATATACCTTTTTATTGGCAGCACCGCCAAAGAACATTTTCCATCGAAGGTTGTCTTGAGCAGTGCAAAGGATGTTTTCATCTGGGAATTTGGAGATCCAGACAACAGCTTCTGCTATGGGGTAATCAACGACGTAATCAAAGATGGATCTTCCTTTGATGGATTTTTGCATGACATACATGATATTGAACTCGGCTAGGAGCATCAACCATCGGTCCATTCGGCTGGATAAGGCGGGTTTCTCAAGCAGGTATTTGATGGGGTCCATTCGGGATACAAGTTTGATGGGTAAGGCGAGCATGTAATGTCGCAGCTTTTGGGTGACCCAGATAAGTGCGATACACGCCTTTTACAAAGCAGTGTAGTTGACTTCGTATCTAACCAATTTGTGACTGGAATAATAAATGTCTCTTTCTTTGCGGGGATCTTCAAGGTAATGGGCTAGCAAAGCCCCAACTGCAGTGTCGATTATGGTTAGGTATAGGAGAAAGGGGAGACCAGGCTGTGGTGGCATGAGTACCGGGGGTTGGTTTTGATATTGTTTGATTTAGTAAAAGGCTTCTTGGCATGCCTCGTTCCAAAATTTAGTTGAATCCGTTTGGAGGAGTTTGAAGATAAGTTCGCAGATGGAGGTAAACTCGCTGATGAACCGACTGATGTATTGTAATTTCTCGAGGAAACCTGAGACTTCTTTCTCTGTTCAGAGAGGTAGCATCTCAAGCATGGCTTTTATCCTAGTAGGATCTACTTCTATCCCTTTCTCACTGACCATGAATCCTAAGAGTTTTCCCTTTGTAACGCCGAAGATGCATTTCTGCAAATTGAGTCTCATCTGATACTGTCGTAGTCGTTCGAAGAAATTTCGAAGAGCAGGAACATGACCTTAACTAGTTTTGGAATTGATAATCATATCATCCACATAGACTTCAACTTCTTTATGAATCAGACCGTGCAGGATGGTTATGGAAACCCTCTGATAGGTAGCCCCAGCGTTCTTGAGACCAAATGGCATGACAGTGTAGAAAAAGGTTCCCCATGGGGTGATGAATGTAGTTTTTTCCTGGTGGTCTGGGTGCATTTTTATTTGGTTGTATCCGAAAAACCCGTCGATGGATGACTTGAGAACATGACTGGCTGTGTTGTCCACGATCATGTCAATATTTGGTAGCGGATAATCATCCTTTGGAGAGGCTTTGTTCAAATCCCGATAGTCTACACATATCTGAACTTTTCCTCCTGATTTCAACACGAGCACTATGTTAGCTAGCCACGTGGGATATTTGATCACATGAATGAAGCCTACGTTCAACTATTTGACCACCTCTTCTTTGACCTTGAGCGACCATTCGTTGCGGAGCTTTCTCAACTTTTGTTTGACCAACTTGTAATTTAGGAGAGTGGGAATCTCGTGCGGAGTTATTTCAGGATCAATGCCAGGCATATCATCATAGGACCATGCGAAGACATCCATGAATTCCTTTAGCAATTCTTCGAGTTGTGCACGCTCATGCTCGTCAAGGGTAACCCCTATCCTAATCTCGCGCATTTGGCTAATAGAACCGAGGTTAACAATAATAGTCTCTTCTTCATTAACTTGAACGTGGTTATGTTATTTATTATTAACCTTATTTAGATCAGTTAAGAATTGTTCATTTGCAAAATCATCATGATCAAAAGTTTGATTAGAATCCAAATAGTTAATGTAAGGCACACCAAGATACTCAAAAACTTTGTTTATTTCATTGATAGGAAAAACAACATTTAGAACCTCGTCAAAAGAGGACTCGATTACATTTGAACAAGGATAGACAACAAAAGAAGAAATGGGGTAAACATTAGGATTAGGGGAGATTTCAACAGGTAGAACTGGCGCAGCATGCCAGTTGAGGAGAGGTGTATCAGCAACTTTAATTAGGTGGGATGGATCTAGTGATGTAGTGCCTGAATGAACCATGCAGAGTGTCAGCCCCAGTGTCTATAAGTTGAAAGAATCTTCGGAGTCACTTTCCTTAGTCTCTTCAGTATCTTTGATGAGTGGTTGTACTTGGTGTTAGGAACCTTCGGCCCATGGGTAGCTGTCTTGTAAAAAGATCTCCATTTAAGGCTTTATCTTCTTGTCTGTATGATTATACCATGGTTCCAAAAAGCTGCAAAAGGGGAAGTCCTCACCCTTTTTGATGAATCATCCATTCAAGGATTCATCTGGGATAGTCTGGATGCGATCTAGTCTTCTCTTTGGTCAAGACTGGCGGATCATTCGGAGCTCTTGTTCTGACGGTTGATAGGGAAAGCCTTATTTTGTTCAATGCGTCCAAGTATCCCTTGCTGTCTTTTACCTAGCCCCAGTCCGGGCATAAAGTGCATGCTTATGAACATCTGAATCACATTAACGTTACCATGAGGGTCGTATTCTGGACAAACCCTTTCTTTGAAGTTGTCCCACATTGGGAGTAGAAGTGGTTCAACTCGAAATCCTGATAGGAGCATATCATTTGACCCGTGCTGTATCTTAAGGATTGGACTGCTAGTACTTGCACCATCGGCATTGTCGTCGTTGCCCAAGATGGTAATGACCCATCCATCGGCGAAGAACATTAATTTATGATGGAGTGAGGAAGACACGCCCTTGATACTGTGGAGCCAAGGTCGTCCTAGCAATAGGTTGAAACAGGCAGGGATGTTAACAACTTGGAATTCGACTACAAGGTTTATAGGGCCAGCCCCTATTACAAGCTTTATGGATCCCATCACCTCCCGACGGGTATTATCGTAGGCACGCATAGCATCGAAGGTTAGAGCGAGGTCGCTTTCTTCCAGGCCTAAACATTTTAAGGTTCTCACTGGGCAGACATTCAAGGCGGATCCATTACCAACAAGAGAGAGTGGTATGACCTTCCCCATAACTTCGACGAAGATGTTGAGTGCATGATTATGGTTTGGCCCAATCTGGGGTATTTCTTCTTTAGAAAAGGATATCATTCGGGTAGAGGTTAACGATCTGACTAAATTTACCGCTTCTTCTAGTGTGGTAGAAGGAGGAACTGTTGGTCTAGTGAGCAACTTAATCAAAGCATTTCTGTGTAGCTGAGAAGACATGAAAAGCTCCCATAGAGTGATGTTAACTTGAGTTTTCTTCAGTTCGTCTAGGATTTTGCTCTCTTTGAGGGTCATTTCTGGTATAGGAAGGTTTTCAATGCCCTTCCCTTTATCATTAGCTGGTAGTGAGTTTGGAACCTAGTAATGCCTCCCTGATCTGGTTATGTGATTTACTAAAGAAAGGAAAAACATGAATCCCATTTCCTCATTGATCTCGGGTTATTCCGCTACCTTGTTTATTTCTTCGAGGATTTTTTTGAATGATATCACCCCACACATGTCGGCTATCGAACCAATTTTCTCTGAATCTTGCTCTTCATTCGAATCTCTGAATTCTTTACCCCATCCGGTGGCAACAATTCTGTCTTTCCATGTAAAGTCGATGCATTCCATAACTTTAACAGCTTCTTCATACAGGTCATCCCATTATGTGGGGATATGTAAGGGTGAAGGGTCCAGGCACCCTTGTAGCTTCAAAGCATCGAATAACTTGGTGATACTGAAAATGTTGTTGGCTGGTCGGAATAATTCTTCCATAATCTGGACAACATCATCCAAGCTGACTTCATCGTTCGGTACCACCCAATTATCTGCCTCTTGGGCCCATTTCCGTGCTTCCAAGAATAGCATACTGAACCTTTGGCAATCAATGACCATCTATGAGGGCAATATTAGCCCGAACTCTAGGAGTTGGTTTAACACTTCTGACAATTCCATACTTCCATTTTCAGAACGGGTACGGACAATGATGCATGCTCTGGTAAGGAGTGACAGTGCCTGATCAGCGAGGCTAGAAGGGTGTAGGAGGCAATATGGGCAAATTTGGAGAGGTTTAGGAAAGTATATGGGTGTGATTTGAGTTGAGGGATCGAATTCTGGGTTCTCTTCTAGAAAGATGGCATTGGCATGATTTGGATGTTGGTTGTGAGTAGTGTTTGGCTTAGGATTGGCTGGTGGGGCGATGGTACCCCGGTCAATTAGACCTTGGATTATGTTTAAGAGGTGAAAGCATTGGTCAGTGGTATGGCCAGCAGTTTGGTGAAAGGCGCAATGGACATCTGCCATGAAGTTTCTTGGGAGTGGATTTGGCAATGGACGGGGATCCATAGGTTTGATAAGGTTTCGGCTTAACAAGGCTTGATAAAGTTTGGAGAGGGGAGCATGGAGCTCAGTGTATTCCTTTTAGAGTGGGACAGGGCATCTTTATGGTGCCCATGAGGTGGTTGGTTGAGAGATGTTGTTGATGGTTGAGACTGTAGCACTCGCATGTTTGTTATATTTTCTGGGGTGAACTGTCTGGACACGTTCAACTTCTGTTTTGGCAAGACATTCCTCGATTTCTACTCCTACTTCTCTGAGCGCTCAGAAGTGGTGATAGTATTATCCTCCCATTATTGCTCGGACATGGGGTAAGAAGTTCTTCTTCACTATGCTGACTTGTTCTTCCTCGGAAGGCCGATTGGTCATGGTTGCTTCTTTTTCCCTCCATCGGGCGATGAAGTTACTGACTGATTCTCCAGAGTTCTGCTTGAGCAGCTCTAAATCATGGCGGGTGAACTCAAGCTCTTAATTATATTTGTACTGTGACATGAAGTCCCGGGCTACATGCTCCCAGCTACGAATTCTAGACTCTTAGAGAGTCAAAAATCGTCGGAGGGCTCTATCCTTCAAATTTTGTTGAAATAATTGGGCGATAACTTCGAAGATGAACAATCGGGGGTCCACTTCCTCTGAATTTCTCGATATTCGACATCTTGAACTTCTTGGGTAACCTCGCTTTAGGATAAGGATACATGTGGGTGTAGTCCCTATAATTTCCTGAGATTCTTACTTGGTCAAACTTCTTGGTGAGCATCTTGAGGTACTTTTTGACTTTGTTCAGCTCTTCTTCCTGCGGATCAATGATCATAGGCAGGTTAGCCCCATGCTGGGTAAGGTTCGACATAGGAAGCTGGGAAGGCAGCGGCCCATTAACAGGAGGGGCACATGGAGCGTGCTGATATTTTTAGGGAATCCAGATAGGCTCAGGTGGATCCATGGCATGAGGGAATAGGTACTCGGGCTCTTGAGGAACATGAACCTGGTTTCGTTGCATTTCTCGGACCTCAGTTTGGAGGTTATCAATCTTAGACAGGAGCTGAGCAAGGACTGTCGTCAGATCCGGCTGCACAACGGGTACTTGATCTTTGTTCTCCATGGAAAGCGGATGAATACCGGACTCGAAAGAAGTAACAGTGGAACGGATGGAACTCCGGGGTGATTTGACTGAAGATCGAAGCCAATAGGGAGCCAGGCCAAGGGTTTACGATCGACCTGAGAAGGCGCAAAATGGGATTTATTTTGAGAAAAAAGGGATGAAAACATTTTTGACATTTTTTTCTTTTTTCTTTTTGAGATTGGAAGACAAAATATTTTTGGCTTTTTGATAAAGAGAGGAGATTTTTTTTTGGATTTTTTGATAAAGAAATGAGAGACGGTCTCAACATGATTATTACAATTATTATTTTTTCACTTGTATTAATTCTCTTAAATGCAAAATGAAATGCCAGATGGGACCCGAGCCTGAAAGAATTGGGTTTGTAATATATGCAAATCTATGGCTGGACTTGTGACTAGGCTCACGGACACGGTCCCGTTTTAAAAATGCGCGAGAATTCGGGCGGCAGGTCGACCCAGAATTTTGGTAGAGTTTTGGTTTAAAACCGACAATCTAACATGTGTGTCCTAGGCTTGACACCTATATGTGGGTATGCAGTTAGTTGGATGAATCGGAAAGGGTTCCCCCCTTTGGCGTGACTTCCACGATATACGGCTTGCTCTTGCGGGCAATCGGTACGTGTGGACAAGTAATTTAATATACCCGAGTGTACGTGAATTGCCTCACCATATACTCGTGGGGACAGTACGTATGAGAAAGAATTCGATATACTCAGCGTACGTGAATGAGTTCCCTTCGATATACCTCCCGTTATGACTTCGATCAAGTGGTACGATGCGGGGGGAACCGTTCAATATATGTCGAAGGTACTTAGCTAATGGAAGGTTAGATTCATATCGCTTAGGCTAACTGTGCCCTGCCGGACCAGCGCCCATCACGAAGTGACCCTCTAGTTACTGGGTAAAAATTTAGTCAATAATAATGCTCTTTGGTGATGTCGTGTGAATCATACATGATTCTCTTATTAGTATCTTATGAGAATGTATTTCTTGATTATGCTAACAGGGAGCAAAGTACAAGTACCAATGGTACACCAAGTATGGATGGGTGATGCGTGCAACATGTGGATATATGTGACCCTAGGTGCACATGGTGCTAAGTGTACATGGAGAATATTTTACAAGTGTGTGAATAGAATCATAAGCATGGGAGATACATGGAAAAGGGGAACATGCAAAAATGGGGAAAATATGAACAAGTATAACATCCATGTAAATAGAGTCTAGCCTTCAAAAGAAAGTACCCAGCAGAGTCACCACTGTGGCCATCCCCCTATCCTCGCGGTGGGCGGGCGCGTGAGGGAGGATCCTAGGTCCCGCACGTCCCTCTCGGGAGCGCTTCGCCAGGCATCATTTGGGTGAGGTGAAAAAATATAGAGAGATAGAGTCACCAATGTATTTTACTCAAAACATACAAAAGAAAGGGAGCCATCCCGAAGGATAACATCCAAAGACATACTGATGCATACGAAACCAAAATGATTCGAAAGGGTCCGGAGGCTAACTTACGAAATGGGAAGGTGTTAGGCACCCATTTCTCCCTTTTAGTTTCTCATGAGTTTTTGTTATTTTTCTTTATTTTCCCCGTTATATGTGTGCATGTGTATATATAGTGGAGATATGAATCATCGACTTGCACCATGGAAGAGGTAAATCGAGTCATCCGTAAGAAGGTATAAAAATATTAGAAAATAGGATTTACGCGATTATCCTTACATTGATCGTGATGATGGAACGGTAACGCATGTGGAATAATACGCCACTAAGAAGAAATATGTGTATATATATCATATAAGAGAGTGGAGTTTAGAGAAAATAGAAAATGAGAGAAAAAGTAAAAATAGGACTCGAGTCTCGGGTTTTACCCCGATTCGCCTATGCCTACTTAGCCTATAGAGGCATCAAAGTCCACATAGTTTGCATGCAAAATGAGGGGTGGAGTTTATCCCGTAAATCCAATCGGGGGATTCTCTTATGTGTGTGCGTGTGTGTAGAAAAAGTGTTTTAGTTGTGAGAAAAGTGTGAGAATTCCTGTTTGGAATTTATGAGCAAACCCTATTTTTCTTGTTTTCTGGATTTTTATTTTTATGAAAATAAAAGATGTGAAATAATACTAAATAAAAAGTATATTAGGATATGTGAGACGAGAGAATAAAAGTGCTAAGTAATAAAACAAGTTTATGCGAATTTATGAGAATTTAAGGAGAGAATTGAGAAAATTGGACCTTCTTAAAGATCTTGAGGTTGATCTTGAATGTTGGAGAGAAGACCTTGGACTTGGATGATGACAGAGAGTGGTTAATTCACCAAGTTTGACGAAAAGGATGATGAAAATTGAAGGTTGGAAAGGGATTTTGATGTGGAAATCGCGCTGACTTCGAGAGAGGTTTTCGGGATTTTCTGAGAGTGATACGCTTCTGATTTGGGCTCCCCTTGCAAGTGAGATTTGGCCTCATTTTTATAGGCCCAAGGCACTGCCAATCGGCACAGCCCTGGTCCTGCCTATCGGCACTTGCCGATAGGCAGTGTCTTTCAACCCTTTTGGGAAAATCGATCGCAGAGTGCAAACCGTTGATCCGAATTACGCACGGGGTGAACCGTTGAAAGCTAACTTAGAGACCTTAGAAAGTCCGTTGGACTGCTCCCGGGTTCGGGAGTTGACTTTGGGTCAAATATGTCTCGAAAGCATTCGTCGGTCCTATGGACGGGGAATCATTGGATGCAAACGGATCGTTCATCCGCATGGTAAGTCCGAATCGTGCACGGGGTGGACCGTTGGAAAGGTTAGGGGATGTGGTTCGACATTCAAAATAGTTTGATCCAGCTCGAGGAGTTGACTTCGATAAATCGAGCCCTGGAAGCATTCGGTGACCTTTTGGAGTAAAATGGATTGTTCATCCGTACTGTAAGTCGAAATTACGCACGGGACAGACCGTTGGAAAGGGGTTTTAGTTCCCTTTGAAGATTAATTCAGTTTCGATTGAGTTAAAGAGTTGACTTAGGTCAAATAGAGCCCGAGAGCGCTCGATGGCCTCCTGATTGAGTTTCGGGGGAAAACAAGTCGTTCGTTGGCATGGTAAGTCAGAATCGTGCACGGGACGGACTGTTGGAATGGGATTTCAGGGCCCTTCAAATATTCATTCAGTTTTGGTCGAGTTAAAGACTTTGAATTTTGGTCAAATGGAGCCTGGGAGTGCCCGATGGCTTCTAGGTCAGTACTCGGGGTATGATCTGGGTTTGTAGTGATGAAGGGAGGTGTTAGGGACCTAAAGAGAGTTTTGGGGGTAACATAATGGGGTGTCTACAGTACCCTTTGGCGGTCCAAAAAAGTTTGAATTATTTGTAAAAATGCCATTATCCAAAGTGGCTACAAATTTTTTTACAAGTCTTGAAGGTCGGCTGTCGACCAACTCTCTAATCAGATGCCAAGAAGCATTTTGAACAAATACACCATACTTTTGATTAATCAATAAGAATGGAGCATGGGGGATTTTTTTGTATGTTTAACCCTTTTGGTGGACCTTTAAAGGCACGGACTCAAATTCCTTAAGGGCTACTCGTCCTATGATGAGGTTGTAAGCTGAGAAGACGTTTTCATCCATCACAAAAAATTTGATTTTTCTAGCCAACCTCTTAGGCCATTCATCTCCCATTCTCACATCTATCTCATACATACCCAATGGATGAACCTCTTCACCACTGAATCCGATTAAGGGATGATGATAAGGGACAAGACTAGCTCTGTTGAGGCCTAAGATCTTAAAGAAGGGCCATAACATAACGTCTACGGAGCTACCGCCATCAACTAGGATTCTCTTAACTTCACACCCATGCACCCTTGTGGTAATTACCAGGGGGTCATGGTGAGGGGCTAAGATACCTTTGAAATCAAGTCGTGATAATTCAACTATGATGGTGTCCATATCTACCTTCTTTATCTTCTTGCTCTTAACCTCCGTTTATGCCAAGTATACAACCTTGATTTTAGTCACAACCTTAGCCTCTGCCACATAAGCCTTACGATCTCCTACCTCTGAGCCACCTCCTGCCAGTCCTCCACAGATGGTGTTCACATCGAAAGAGATCATACCGAACCTCTTTACCTGGGCATTGTCATCTTTTGGTAGGAGGTCAGGGTCATCGTCATCATCATCTGAGTCTTCAGCCCTTCTGGTTGGGGCATCTTCCTAGCATTTATCATTTCTTTTCTTTTTAGGGTTGTCTCTTCCTCCCTTAGAAGCTTTACCATCCACATACTTCCTGAGCTTTCCAGACTTCAACATCTTCTTAATTTTGTCCTTTAAGGCGAAACACTTGTCGGTCAGATGGCCGTGATCTTGGTGGAATTCGCACCATAGGTTTTTGCTCCTCTTATGTGGAGGATCCTTTAGCTTCTCCGGCTATCTTAGGGATCTATCATTCTTTATTTCATTGAGGATGTGCTCGCAACTCACAGTTAGAGGAGTATAATGTGTAAACTTATCATCTGCAACCCTCTTCTTTTTATCCTTATTCCTTTAAAATTTCCCACTACTACTTCCATTCTCATCCTCTACTTTGCAGCCATTGCTTCTTCATCATTCATGACCCTACCAGCTGTTTCTAACAACTTGGCCATAGACTTAGGAGGGTCTTAAGCAAGCTTCCAAAGTAGCTTTCCTTTATGAAGTCCTCTAATGAGTGATATCATAGCTATATTCTCTTCGTAATCTTCAACCTCCGATTTTTCCATATTGAATCTTGCAATGTAGTCTTTGAGGCTCTCATTCTTGCCTTGCTTTACGTAGAGCATATGGGTCGTCTTCTTATGTGGTCTTACCCCAAAACAAAAGTTGTGTATAAAATGCTCAACCAAACCCTTAAAGTTCTCAATAAAATTTTTAGGAAGAGAAATGAACCAAATGTATTCAGCTCCAGTCAAGGTGCGTGAAAAAGCTCGGCACCTCATCTCATTAGGGATTGAATAAATGTTTGCTACAGGCTGATACATCTTAATATGATGTACATGGTTGGTACTTCCATCATACTTAGGAGACACCATTGGTGGTTTAAATTTGGCAGGGGTTGGGACTTTGTTGACCTCGATTGATGACTAACCGAGGTTGGTATATGAGGTAGCTGCAACATCGGTTGGGGTCGACCTTATGAGAGATGACCTTACTGATGGTTGTCAAGGCTTCTGGTCACCTTGGTCGTGATATTGGCCGAGGTTAGTTACTCTGAGTAAGAGGGTGCACTTTGGGCATATCACTGTCTCTCATAGCCATTTTCCGTGTACACTCATATTTTTTCAATAATAAACAAAAGTTTGACGGGCAACGATTCTTACAAGCACAAATCATCCATAGTTACATAAACATGTAGATGACAAAATTGATAGGAGAACATCTCACTAAGATCAAATATATATAGTGAAGTAAACGTTCATAATCTTGGGCATGTGTGTGCTAAGGAATATACGAAGTTGAATTCGAAAAGCAAATCAAGTTCAAAACAACTCAATCAATATGGTTAAGATCAATTTAAGCATCGAATGTCTTAACCATATTGATTGAGTTGAAGATCAATTTAAGCATAGAAAGTCTTAACCAAATGTCCTAGCCATATGGAAATTACGGAGTGAATTGGATTCAAACACACCAATGTTCGATACAAAATGTGTAAAACTGAAATACACAAAAAGCAAAATTCTTTTTATATTTTTCAAAAAATTTATCAAAATAAAATCTTTTTGTATTTTTCAAATATGACTCAATAAAAGAAAAATATAATAAAAAAGATACACATGTCATAACACTAGTAAATATATATCATGAAGCACAACCAGAGTATGACAAACAAAATCATGCAAGCAGTCATCTATAAGATATAGCAAGAGAAGAATCATCAGCAAGCATGTGACAATCAATATGTCTACCATCTAGCTCCTCCAAAATAGATTTCCTAACCCAAATAGGTTTGTACTTAACGCGTCAAGATTTGAAAACCAAGGGAACACTAGACTTCAACTTCCTTGGTACTCTTCTAAGATCATAACAATAAACCCTAAGGTGACCTTTCTTGCCATAATGTGAACATGTGTAAACTCGAGGAATGTTACATATGGGTTGAATTTTTCTAACACTCTTGGATTTCATTGATCATATAAAACTAACAATGGTATTGACTTTAACACTCAAAGCATTAGAAATATGTGATCCAAATCCATTACTACTCAAACTACTCGAGTCTATTAAATCATCTTTTAACTTCAAAATATTAGACTCAAGCAAAGAATTTGACTCTTTCAATTTTAGGGACTCCTTCCTCATATGCTCAATCATTCCTAGATGGTTATCTTGCTCCCCCTCAATAAAAAACAAACTTATCCCTAAGAGTCTTTCCACGTTTCTTAAAATCATTAATCAAAACACTATCCTCTATGGCACATATATTAACCCTAGAATTTTTCAAGTCCTCTAATTATTTCTCTAAAAATCGGACTCTATTATCATTCTTTTTCTTGGAAAATTCTAATTTTCTAAAATCACAATTTATGTCCATAAATTTCTCACGAAAGCAATCTCTTTGATTTTGAACAGTTTGCAAAAGATCCATAGCGGATTTAAAACGAGAATTTTCTTTTCCAGGAATTTCTATTCTTTTAGAAAACTTCAAATTCAAATGATTTAAGTCGTCAAAACTATGGGAATCTATCGAGAGAAAAACAAAATCACCCACAAAGAACTAAACAAGGATCTAACATAATAACTGAGTGCAACACGCTCTAATACCAATATTTGAAAATGGTATTAGCAGAAAAACACTTAAAGAAAATCAAGATCACATGATAACTTGGTGCAACCAGCTCAGGTACTAATTTTAAAATATAGGAAGCTATGATACCAATTGTTGGGACAAAATAATGAGTGATCTAATACCACTTATAAATTTGGAAGTATATATTCTCAACAAGGATTCCAATTTGAAAGTGTGGAATCAATTTTAAACCAATTTTATCGTTTTATCCTAAACATACATCTATGTTATAAAAGAAGTAAATCAAACCAATCATTTAACAAAGGAAAAGTTTTAGGAAAAAACCACTTTTGGGTAATACCTTTAATTCACTTCAGAAATATACAAGATGATCGACTTACAGACTACTTGATAACCGTCACAACTATAATTCCCTAATATCCGCAAATCTCTAATGAACAACTATGATCCTCGCAAGAATTACAATACTGTAGCCCTCCGTCAACCTCAGCCTTTGTCTTCAATAGTGACTCTCCTCAGGTATGATAGGTCAGCAATGGAGAAGCCTTATCCACAAAGGTGTATGAAAGCATAAAAAACTTTCTATGGTTTAAACAAATTCACAAAACTAAATATTCTGGATGTTTGTTTGTGAATTAAACAATGTTTTTCTAACACAAAAAGTCAAGAAATTTTGCAAAAGTTATGCAGAAATGAATCTAGAAAAAGTCTTAAACCATATGAACACGAAACAAGTATTTATAGGACGTTCACAAAATTTGAGGAAGTGGCGTCGTTCAAACGATATCCCAATTTCATTCTAACAAGATATGCATCTCTGCAGGCACCACATTCTAGGACCCCATAAGTCTCTCCTTTGGTCCCACCTCCCCCTTTCACTACAAACCCTAGGTCATACTCCGAGTACCGATCTAGAGGCCATCGATCTCTCTTAAGCCCCATTTGACTCCGGTCTACTCTAACGTCATAGCTAAATATCAATGAATTTTTGAAGGTCTTTGAATCCTCTTTCCAATGGTCTGTCGGCAAAAAGGTTCAGACGAACGGATCATTTTACCATCAAAATCGATCTGGAGGCCACCGGGCCCTCCCGAGCCCCAATGTTGCCCCAATCAACTTCATTTTTGAGTTAAGGCTCAATAAATCTTCGAAGGGCATTGAATCCCCTTTCCAATGGTCAACCCCTTGCGTCAAACGGTATAACCTTTTTGACGAATGATCCATTTTTCCCCAAAAATTAATCAGAATCCCGGGCGCTCCTAGGCTTCATTTGACTGAGGTCAACTCTTCAGCTCAAATGAGATTGAATGAATCTTTAAAGGGCACTGGATACCCTTTCTTACGGTTCGCTCCATTGATAAATCAGCCTTACGGTATGGATGAATGACCCGTTTTACTCCGAAAGGTCATCGAATGATTTCGGGCCCCATTTCAACAAAATGAACTCTCTCAACCGAGAAAATCTCTTTGGAATGTATAATTACCTCACATAACCTTTCCAATATCCTATCCCTTGCACGATTTTGACTTACGGTTTGGATAAATAATCCATTACCATCCGGTGATCTCCTATCCAAAGGACTGAAGAACGAGTTTGACCCAAAGTTAACTCCCGGACCCGGGAGGGGCCCAACGATTCTTGAAGGTGTCTGAGTTACCTTTCTAACCATATACCCTGTGCGCGATTTGGATTTATGAATTGCGTTCTACGATCATTTTTTCGAAAAATCTACAAGAAACTGCCGATTGGCAGGTCTATTTACCTGCCTATCTACTGTATGTCTAGGGTTACCTGCTGATTAGAAAGGCTAGGGGTATGCCGATCGATAGTCCCTACCCTATAAAAGGAGGTCCTAAGATCACTCTTAAGGCACACCTCAGATCCATCAATATCACTGATCTCAGCAACATTCTCTTGGAATCTCCGAAGTTTCCTTGTGTGAAATTCCTTTCCGTATTTCATTCCCATCATTTTCATACCAAATTTAGCAATATTTCATTCTCTCTCATCCAACATTCAAAGGATATCGTCAAGGATCAAGGTAAAGCCTCAATTCTCCAAAGAAGGTCCAAATATCCTCCTCTCTTTTTAAATCCTCTATTTTCGCATTAGTTACATAAATTCTTAATCTAGAATTGATTTTAGTTCATATATATTAACGTCTCATCCTTATTAGTTATATTGCACATACTTTATTTTCTATAAAAAAACAAAACAAAGAAAAAAAAGGTTATGCCATAAATTCCAACGAGATTATCCACCACAATTTCTTAAAACTAAAAATATATTTTCTATACACACACTTATAATAAACTCACGTTTGAATCTGTGGGATAAACCCCACCCTTATGATGCATACAAACTATGCTGACTTTTATGCCTTTATTGGCTATGTAGGTGTTCGGGATAAAATCTGAGACTCGAGTCCAATTTTCCAATTTTTTAATTTTCCAATTCTCCAATTTCCTCATTTTAGCATTTTCATCCTTTTTATTTATGCATTACTTATATATATATATATATATATATATATATATATATATATATATATATATATATATATATATATATATATATATCATATTTTCTATTCATACAGGCATTTTATCTAACAAATATTATCGTTTCATTATAACGATCAATAGCTCGATAAACGCATATATCATATTTATTTATTATTATTTTGGGAACATTACTTTGGATAACCTCACTCTATATTTTCCATGATATGAGTCGAACACCAAACTCCCTTTATATATGCACGCGCACACATTTCACAGAGAAATTAAGGAAAATAGTAACAAAAGACCATGAGAGACCCAAAGGGCGGAATGGGTGCTTAACACCTTCCCATTCCGTGACTTAGCCCCCGAACCTTTGAACTATTAGTTTCGTAAGCACCAGTTTGTCTTTGATTCCACTCTCTCGAAGCGCTGACATGTTCTTTTGCATGTTTTGTGCAAAATAGGCTGGTGACTCCACTTTTTTTCATCACCCCACATCGACAACGGACGAAGCGCTCCTAGAAAAGGGTGCAAGACCTTCTCACCCCTCTCTAAGTGCATGCGTACAAGCACCGATACCCCGAGATTGGAGGAAAAGAGCCCTAAAAAAGGAAGGTATGGCCACAGTGGCGAATCTGCTAGGAACCTTTTTTATCATAAGAAGGCTAGACTCTATTTTCATGGGTGTTATCATTTTCTACTTGTGTGCGTATGAACCTACATATATGTTCTTTTTTCCTCCTCTATAATTTCTTGTATATATCTATCTCATGTTTATATCACCTCTCACTCACTTTTCACTTCACACACCTATAGATACTCTCCATGTACACTTCATACTACTCACACATAAGATCACTTATATCCACATATTTCACACACCACGTAGAATATCGATTCTTAGGTGTCACTAACACACACCTCCACTTATCACAGCTATCCATGCTCACTCATAGTTATCACACACCGGTTGTAGTTGATCCATGCTTAGGTTCACTACCACACACTCACTCATAGATATTTATACATCAATCACTCTAACTTATCCATGCTTAGTGTAATACTCATGCTCCATGTTATATTTACTCTTCATAATACTTGTACATTCTTTCTTATTAATATAATGCTCATCATGCAAAGTAAAACACTCTCTCCATAATATACTAATCAACAATCTTTCCTTTTGCACACTACATCACAACAGAGCATGGCTATTGAGCAAATTTTGTCCCATACCTGGGGGGTCACTTTATGATGGGCATTGGTCCAGTAGGTCGTAGTTAGCCTAAGAAATATGACTCTCACTTTCCATTGGCCAAGTACCTTCGACGTATATCCAACGGTTCCCCCTACATCATTTTACTTGACCGGATTCTTGATGGGAGGTATATCATAGGGAACTCATTCAGGTCCGCCGAGTATATCGAATTCTCTCTCACACGTACTGTCCCTACTAAGTATATAGTGAGGCAGTTCACGTACACATAGGTACACCAAATGGCTTATCCATAGGTACCGATTGCCCTCAAAAGAAAGACGTATATAGTGGAAGTCATGCCAAATAGGGGAACCTTTCCACTAACTCAACAACTGCACATCCTCATATATGCATCAAACCTAGGTCACTCGTATTTAGTTTGTCGGTTAATGCATGAAACTCTGTCGAAATGCCGGGTTGGCTTGACGCCTGAATTTTCGAGCGATTTTGTCCTTTTTCATAGCGGGACCCTATCCACGAGACTGGCAACAAGTCCAACCGTGTTTTACATATTTTTCAAACCCAAATTTTATAGGCTTGGGTCCCGCCCGGCATTTCTTTTTGCATTTAGGTAAACCTAATACAAGTGAAAACCTAATAATAATAATAATAATAATAATAATAATAATAATAATAATAATAATAATAATAATAATAATAATAATAATAATAATAATAATAATAATGCTGAAACCATTCTCTCGATTTTTCTCCTCGTTTTACCCAAAGTGTAGAAAAAAGATTTTTTTTCTTCTATATCAAATACCAAAAATATTTTCCTTGCTTTTATCATAAATGTCAAAAACATTTTCTTTCCTTATCTTATCAAAATACTAAAAATATTTTCCTTCTTTTTATCATAAATGTCAAAAACATTTTCTTTCCTTCTTTTATCATAATACTAAAACATTTTTTTTTTCCTTTTATCATTAATGTAAAAAACATTTTCTTTTTTTTTCCTTTTATGAAAATACCCAAAAACATTTTGTCCGCTCTTTTCCAAAAATGTTAAAGACATTTTCTCCTATAATAAAAGTTTTCCTCATCTCTTTCGAAAATAAATTCGAATAATTTTCTTTCTCAGGTCGATCCTATACCCTACCCTTGGCCTGGATCCTTATTTTCTTAAGTTCTCCGTCAAATCGCCCCGAAGCTCCGTCAGTTCTCCCGTTAATTCCTTCGATTCCAGAATCCATTTTTACTCGCTTTCCATGGAGAATGTAGACTCAGTGCCGAATGTGGAGCCTGATTCGATGACAGTTCCAGGCCAACTTATTGTCAAGATTGACAACCTTCAAACTAAGGTTCATGAGATGTAGTGAAATCAGGTCCCTATTCCATTAGATCCCGAGGTCCTCTTCCCTCGTGCTATGGGTCCGACCGCACCTGAGCCTATTTAGGTCCCGAAAGAATATCAACACGCTCCATGTGCCCCTCCTACCAATGGGCCACTGCTAAATCAGCTCCCTATGTCGAATCATGCCCAGCCAGGGGCTAACCTACCTGTGAAAGTTGATTAGAAAGAAGAAGAGTTGAACAAAGTCAATGAGGACCTTAAGCTATTGACTAAGAAGTTTGATCGAGTCTGAATCTCCGGGATCTACATGGATTACACCCATATATCTAAACCAAGGCTGCCGGAAAAGTTCTAGATGGTCAACATTATGAAATTCGGGAGTAGTGGACCCCCAATTGTTCATCTTTAGAGTTACCACCTAGCCATAACTCTCCAAGATTCCTCAAAGGAAATAATGTCCCAGATGTTCCAATAGACTTTAAAGGATAACACTCATCTTCGGTTCTTATCTTTCGAGGAATCTAGAATTCACAGTTGGGAGGATGTTTCCCATGAATTCATGTCACAGTAGAAGTACAACGAGGAGTTGGAAGTTACCCGTCGTGATTTAGAACTTCTCAAGCAGAGCACTGGAGAATCTATCAGTAATTTCATAACAAGATGCAGAGAGAAAGTGGCCACCATGACCAACCGTTCTTCCGAAGAGAAATAAGTTAGTATTGTGAAGAAGAACTTTTTACCCTATATTCGAGCGACGATGGGAGGACAATAGTACCCCCATTTCTGAGCTCTCTGGGAAGCAGGTTTGGAAAATGAAGAAAGTATTGCCAAGACAAAAGTTGAGAAAAAGAGTATCCGGACGATTCTCTCCCAGAAAATATGAGAATTACAGTTTTTACCATTAATAACATCTCTCATCCTGCCACTTCATGGGCACAAGAAAGACTCCCTAACCTAGTTAAAAAAGAATACACCGATCTTCACCCTCCCCTCTCTAAATTTTACCAAGATTTTTTGAACCGAAATCTTATCAAGCTATTCGTCCATTACCAAACCCACTTCCCAAAAATTTCAAACTTGATGCGCATTTTGATTTCCATCAAAATTCCATCCATACCACTGATTAGTGCTTCCATCTTTGAAATATAATCCAAGGTCTCATTGATCGAGGCATCATCGCTCCACTAGCTAATCCTAAACCAAACACTACCCACAAGCCACTCCCAAATCATACAAATGCCAACTTCCTAGAAGAGGACCCAAAATTTGACCCATCTACCCAATAAAATGCCTATCATACCCGTATATTAGCCTAAATCCCTCAAAGTTTGCCCATGTGTTCTCTTACACCCTTACTTGTTTTTCCAATCAGGCCCTATCACTTCGTACAAGAGCATGCATTTCGTTCATACTCGTTCTCGAGGAAAAGATATGGAATTATTAGTGGTATTGAATCATCTCCAAGAGTTTGGGAAGAAAGTTTCCTAAAAAATGACCATTAACAACACTATTCTTAGAAGTTCAAAAATGGGTTCGAGAGTTAGATAGTTGGGTGGCACCCACTAATGAAGTCAGCTTAGATCATGTCATCCAGATCATGGAAGATTATTCTGATAGATCGGTGAAATTTATAGTATGTTCGATCTACTTGATGCTTTAAAACTACAGGGGTGCTTGGTCCCTTCATTTTTATATCTCCCCATTGAATGGGAGGATCTATACGAAGAGGCCATTGAGGTTGTGGAATGCATTGACTTCTCGTGGAAGGATGATGTCATTCCTACCGGATGGGGCAACAAATTTGATAGTTCAGATGAAGAGCAAAGCACAGACAAGACTAGTCCAATCATCAGTATATGTGCAGTTGCTAGGAAAGATCAACAAAGTGGCCAAACAACCCAAGATGGATGAAGAAATAGGGTTTTTGTTTTTCCCCTCTTCTTTGAACCATATAACTAGATCGAGGAGACATTACCATGCTCCGAACCCACAATCAACAACAATCGATAATGGAAAAGATGTTGAGAAACTCCCTATGACAGAAAAGACCCTCGAGGAGAGAAAGATCATCAATTAGTTGAAGAAAACTCAAACTAACATCATTCTATGGGGACACTTTATGTATTCCTAGCTACACTAGAACGCCTTGATTAAACTACTTATCGGACCCACAATCCCCCCTTCCACCACACCAGAAGAAACAGTGAATCTAGTCAAGAAGAAACAGTGAATCTAGTCAAATCTCTAACCTCTACTAGAATTCTTTCCTTCTTTGAAGAATAAATCCTTAAGTTTTGTCCAAATCACAACTATGCTCTTAATATCTCTGTTGAAGTCATGGGAAAGACCGTCCCACTTTCGCTTGTCGATAATAGGTCAGCAGTTAATGTTTGTCTAGTAAGGACCCTCAACTCCTTGGGAGTGAATGTAAGAAACCTTGTTCCAACATTTTCTACAGCGTGTTCTTGTGATACTATTCGTTGGGAAGTGATGAGATCCATAAAACTTATAATAGGGGCTAACCCTATAAAACCCATTACTGAATTCCTAGTCATCGACGTACCGAATTGTTTCAACCTATTGCTCATATGACATGGCTCCATAATATCATGGGTGTGTCTTCCTCCCTTAATTAATTAAAGTTCTTCACCAATGGGCAGGTCATCACCATCTTGGGGGATGATGATAACCATTAAAATGTAAGAACTAGTAATCCGCTACTAGAGATACAACATGGGTAGAATGATATGATTTTGTCAGGTTTTTGAGATGAACCACTCTCACTCCCAGTAGAGGATTATTTTAAAGATAAAGTTTGTCCAGAACACATAACTCACGACAACGTCAATGTGATACAGACGTTCAATAACATTCACTCCATGCATGGACTTGGGCTCCTTATGTCCTGGGTTATTAGCAATCATCAGAAGAACTCAGAATGCTCCTCCAACCTCGGTTGAAGAGAAGGCTAGAAAGTACTACGACTATCTCAAGTTATTCTTTAAGCGAAAGATTCATCAAAGAGGGTGAATATTTTACCTTTTGTGTCTTTCCCGAACCGTGGTATGATCATGTGGATAAGAAAATAAAGCCAGGAATGGAGATTTTCTTCTAAAATAGCTATTCAGGTTAAAAGTTCTCAGCATTATGTACAACCACTCATTGAGAAGACTATAGCCGCCACTAAAGATTCCGAGGGAATTCATTCAATTTTCAGACACTGGGGCTGAAACTCTACATGATCCATATAGGCACTACATCATCGGATCTATCCCTCCTGATCATGGTTGCTGACACACCTCTCCTCAACTGGCATGGTGTGCTAGTTCCACCCGCTGAAATGGAACTCAACACAGATGTTTATCCTATTTCCTTTTTTTGTTATTACTCCCTGTTATGATCCCAATGTAATCGAGACCTCCTTTAACGAGCTTCTCAACGCTATTTTTCCCAATAATGAAATAAATGATGCTTTTGAGTATCTTGTTGTGGCTTACATTAATTTTCTTGATTCTAATAAAACTCTTGATGATGATGATTTTGCAAATGAACAATTCTTAAATAATCTTAATAATCTCAATAACAAACAAAATAACCATGTTCAAATTAATGAAGATGATACTGTTGTTATTAATCTTGGTTCTAGTATCCAACTACGCGAGATTAGGATATGGTCTATCCTTGATGAGTAAGAGCACGCGCAACTCAAAAAATTACTGAGGGAATTCGTGGTCATCTTTGCATGGTCGTATGATGACACACCTTGAATCGACCCCAAAATAGCTCAGTACAAGATTCTAACGTTCCAAGAATACAAAATTGGTGAAACAGAAATTACAAAAGCTCCCCACCGAATTGTCACTCAAGGTTAAGGAAGAAGTGGTCAAATAGTTGAACGTAAGCTTCATCCAGGTGATAGAATATGCCACACGGTTAACCAACATCGTACTCATGTCGAAATCTAGAGGAAAGGTTTACATGTGAGTTTATTATCGAAATTTGAACAATGCCTCTCCAAAGGATTATTACCCGATACCCAATATTGACATGATTGTAGACAACACGACCAGTTATGCTCTTAAGTCATTCGTTGATAGTTTTTTGGATACAATCAGATCAAGATGCACCCGAATCATCAAGAGAAAATCTACTTTATCACTCCTTGGGTAACCTTCTGTTATAGGCCATTTGGTCTAAAAAACACAGGGGCTACCTACCAGAGGCCTGCTATAACCATCATTCATGATCTGATACACAAAGAAGTCGAGGTCTACATGGATAATATGATCATCAAGTCTAAGACTAGGGAAGGTCATGTTCCCGCTCTTCGAAAGTTCTTTGAGCGACTACAGAAATAACAAATGCGACTTAACCCACATAAATGTGTTTTTTTGGCATTAACATAGGAAAGATCTTGGGATTCATGGTTAGAGAAAAAGGTATTGAAGAAGTTCCCACCAAGCTGAAAGCCATACTCGAAATGCCACCACCCCTAATGGAGAATGAAGTCCAGGGATTCTTTGGAAAAATATAATATATCATCCAATTCATCATCCAGTTGACCTCTGTTTGTGAACCCATCTTCAAACTCATCTGGAAGGATTCAACCAAGGTTTGGAACGAAGCTTGTCAAGAAACCTTTGATCGAATCACACAATATCTAACCCAACCACCGGTGGCAAATATTTTTTGATGTTGCTATGACAATCAAAAAGGATATGGCATTGGGATACTCCTAATCGCCCCTAATGATTTTCACACTACTATTGCCGTTAAGCTAGATTTTACCTACACCAATAACATGGCCAAATACGAAGCATGCATCGTAGGACTAAAAGTCAATATCAAGAAAGGAATCTGATGCCTAAATGTCTACGGGGATTTATCCCTCATTATCGGTCAAGTACTCAAAAGATGGAAAGTCAAGGACGAGAAGTTTTTACCCTTCAACGCCCACCTAGAAGAACTGGCCTACTAATTCTAAGATATTACTTTCCACTACTTACCCCGAATAAGGAACAATTTAGCCGATGGCCTTGCTACCTTAGCCTCTATGGTCGACATGCCTAAAGGAATAAGGATGGTCCCTTTCCTAATCCAAAAATAAGATAAACCAACCCACTACTACCACATTGAGTTAGTAACTAAAGAAAATTTTGATATGGTCGATTGCTGGTATTATGATATTTAGTGCCTCCTCAATCACGATAGGTATCCCTAAGGTTCTAACCAAAAATACCAAGCACCCCTCCGTAAACTGGTTGCCGAGTATATTGTTTACGATAAAGCATGGTTCAAAAGAAACTTCTATGGAACACTACACCACAAGGGATGACCTTAAAGAGACGATGAAGGAGATCCATAGTGGGGAATGTGGACCCTACATGAATGGCCATATAATCGCCAAGAAGATTATCCGAAAGGGTTACTATTGAACTACCATAATTCAAGATTTCACCGCCTATGGTCGGAGAAGCCTTAAATGCCAACAATTTGCCAATCGCCAGCACTTGCCTCCACTAGAATTGTACAATATGACCTTTTCCCGTTCGTTCTCTAAATGAGGCATCGATATCATAGGGAAAGTTACACCCAGAGCCTCTAACGGTCATGTATTCATCTTAGTTTCCATTGATTACTTCACCAAATGGGATGAAGTCTAGTTATGCACAATTCTAAATGCTAAAAAGGTAGCCAAGTTCATCCAAAAAAATCATCTGCTAATATGAGGTCCCACACGAGCTAGTGTTAGACAACAGCTTACATTTTGAGGCAGAAGTCACGAAATTGATTGACGTTATGGGATAAAGAGGCATAAATCTTCTCCCTACTGAACTCAAACCAACGGTGCAGTTGAAGCCACTAATAAGAACCTCAAAGCTCTTATTAGCAAGATGACCGAGAACTGTCAAAATTGGGTCGATCGGATCCCCTGTGCCCTTTGGGGCTATCACACTTCAGTTTGAGCATCTATTTGGGCTACCCCTTACTCTCTGGTATACGGTATGGAAACGATCTCTGGTATACGGTATGGAAACGATCGTACCCGTTGAGCTATAAATACCTTCATTACCGTGTCATGCTTGAAAGCAAAGTTAGCAAAGAAGACTGGCATTAGAGCCGTTTTGACGAGTTGTCACTCCTAAATGAAAGGAGACTGAAAGCTATATATCATATACAAAGGTACCATTGCCTAATATCACGATCATTCAAGGACTGTGGTGTTCGAGAAGGGAATTTAGCCCTTAATAAGATCGTAGAGCACATCTAGGACCCGAGAGGGAAATTCAAGTCAAACTGGAGTGGCCCCTAAATCTCGAAAAAGATTTTATCCCAGGGTGCCTCTATGCTTACCAACCTTAATGGAGAAGAGATGGGCCATCCAGTCAACTTGAACCGTCTCAAGAAATTATACCCTTAGTCCAAAATTTTAGCACACTACGACTCTTTTCATCCCCCTTCTATTCTTAAAAAAAATCTTCATTTCCTTTACTCAGAACTACGTGGGGCCTGATCCTCTAAAAATCATTTTCTTTTAAAAATGAATCTCAAATTTTTTTAAAACCCCGAGGTACGTAGGCAGCTCATACGTTTTACATGGGCATGACCCCTTTTTTTTTCATAAAATACTATTCTCTTCTTTCCTTTGAGAATGATAGATCATTTCATCATTTACATGAACAAAAGGATTATGTATGCCTTAGGAATTGGTTAAGATAATTCAAATGTAAAACTCATTAAGAGGCACAATAATATATCTAAAATCCCTTTTTATTCCATTATCGAGAAAACCCAACACGATTACCCGAAATATCAACATAGGGAGTTAAACAACTTCTCTTGCCAACCTTATTAACCTAAAAATAAAAACAAACCAAAATACTCCTAAAAAACCTTCTTCCCAACAACCAAACATATTACCATCATAAAAGTTTCACATAAACACCAAAATCACTAGCTTCACGAAAGGCCCTACCTATAACTATCAGAAGAACTAGCCCCATCATGACCTACATCTTGGAGTCCCCAACCTTCACCTGTTTGGATGGAATACCAAAGGCGCTCTATAGAGTGGTAAGCCCGTTCCATCCTAGGAAAAATAACTATGCCTCCCTCCATGCCGTCAAACATGGTGAGCCATCTCTGCCCAGTCTCTTTGGCCAATATTTTAGCAACTACCCTCCTCTATAACTATTTCATGTACTCCCCAGAAGCGTGCCTAACTATGCTAACAGATTGGTAAGGATGGGTCAATGATTGACGATTCCCCCACAAAGAGCCCAATCACATGTGCATGCCTTCCGTCAAGTCTTCCATAAGAAATAAGTCCAAAACGCGGGAAGGCACGATCTGCTCCCATCCTTCTTGACACGGGAGCCGCTAAGGAAAGTGGAAAGAAGTTTGACAGAGGAAAACTAATCAAACATACTGGTATTCCCCTAGTTCTAGAATAGGCTACAAGTCTCCCCACTAAGGTACTGACCCGTGCAGACATCAAGCCCCGTGATCCGCAAACTAGTTTTCCCAATTCTAGACAGTCGGACCAAAGCTTATGAAATATCAAGTGAAGAAATTCGGTACAACAGCCAAGGGATATTCGGGGGGGATCGCCAAGAAAAATATCTCAGACAGTAACATGAATAGCATAATTGGGATACCTATCAGAAAATCAGAATGGCCTTCTCGCCAAGCATCTAGACCATTCAGGGTCTCTTCCAGTATCACTGCCACGGGATTTCAACGATATGACATCCATGCAGTAATATCAAAAATTTGAGGGTCCACCAGCAGGTCCTCAATCACTAATAACAACTTTGAAATTAAGCCAAGGGTAACGGATCTGGCATAGACTGCATCACCAACGTCCTACAGATGCACGAAATAAAACACAACCAAGAGCGATAACATTACCCCAGTAACTAATGACTGAGTTACCGAGGGTGAAATATGGAAAGATTTTGCCAAGGGTGCCTAAGTATACCGAGAGAATTCATGCATGGTTGCCGCCACATTGGGATTTGCCCCCAACATAGCAGAAAACTCCTCGTAAGTTGTGATGATGCTATGAATCAGCACCACCGGGTGAGGTGTTTGCAAGCTCAATATATTAGTAACAATGGCGGCACAACTGTATAAAGAGATAAGAGAAGGAGGTGGGGATATGAAGAATCAACACCGAAATATGAGTGGTTCAGCCAATCTGGCCTACGTCCACTGTGAGTGTGTGAGTAATATCACTGAACAAAGGCACTAATGGCCATGGGTACAATTCACTCAAGCTCTCTCTCTCTACTGTATATTTAGACAGGGCTTTAGCTAGGGTTTTTATAACTGGATCCCTTTGCAAGGTAGGGGATGATCCCTTTATATGGTGTCTAGGGGGTGTAGTGTACCCCATATGCATGTAATGTGCATGTGTGTGGTATCCTCACCAATGGGGAAGTTCCACCTGTCACTATCACATGTAAGCAATGATGATGAAATATTCTCCCACATGTGGAGAATAATCTTGTTACAACTGATTTGTGCCCAGGTGTCCTTATCCAAATGTCAACAGATGCTCGGCAGTCATGTTGGTGAATGACCTCGGTCTGGGAGAGGCCGAGATGCAAAAGATTGATGTCCATTCAATCCTAAATGTCATGTGGGGTCTCGGCCTGATCTTAGCCGAGACAATATGCAAAGTCGGCCTCAGCCGAGGTACGGATATGCCGCATGCTGATGATTATTAATACCTCTGGTAACCTCGACCTAAGTCGAGGTAGGACTACTGATGATTATTAATACCTCTGGTTCCATGTTGAAGATGATCAGTGGCTCCTTGTCACCTCGGACTACTGATGGCCGAGGTTGCCATTCCTAGGAACTTGAGGATGTTATTGACGCCTGCAATGCGCGGTGTCCTTGGGGAGGTGTATGTAGTAGTGTCGGCCTGGGCCGAGGTAGGCATGGCCAAGGGATGATATCGTGGGACCCTACCCCTCATTGTGTCGATCCATGTCTCGGTCATTATCTCGGCCGAGGTAAGTATCCCTGGGCCGAGGTTATACTTGGGCATATCAATCAGCCCCCAGCCCTTAGTCATTTGCGAGAGCAGGTGGCTAAGGGATTCTCACCTCCGAGGCCTGTTCATCCCAAGGCTAACACCTGCGTGACACCTGTCCCAGGCTAAGGCGTGCCCACTTGGCTTGCGTGCGCTGTCAGTTGTCCCTTGGGTTTCCCAAGGAAATGATGAGCCTTGGGAAGTGCGCCTAAGTATTTAAGGGTTAAACCCTTTCTTCCTCATTTCCCTCTTTCGCGCGCACTGTTTCTGCAAATTTTCTCTCCAAGGCTTCTTCGTTCCACCGCTCTTTCTGCAGAGGATTCATCTAGTTTCTTGCGAGATTTCTTCTTTTCCATCCATCAACTCATCTTTAGGTACCTCTCCCTCTCCATTTCCTTAATTTTTGGCATTTGATTTGAATTTTCCGGTGAGGTTTTGAGTCTTCCGGTGAACTAGGTTTTCTAAACAATTCCTTAGTTTTATCTTTGGGCTCCTTTAATTTACAAGCCAAACTTGTTTGTAGTTTTAGGAGTTTTCCTCAAGTTTAGGGTCGATCAAAGTTTTAGGTCGTCCTCTGATGCTCAGACCCCTGTACCAACTTCTTGAGGACTTCCCCTCTCTTAGAGAGAAGACCTTAGAGAAAATTAGGCAAATAGAGAGAGCCCAGGAGGAAGCTCGTAGGTCACAGGAGTTCCCTGTCAGACCCCTCTTTCCTCCACCTCTCAAGGTGGTATACCCTGATCCACCTGAGAATTTCTATCAGACAGACGTCTCTGCCAACAACTTGCCGATGTCTGAGTTCAAGTCTTCCACCTCCGACCCAATGTCTGTGGACTCTTTCCAAGAGGCCATGGATTTTACTCCCCAGACTGGTCAAGACCCTGGCCAGGCCGAGGTCTCCAGCCGTTCCTCATCTCAACATGGCTCTAGCACCTCCAATTCTTCTTCTGAGGTTGAACTTGTTGAGCCAAATGTGGCTGTGCCACCCATTTTAGATGCTATCCCCCTGTCGGCCGTTACCGGGGCCGAGTTTGCTCAGAGGTTCCCCGGTCACCCGTCTACGTCTGCTCCAGCCGACGTTGAGCCTGACGATGATGAGGACGCTAAAAGTGATGTTGTCGTATCTGAGGAGGCCGAGTATGAGAGCACAGTCACTAAGGTGGATCTATTGCACTTCAGATACTTATACTCCATCAGTCCCTCAATCCAATTAAGGAGACCTCTGAGGGAAGAGAGGGCCTACCACGGTCAAGATGGAGAAATCTGCTTGTACGAGCAGATGTTCAAGTTAGGTTTTCGTCTTCCCTTTCACCCTGTCATTAGGTCCATTCTTTCCTTCATCAACTTGGCCCCCTCGCAGCTCTCTCCCAATGCTTGGAGAGTTATTATAGGGGCCTAATGACAGGGTGTTACGTCCCCACCTCAGCCAAGAATCATCCGAGCTACTATCACTTCGTGGCTCGGAGGCCTGAGAAAAAAGATGCTCCTGGTCACTCAGACCTCGAATCATAATTGGAAACCTCGGTACTTTTTTGCCTCGGGGCCATGGGAATTTGGCTCATCCATTCCCTCTTCCATTTTTGAGCAGAGAATACCCCTCAGATGGGGTAAAGTCACCATGTCTGCAAGGGCTGATCCTGGACTAAGTGTTCAAAATAGCAAAAAGGTGAAGGCCCTGGAAGACCAAGGGGCACATGGGCTGTTTGTCAGGTTCGAACATCTGCTGACCCCCCAGTATCTCTCGGGGACGAGCTTAGGTGGAAGTCCCTTTGTTGACTTTGGTAAGGATTTTTCTTTTTATTTCAAGTCTAACCTCTGATCATTCATATTTGATTTCTGACTCTTATCTTTTTACTTTTGTAGAAAGACCACCAGGCATTTCGGACGAGTTGTGGGAGATGGAAGCTCCGAGTTTGGCTAGACTTGTCAAGAAGACTGGCTTGAATGCTCTTCCACCTGCTCCCTCAACATCCAAATCGAAGAAGAGGGACCCCGAGGTCCCGGCCTCTGAAGATCAGAGGCCGACCTCCAGGCAAAAGAAAACTTCAGACGCTGCGATCCCTATCACAACCGACACCTTGTCGGCTCGTCTGGACCAGCTGAAACTTACCGACAGCGTGGTCGGCCACAGCCGACAGGCCATGGACGCCCTTGCCAATATGATGACCGATGCCGAAAGGCATTTTTACAGGGCCATGGACACTTCCATGCTTGTTGAGTTCGGCCTCCACAGGGTTGCTCAGGTATGACTTGTTCCTTTTGTCCATAATTTTTTAAGTGCAACGTCTTGTATTACCCCCGTCTAACCTCTTCATTATCTGCGCAGGGTGCCACTGCCATGTACCATCTATCTAACTGGGCCATGAGGAAACTGCCTCTCATTCAGAAGGGGCAGGAGGCTGAGAAGGTTGAGAGCACCCTGAAGGTCTAGATTGACCGTCTGAGGTCAGAGTTGCAGAATGCCGAGACCAAGGCCCAGAACTCTGAAAATAAGGCCCAGGGTCTGGAAAAAGATATCTCTGCACTCGTCCAAAGCCACACCAAGGTCCTGAAGGATAAGGACGATGCCCTGCAGAGGAAGGTCACTGCTGCTGTGAAGGCCGCCCTTGCAGATGCCTCGGAGAAAATAATTGCTGATTACAAAGTCTCTGAGGAGTTCGTAGGTTTTGGTCTTGAATACCTCGAAAGAGGTATCAAAGCCACCACCAAATGGGCCGAGGTTAGGGAGAAGGAGGTTGGCACTATAAAGGCCTCCGACTTTGTGGGCCTCGGCTTGGCCGACCCTCAGTTTGCCCAGGCCCTACAAGAGATAGAAGACGAGGCTGCTGCCCCTGGTTAGACTGCTACTCTGGAAGGGACTGATCTCGGAGGGACTAACCCTGCTGATGATGTGGCTGAGGTGACCAATTCTGAGCAGGTCAACCCAGCCGAGACATTAAATGTTCCTCCCTTAGATGTTTAACTTGGACTTGTATTTTGTATTTTTTGACTTGTAATTCTGAACTTGTAATTCATCAGACATTTGAATGTTATGTAATCTCTTCTTTTATTGAATGGCAATTTCTTCCTTTATCTTGATCTCTGAATGTATTTGAATGCTATACGATCTCTGAAGTCATTACTTAATATGATGTTGTCATAATCATCTCACCAAATTAATGCTGTTAAGAGTCTGAGGTCATCTAACCCAGGTGTCTGAGCTCAGACCTCGTCACCACCGAGTGATGTTATGAGAGTCAAAGGTCATCACCTAACAGGTTAGCCTCATAACGAATATCACCAAATTAATGATGTTAAGAGTCTGAGGTCATCTAACCCAGGTGTCTGAGTTCAGACCTCGTCACCACCGAGTGATGTTATGAGGGTCTGAGGTCATCGCCTAAGAGATTAGCCTTATAATGAATATCACCAAATTAATGATGTTAAGAGTCTGAGGTCATCTAACCCAGGTGTCTGAGCTCAGACCTCGTCACCACCGAGTGATGTTATGAGGGTCTGAGGTCATCACCTAAGAGGTTAGCCTCATGATGAATATCACCAAATTAATGATGTTAAGAGTCTGAGGTCATCTAACCCAGGTGTCTGAGCTCAGACCTCGTCACCACCGAGTGATGTTATGAGGGTCTGAGGTCATCACCTAAGAGGTTAGCCTCATAATGAATATCACAAAATTAACGATGTTAAGAGTCTGAGGTCATATAACCCAGGTGTCTGAGCTCAGACCTCGTCACCACCGAGTGATGTTATGAGGGTCCGAGGTCATCGCCTAAGAGATTAGCCTCATAATGAATATCACCAAATTAATGATGTTAAGAGTCTGAGGTCATCTAACCCAGGTGTCTGAGCTCAGACCTCATCACCACCGAGTGATGTTATGAGGGTCTGAGGTCATCACCTAAGAGGTTAGCCTCATGATGAATATCACCAAATTAATGATGTTAAGAGTCTGAGGTCATCTAACCCAGGTGTCTGAGCTCAGACCTCGTCACCACCGAGTGATGTTATGAGGGTCTGAGGTCATCACCTAAGAGGTTAGCCTCATGATGAATATCACCAAATTAATGATGTTATGAGTCTGAGGTCATCTAACCCAGGTGTCTGAGCTCAGACCTCGTCACCACCGAGTGATGTTATGAGGGTCTGAGGTCATCACCTAAGAGGTTAGCCTCATAATGAATATCACCAAATTAATGATGTTAAGAGTCTGAGGTCATCTAACCCAGGTGTCTGAGTTCAGACCTCGTCACCACCGAGTGATGTTATGAGGGTCTGAGGTCATCACCTAAGAGGTTAGCCTCATGATGAATATCACCAAATTAATGATGTTAAGAGTCTGAGGTCATCTAACCTACGTGTCTGAGCTCAGACCTCGTCATCACCGAGTGATGTTATGAGGGTCTGAGGTCATCACCTAAGAGGTTAGCTTCATAATGAATATCACCAAATTAATGATGTTAAGAGTCTGAGGTCATCTAACCTAGGTGTCTGAGCTCAGAACTCATCACCACCGAGTGATGTTATGAGAGTCTGAGGTCATCACCTAAGAGGTTAGCCTCATAATGAATATCACTAAATTAATGATCATAAGAGTCTGAGGTCATCTAACCCAGGTGTCTGAGCTCAGACCTCGTCACCAGCGAGTGATGTTATGAGGGTCTGAGGTCATCACCTAAGAGGTTAGCCTCATGATGAATATCACCAAATTAATGATGTTAAGAGTCTGAGGTCATCTAACCCAGGTGTCTGAGCTCAGACCTCGTCATCACCGAGTGATGTTATGAGGGTCCGAGGTCATCACCTAAGAGGTTAGATTCATAATGAATATCACCAAATTAATGATGTTAAGAGTCTGAGGTCATCTAACCCAGGTGTCTGAGCTCAGACCTCGTCACCACCGAGTGATGTTATGAGAGTCTGAGGTCATCACCTAAGAGGTTAGCCTCATATTTAATATCACCAAATTAATGATGTTATTTCCCTATAATGCCTTTGATCTAAGAATGGAACAAGAATTTGTCATGGGAACTGATCTTTATTAACAACCTCTTCTCGATAAGATAGTACATTTACAAATTACAAATCCTATGCAACATCATATGAAATATCTCTTCAGGTGGTCAGCATTCCACGGGTTGGTGAAAGGTTCTCCCTCTAGGTTCTCTAGCCTATACGTTCCAGGCACAACCTCTTCCGTTACTCTGTAGGGGCCATGCCAGTTCGGGTGTAGCTTGTTTGTCTTCTGTAGGGTCTTCTTAAGCACTAGGTCTCCCACCACAATGGGCCTTGACTTCACCCTTTGATTGTAGAATCTTGCTGCCCTCTACTGATAGGCTGCTTTCCTGACCTCTGCGTCTTCTCTTCTCTCTTCAATGAGATCCAGGTCTAGCCTTCTCTTCTCCCCATTGCTGTCAGGGTCGTAGGTCTGAATTCGATGAGTTGGTAGTCCTACCTCCGTTGGTATGACTGCCTCTGAGCCATGTGCCAGCATGAATGGGGTTTCTCCTGTGGGTGTCCTTACCGTAGTTCTGTAGGCCCACAGTACAGCGTAGACCTCTTCTATCCATCTCCCCTTCGCGTCTTCTAACCTCTTCTTGATTCCATCCAAGATAGTTCTGTTCGTGACCTCTGTCTGGCCATTTGCTTGAGGTCGACCAGGAGAAGAGAAGAACTGTCTGATCCCCACACTTTGGCAATACTTCTCCAAGGAGGCATTCTTGAATTGGGTCCCATTATCGGAGATGAGCATGTTTGGGAGGCCATACCTACATATGATGTTCTTCCAGATGAACTGAAAGGTATTCTGCTTCGTAATTGTTATCATTGGCTCTGCCTCTACCCATTTTGAAAAGTAGTCAATGGCAACTATCAAGAATCTATAGTTGTTGACTGCTCTTGGCAAAGGTCCTACTAAGTCAATTCCCCATACCGAAAACGGCCATGGAGAAGAGATTGACGTCATAGGCTGATGGGGTTGATGAGGGATAGTGGCGAACCTCTGACATTTGTCACATCTCTTCACATAGTCAAAGCGTCCCTAGACAAGGTGGGCCACCAGTATCCTTGAGTGATAATCCTCTTGGCTAAGGGTCTTCCTCCTATGTGGCTGGAGCAGGATCCTTCATGAACCTCCTGTAAGATCCTAGGTACCTCCACAGGATGCACACATCTGAGGAGGGGCAAGAGAAATCCCTTTTTATACAAGACGTCTCCTACCAATGAGAACTTTGCAGCCCTGTATCTCAACTTTTTTCTTTCCATCTTGGACTCATGTAGCTCCCCCTCTCTTAAGTATCTGACGACCGGGTCGATCCAAGAGTCCCCTGGGATCACATTGTGACAAGGGCTGCGTACCTCATCTTCCTCGATGCTTGCTTTTCCTAAGACTTCAATCGGGATGGTTCTTCCCAAATCTGTCTTCATTGCCGAGGCTAGCCTAGCCAATGCATCAGCGTGATTGTTGCCCAGTCTCGGCACTCTCTTCAGTTTAACCTCTTCAAAATTCTCTAGCAACCCTCTTACCTTTTTCAAGTACTTGGCCATCCTTTCGTCTTTGGCCTCGTATGCCCCCAACACTTGGTTGACAACCAACCTCGAGTCGCTATGGAGTAGGAACCGCTTTACTCGAAGAGTTGTTTCCAATAAGAGACCTGCTACCATGGCCTCATATTCAGACTCGTTGTTGGAAGCCTGGAAGTTGAACCTCAGGGCGTACTCAATGTTGGCGCCATCAGGGGCCGAGAGTATTAGCCCCGCGCCGCTTCCATTGTCACAAGAAGAGCCATCAACGAAGAGTCTCCACACGTCCGTATCGGATGAGAAGGTCCCTTCTCTCATAACCCCCTTCTTGAAGAGGTACCGATCCTCTTCGTTCTCTTCCACTCTGCTCCGGGTTTTTCCTGGTACAACCTCCTCTCGGCTTCGGAAGACATTTGGTGCCACCTCTTTCGAATTTCGAAAGACACTACGATTTGTCTCTTTGCCATCATCCAGGCCTTTCTCTGTCTCGGCCTCTTCCGAACCTCTATCTGCGTCTTCCCAGGTGAACTCTGCGACAAAGTCTGCGAGGGCCTGCCCCTTGATGGGTGTCCTGGGCTGGTAGGTAAGATCATACTCTCCTAGCTCGATAGCCCAGGTCATCAATCTTCCGGACTTCTCAGGCTTGTGTAGGACCTACCGCAGTGGTGAGTCGGTGAGGACTATCATGGAGTGAGCTTGAAAGTAAGGCTTCATCTTCCTTGAGGCATGTATCAGTGCATAAGCCAGCTTCTCCATCCGTGGATAGTTTTGTTCAGACCCTTGAAGGGCCTTACTATTGAAGTACACAGGTCTCTGAACCCCATCCTCTTCTCGTATAATGGCCGCGCTAATGGCTGATTCAGAGACTACCAAGTACACAGACAACCTTTCCCCCGCGATAGGCCGGGACAGCAGCAAGGGAGACCCCAAGTAGAACTTCAATTGATCAAAGTCTTTTTCACACTCTTCATCCCACTGGAAGGCCTTTATCAGAACTTTAAAGAACGGAAGACACTTGTCCGTGGCTCTGGAAACAAATCTGTTAAGGGACTCCACCCTTCCAGTGAGTCTCTGAACATCCTTGATACTCCTAGGAGTCTTCATGTCGAGTAATGCCTTGATTTTTTCCTGGTTTGCTTCAATCCCCCTCTAATTAACGATGAACCCCAGGAACTTCCCGGCTCCTACCCCGAAGACACATTTCGCTGGGTTGAGCTTCATTCTATAGGAGTCCATGACATCAAAGGTCTTCTCAAGGTTCGCTACATGAGTACTTGCTTTCAGGCTCTTCGTTAGCATATCGTCCACGTATACCTCCATGGTCTTACCTATCTGCTCCTTGAACATCTTATTGACAAGACGTTGATAGGTCGCACCCGCATTTTTCAAACCAAAGGGCATCACCTTGTAATAGTACGTCCCCTTGTCAGTGATGAAGGCTGTCTTCTCAGAGTCCTCTGCATCCATGAAGATTTGGTTATAGCCTGAATAAGCATCCATGAAACTCATGAGCTCATGCCCTGCAGTCGCGTCCACCATCTGGTCCATCCTAGGCAAGGGATAGCTGTCTTTCGGGTAAGACCTATTCAGGTCAGTGAAGTCTACACACATCCGCCACTTTCCATTGGCCTTAGGCACGATGACTGCATTTTAGAGCCACTCTGGATAAGTAACCTCTCTTATGAACTCGGCCTCTTCCAACTTCTTCACCTCTTCCCGGATGACCTCATACTTCTCTCTGGAGTAGATCCTTCGCCTCTGTTTAATAGGCCTAGCATCTCTATCTACGTTGAGCTTGTGGGTCATGATCTCGGGGTCGATACCAGGCATATCTGCATGACTCCACGCGAAGACGCTCTGCCTCCTCCTAAGGAAGTTTATCAGCTCCTCCTTGATCCCTTGCTCCAGGGCCTTGCCGACCTGGACGGTTTTTTCCGGCTCGTCCTCATTGAGGACGATGGATTCTACCTCTTCCGCGGCCTCGCCCTTCTTTAATTTTGTTTCGTCTCTGGGATCAAGAGTGTCAATGCTGTAAGTGGCGGTTGCTCTCTTATGGGCCTCTCGCTCTTCGGCCGAGTTGAAATAACACTCCCGCGTCGTGGTTTGGTCCCCTTGCACTTCCCCTACCCCATAAGGAGTCGGGAATTTTAGCATCTGGTGGACCGTTGACGGCACGGCTTCAAACTCTTTGAGGGCCACTCTTCCGATGATGAGGTTGTAGGCCGAGAAGACATTTTTATCCATCACAAAAAAGTTTATCTTCTTATTCAGCCTCTTAGGCCACTCATCTCCCATCCGTACATTCATTTCATACATGCCCAATGGGTGTACCTTCTCACCACTGAATCCTATCAATGGGTGATGATAGGGCACCAGCCTTGCCCTGCTAAGACCCAAGCTCTTGAAACAAGGCCAGAACATCACATCTGCTGAGCTTCCCCCATCTATGAGGATTCTCCCTACATCGCACCCATGCACCCTTGTTGTTATGACTAAAGGGTCATCATGGGGGGCTAAGATGCCCTTGAAGTCAAGTCTGGAGAATCCCACCACTAGGGTGTCCATGTCTACCTTCTTTCTCTTCTGTACTGCATCAGAAGAGGTCAGATTCATAACCTCAGGTTTGACCACTGACTTGGCCTCCGCTACATGAGCTTTCCTGTCGGCTACCTCAGAGCCACCTCCTGCGAATCCCCCACATATGGTGCTAACACCAAAGGAGATCATCCCTACCCTCTTCACTGGGATGTTATCATCCTTAGGTGGGAGATCCGGGTCATCTTCATCATCACCCTCTGAATCATCATGCCTTCTAGCCGGGATATCGCCACGACACCTGTCGTCTCTTCTCTTCCTTGGGTCTTCTCTTCCACCCTTTGGGGCCTTGCCATCCACATACTTTCTTAGCTTCCCGAATTTCAGCATCTTCTCAATCTCATCCTTCAGAGCAAAGCATCTATCTGTGACATGGCCGTGATCCTGATGGAACTCACACCAGAGGTTTTTATTCCTCTTATGTGGTGGGGCTTTTAATTTCTCTGGCCACCTCAGAGCCCGGTCAGTCTTGATCTCATTGAGGATGTGCTCACAGCTCACAGTCAGAGGAATGTAATGAGCGAACTTGTCATCTGCTGACCTCTTCTTCCCCTCTTTCTTACCCTGGGACCTCCCAGTGCTACCACGGTTCTCCTCCTCATATTTTGCGGCCATTGCCTCTTCCGCATTCATCACTTTCCCTGCGGCGGACAACAGCTCTGCCATAGACTTGGGGGGGGTCTTCCGCCAGCTTCCACAATAACTTCCCCTTCTGGAGGCCTCCTATCAGGGCAGTCATGGCTATGCTCTCCTCGTAATCCTCTACCTCCAACTTCTCCTTGTTAAATCTTGCTATATAGTCTCTTAGGCTTTCTCCCTTAGCCTGTTTGACATATAGGAGGTGGGTAGTCTTCTTCTATGGTCTTACCTCAAAGCAGAAGTTGTGGATGAACTGCTCTGCTAGGCCTTAGAAGTTTTCGATCGAGTTCTTCGGAAGAGAGGTAAACCAGCTGTGCGCTGCCCCTGTCAAGGTTCCTGAGAAGGCCCTGCACTTCATCTCATCAGGTATCGAGTAAATATCTGTTGCCGATTGATACATCTCGATATGGTGCACTGGGTTAGTGCTGCCATCATACTTAGGAGTCACGGTAGGAGGCTTGAATTTAGCTGGGGTTGGGAACCCCACTATCCTAGCTACAAACGGGGAGCCCTTCGAGTAGCCCCTCTGTAGTGGGTCCCTGCTCTTTATGATGTCCCCTATCTTCTCCTCGAGACGTTGGATTGAGTTATTCCAGGGTCTTCTCTCTTCAGCTAGGCCGAGGTTATCCCCTTCTACCTCCCTACGATGGACAGAGGGCTCCCCAGCCACAACACGCTGACTATTGACTTCTTCCTGCTCCCTGGCTCTTCTCTCCACGGGTCGGCCTTGATCTGGCCGAGCCTGCCTATTCCCTCTTTGAGAGCCTGCCGCGCTCCTTAACCTCGATAGCCTCTGCCTCAGGTCATTGACTGGGCCTAGCCTCTCGAAGGCCGAACCTCTGCTCAACCTGTTAAAGGCCGACCCTCTCTGCTGGGCCTCATCTCTTCCTCGGCCGACACATCCTTGACTCTGCCTATCAATGGCCGACCCCCTTTGTTGGGCCTCGTCTCTTCTTCGGCTGACACATCCTTGGCTCTGCCTAAGGGGTCGTACGGTGTTATCTGACACCTCATACGGCTCCCAGCAGTCTTCCGGGGCCTCTTCAGCTTCTAGGTCATCATACCTGTCCTCTGGGCAAGGGTTTCCCTGCCTCCCCAGGCGCAAGCGCCTAGGGTCAGCAACGTCCCTCCTCCGCTGGGGTGCAGGTTGGTCCTTCATGGGCGCCTGGGGTGGTCCCCTGACATCAGGATGGGGTTGAACTGCCGCCGGAGTTATCATGTTCGGGGAGACTCCAGGTGGCCTCATCATCATGGTTTGGCTGAGCTGGGCAAATTGCTCCTTCATGGATTGTTGTGTTGCAGCTAAAGATTTCAAAGCTGCTGCCACCTCAGCTATTTCGGACTAGGGAGGAGCCTGACTGGAGCTAGCCCCTCCACCTCCGGGCGGCGGAAGAGGCGGTGGTAATTCTGGTGCCATGTGTGAATAATAAAGAGCTTGAACAGCAAGTGAGCTTAATACCTTAAAGGACCTCTTTCAATGGTGAAACAGCTCCACACAAGGGGTGGTTCCTGGTTCACCACCAGAGTCTCTGGTAAGGTAAAGCAGAAAAGAGGAAGAGATAGCCTCTCGATTCCCACAGACGGCGCTAAAATGATGATGCTATGAATCAGCACCACCAGGTGAGGTGTTTGCAAGCTCAATATATTTTTAACAATGGCGGCACAACTGTATAAAGAGATAAGAGAAGGAGGTGGGGATATGAAGAATCAACACCGGAATATGAGTGGTTCAGCCAATCTGGCCTACGTCCACTGTGAGTGTGTGAGTAATATCACTGAACAAAGGCACTAATGGCCATGGGTACAATTCACTCAAGCTCTCTCTCTCTCTACTGTATATTTAGACAGGGCTTTAGCTAGGGTTTTTATAACTGGATCCCTTTGCAAGGTAGGGGATGATCCCTCTATATAGTGTCTAGGGGGTGTAGTGTACCCCCTATGTATGTAATGTGCATGTGTGTGGTATCCTCACCAATGGGGGAGTTCCACCTGTCACTATCACATGTAAGCAATGATGATGAAATATTCTCCCACATGTGGAGAATAATCTTGTTACAACTGATTTGTGCCCAGGTGTCCTTATCCAAATGTCAACAG
The DNA here is from genome assembly GCA_949130495.1 of Sambucus nigra. Classification (NCBI taxonomy): domain Eukaryota; kingdom Viridiplantae; phylum Streptophyta; class Magnoliopsida; order Dipsacales; family Adoxaceae; genus Sambucus; species Sambucus nigra. The sequence goes on along the minus strand of OX422220.1, from coordinate 448,602,507 downwards.
ATGCTCGGCAGTCATGTTGGTGAATGACCTCGGTCTGGGAGAGGACGAGCTGCAAAAGCTTGATGTCCGTTCAATCCAAAATGGTATGTGGGGTCTCGGCCTGATCTTAGCTGAGACAATATGCTGGGTCGGCCTCAGCCGAGGTAGGGGATATGCCGCATGCTGATGATTATTAATACCTCTGGTAACCTCGGCCCAAGCCGAGGTAGGACTACTGATGATTATTAATACCTCTGGTTCCATGTTGAAGATGATCAGTGGCTCCTTATCACCTCGGCCTACTGATGGCCGAGGTTGCCATTCCTAGGAACTTGAGGATGTTGTTGACGCCTGCAATGCGCGGTGTCCTTGGGGAGGTGTATGTAGTAGTGTCGGCCTGGGCCGAGGTAGGCCTGGCCGAGGGATGATATCGTGGGCCCCTACCCCTCATTGGGTCGGTCCATATCTCGGTTATTATCTCGACCGAGGTAAGTATCCCTGGGCCGAGGTTATACTTGGGCATATCAAGTTGGGAAGACTTCATCTAGATAAAATGAAAAACATAATCCTCGGGGTACTAGAATTATACCGGTGCCATCAGCGTGTTCCAGTCAATAGGTTGGTTATACCATAAGGCCGGCGTAGTTCGAAGTTATTGTAGTCCACGTTGTACAAGCACATAGCCTCTAAATTCTCGAGGTAAGAGGCAAATTAAACACTTATGGGAATAGACATTCAAGAAGAAATAAAACACATGACAAGAAATAAATAAGAGAAGGAAAAATACGAATGGGTGAAGAAAAACCCTTCACCTTACCCCTTTTTATACTTAAAAAACTTAGCTAAATACAAGAGTCTAGCAAAATTCGGATGAAATCCTACGTCATTAAGGACAAAGTAGATGTAGAAAGTGCAATCAAAACCTTGGGGTGATTGGACTGGACTAAACTACCAACAGGCAGGACAAGATGTATGACAATCGGCATCCCCCTATTTTTAGAAAATTCACTTTTTCCTTTTTTTATCAAAATAAAAAACTCAATAAAAATATTTTTTATTCCAGAAAAATCAGGATTTTCCTTTATTGTTAACACATCCTACTTTAAAATACCTTTTAAGTAATCCTTTTTAGGGTATCAGCAAAAAAAAGTAAAAAGTGCATTTAGATTATGTCATTATTAAGCAAGATAAATAAATAAAACCCCATTCATTGCATATATATTGCTGTCATTACATCTATTTTGCAAAAAAAAGAAGAAAAATAATGCAAATTAGCCCGATCCCCCAAACTTTCTCACTATCTATCAACTTTCTCTTATATATTTTTCTCTCCCTCTCTCCCTATGATCCCCCGTCCCAGCGACGCACCGACTTTCCCCAGTGACGAGTTGAAGATCCTCTGCTACTTAATCCAGACCCATCCTTAGACGAAGTAGAGGCACAAAACAGGAAGGAACTGGGATCGACTCATGAATATGAGTGGTCATAGAAGACACCCGATCTCAGATGTACCTCACCCAGGTAGTTGACATCCGAACATACTGCAAGAAAAATAAGAAAATAGCAAAACAGTCAGTCTGAGGCAAAGAAATAGATCAGAAAAGTAAAAAACAAAGGTCACAGTATATACCTCTGACTGAAGGACGTCCTTCGTCAACCCCAGCACCTCCGAGTCCATCGAATTGGGATGATGCAACATATGCACCGATCCTCCCCTAGGTCGTGTGATGTTGTAATAAGGAGGAGCAAGCCGCCAAAATGGAACCTCTGACGTCGACACCGCTGCTGACGTCGAGGCACCACCTGCACTGCGGGCGAACCCCACTGACCGACTGGTACCCTTATCTGAAGATGTAGGAGGCAGAGAAATATTTACCACATAATAAATGCATGATGACATCAACCATCTCATCATAAAGTCGAGGTAGTCGTATGTTTCCACTATGTTTGTGTACAGAGAGTAGGGCTCACCGATCAATGCCGCTACCCGGGCATCCTCTAACATCTCTTGAACCTGCCTCATATATCTCAGGGGAATTGATGGTGGGACTTCCACCTCATCCTCTACAATCTTCGTGACTACTATTTCTCTCAAGTACCAGGAGTAGCCAAACTCATGCGCCAGTAGTCGGCGCATGTGCGCGTGGATCCCGATCACCCCTGTGGGTTGGAATGTCGTCCCCCATGGATAGAAGGTCACCTAAATTTTGTCGAGATGAAGTCAATACTTGCATAAAGATAAAAGATAATGCCAAAAGGAAAATTTGAAAACAAAAATATAAGGGGTAACCTGATTGCTCGTTAGGTTGTTTTATACTTGACGCACCGCCGCCAAGGAAAGTGATCGCCTTGACGGCTGGTTGGACTTTCACTACCGGTACATCTGGCACAAGCCCTTCATTGACTCATCCTTAAAGCCAACCAAATGGGGATTAAGCCCAATCACCTCGTAGAACCACGTCTGCAAAAGGACAAGAGTCGCCAATCAGAAGAAAGCAATCAAGGAATTAAAAAGGAAATAAAATGCATAAAGGAACAATGCAAACAAAAAAAATTACCTCCGAAAGATACATGGAGCCAGTAAAAGTCTACCGGCAGCACTAGCTAAAATCATCCAAAGATTAATAAAGGGTCACCAAGGTTAGGCTCCCTAAGTCAAAGAGAGGGATATTTGAAAATACCCTCAAATATGGCAAAAACCATAAATGGATGACGTCGTCGCTCAACGCCACCAGAAATTCTCCTAGAAGAAAAATAATGAATCAACGAGCCATTTGATGAACATGCAGCCCGTTAGTCTCATCAATCTTCCGGCTCAAATTTATTTCCCATAAAACAGAAATATCGATCGAATCGCTAGAAATTATCCGCCCGACATCACCCAGCGTCATCGGCATCACACTCAGAGTGCGATCCTCCTTTATCTAGGTCCCCTCACAGTCTTGCCCTAGTAGTTGCTATACATCGATGGGAGTCACTGTCATCTCCCCAAAACCCAAATGTATAGTATGGGTAGTATCCCACCACCTCTCTCCCAAAGCACATAAAACAACCGTCGAATAAGGCGTCTCATCCAATACAGATGACAGACTACCAAATCTGGCTGAAGAAACCACCCAAAACACCATTGAAGGAAGGTGCTCCCACATGCCTCTAAATCTCGTCGTCCTTTGAGAGTGAAGATTCGAAGCGGTGATGTCAGTCTATTAAAAGAAAAAACTCTTGTCAAAAATTTAAAAAATAAATAAAATTAAAAAAAAAATGCAAAAAGGAATACCAAGAGTCTTGCGGTACTTACATAACCACCAGGGTTCCTCACCCTGGATGATTGATGGTGCACAGGCTCATACCGAAGAGTCTGTTCATTGGCGACATGCTCAAACAAATCAAAGGCGTTCTCATTACGCAGCGCTAAGGGCACCATAGCCCACCATTCCAAGTTAGCCTATTCATCAACACCTAGCCACACCATGTGTACATCGCTTCTTGAAAAGTATGCCATTTTCTAAACAAAAAGGGTGAATTGATGCAGGAATGAATCGTATAAGAGAGAAGCAGAAGATGAGAAAGATAGTAGCGGTGAAAATGAGGAGAACTCACCCCTTTTTATAGGAGGCTACGGGGAAGGATGATTGGTAGTCCCTTGACATTAATCGACCGACATTGTCGCTTCCCCTTCCCTAGGCAGTACAAAAGACCATGCCACTGCCATTTGGAAACTCCCACCACCCGTCGGCCGACACCCCCTCGAAATTTCGTACAAAAAATCCTAGAAAATGCCAGAAAATTCCTGAAATTGCCAAATGAATTTTGGAACATTTCTTTACCAAGAAAGTTAATTTTCAAACTCCCAAATCCCTAGCAGGATTAAAACCACCTTTTATTCCCAACATTAAAATCCAAAAAAATAAGTACATCCATTAGCAAAAATCCAAGAACTTTATATTCAGTAAAAATCAAGAGCCTCTTCAGAAGTTTCCAAAAACACGCCCTAATAGAATCCTAAAAAGACTCAAGTCATCCATTGCTTCCCTAGTTGAACTTCCAAATCCAACTTCCCCAATGGAGCTATAAGACAATCGGATATCTCTTCCCGGTAGTGTCTCAGAGAAACACATTCCCCGACGGAATCCCCAAACTTCAAGATACTAACTATTTCCTTAACATGGAATTTCCAAACTAAGATTTTTAGCTCTTCTCAAAAGGATATAATCCCCAGACAAATGTATCTTCCCCAATAAAGTCTAAAAAATTTAACTTAAGGCCCTCAGAATTGATCATAGACCTTTGAATTGGTCGCTCCCAACTTAAGGTCCTCGAAATTGATCTCAACCCTCAGAATTGGTTGTTACCATTTAAGGTCCTCAGAATTGACCTTGGCCCTTAGAATTGGTCATTCTCATTTAAGGTCTATAGAATTGACCTCGACCCTCAAGATTGGTCAACCTAAACTAAGGTCCTCAAAATTAACCTCGACCCTCAGAATTGGTCACTCCCATTTAAGGTCCTCAGAATTGACCTGGCCCTTCAGAATTAGTCGTTCCCACTTAAGGTCCTCAAAATTGACCTAGACCCTCAAAATTGGTTGCTCCTTACTTAAAGTCCTTAGAATTGACCTTAACCCTCAGAATTGGTTGCTCCCAACTTAAGGTCCACAGAATTGACCTCGAACCTCATAATTTTTCACTCCCACTTAAGGTCCTCAAAATTTACCTCGACCCATATAAGGTCCTCAGAATTGACCTCGACCCTCGGAATTGTTCGCTCCCACTTAAGGTACTCAGAATTATCCTCGACCCATATAATTGTTCTCTCCCATTTAAGGTCCTCAAAATTGACTTTGATCCTTAGAATTGGTCGCTCCAACTTAAGGTCCTCCGAATTGACCTCAACCCTCGAAATTGGCCGTTTCACGACTTAAGGTCCTCATAATTGACCTCGACCCTCCGAATTGATCGCTCCCAACTTAAGATCCTTAAAATTGACCTCAACCCTCATAATTGGTCACTCCATCTTAAGGTCCTCAAAATCGACCTCGACCCTCAAAATTGGTCACCCTCGCTTAAGGTCCTCAGAATTGACCTCGACCCTCATAATTGGTTGCTCCTAACTTAAAGTCCATTGTTAGCATGAAAGCTTAATGAATCTTTAGAAGGCATTGAAACCCCTTTCCAACAGTCCACCCCGTGTGCAAAATGGCATAACCGTTCAGATGAATGATTCATTTTCCCTTAACAATTGATCTAGAGTCCACTAGGCACTCCCGAGCTCTACTTGATCAAGGTTAACCCTTTCGCTCAAATGAGACTAAATGAATCTTCAAAGGGAACTGAATACCCTTTCCAACGGTCTACTTTATGAGTGAATTATCCTTACGGTATGGACGAATAACCTATTTATCTTCAACATGTCACCGAACACTTTTGATCTCCATTTGACCAAAGTGAACTCTTTTAGCCAAGAGAAGCTCTATGGAAAATCGATGTAACTTGCATAAATTTTCCAAAAGTCTGCCCCGTGCACGATTCTAACTTACGGTTTGGATGAACCATCTATTACCGTCCAACGATCTCCCATCCAAAGGACCGAAGAGCGCTTTCGAGCCACATTTGACCCAAAGTCAACTCACGAATCGGGAGTGACCCAAAGGGCTCTTAAAGGTATCTAAGTTACCTTTCTAATGGTACATCCCGTGTGAGATTTGGATTTACATATTACATTCTACAACCATTTAAAAAAAATCTACACGAGACAGCCAATTGGCAGGTCCATTTCCCTGCTTATCGACAATGTGTCTAGGTTCACCTGCTGATTGGCAGGGTTAGGGGTATGACGATGGGAATCCACCCTACCCTATAAAAGGAGTGCCTACTCTCACTCTCAAGGCACACCCCAGATCTATCAATATTAGTGATCTTAACAACATTCTCTTGTAATTAGCGAAGTTTCCTTGTGGGAAATTGCTTTCCATATTTCATTCCCATCATTTTCATACCCAATTTAGAAAAATCTCATTCTCTCTCATTCAACATTCATCCTAACATTTAGGGAAACTCATCATGGATCAAGATCAAGCCTCAATTCTCCAAAGAATGTCAAAATATCCTCCTCTCTTTCTAAATCCTTTATTTTTGCATTAGTTACATAAATTCTTAATCTACTGTTCATTTTAGTTCATATATATTAACGTCTCATCATTTATTAGTTATATTGCACATACATTACTTTTTATAAAAAAAATGGGGTTATACCACAAATTCCAACGAGATTATCCACCACAATTTCTCAAAACTAAAAATATATTTTATGCACGCACACATATAATAAAATCCCATTTGAATCTATGGGATAAACCCCACCGTTATGCCGCATGTGAACTACGTGGACTTTGATACCTTTAATGGCTACGTAGGCGTTTTGGGCTAAAACCTGAGACTCGAGTCCAATTTTTCAATTCTCCAATTTCCCCATTTTTGCATTTGGATCCAATATATATATATATATCATATTGGAAATTTATATTGGCTTTTTATCTAACAGATATTATCGTTTCATTATAACGATCAATAACTCAATAAACGCATACATAATATTTTCTATTATAATTTTAAGAACATTCCTTTGGATGACCTCACTATATCTTTCCCATGATTTGAGTCGAAGGATTCATATCTTCATTTATATATACACGTGCACACATTTCATAGAAAAAATTAAGGAAAATAGTAACAGAAGCCCACGAGAGAGCGAAAGGGCAGGATGGGTGCCTAACACCTTAAGAATCAGTTTATCTTTGATGCCGCTCTCTCCAGGCGATGACATGTTCTTTTGCCCATTTTGTGCAAAATAGGATGGCGACTCCACTTTTGTACATCACCCCACATCGACGACGGCCGAAGCTCTCTTAGAAAAGTGCACGAGACCTTCTCTCCCCTCTTAGAGTGTGCGCGCGAGCATCGAAAACCTGAGACGAGAGGAAAAGAGACCCAAAAAGGGAAGGGATGGACACAATCTTGTTCGAACGCGATGTGTCTCATTTCTAATGGAACTAAAAAATACAAAACAGTACTTCCTCGTTTGAACCTCATTTGAAAACATGTAAAAAGACCTCTTAACGACATTCAATCTCGTTTGAACGAGAGTTAAAAACTAAAAATATATTTTTTGAAATAAAAATCCTATTCGTTTTTTATAAAAATAAACATCCTAAACATAATTATGTAAATTACTTTAAACTCAAATTTTTTTATACCTTTACAGGATGTCGGGAAGCCTTCAAACTTAGAGATGCTTAAGGTCAGTTTGTCTTAACGGTGCGTGATGATTTGTAATGGGATACGCCAACCTACCCCAAAGCTATGCTACGAACAATCCTAGTAAAATAGTTCTTACACCTTTTCCTTAAGGTTAACAATTTTGGGAAATATATCAATTTTATAAGTTTGTTTGTCTCCTACGAGTTCTTTTAACCTAAGAGTTTCTAAAATTACCAATGAATTAAGGACAATGACCTTATGAATAAGGAGGGAAGGATGGGATCTCAAAATCTTTTTCACGACTCTTGTCTCAAGAATTTTCTCTCCCAAATTAAAACTAGAGTAAACTATATATAGTAAACTTGTATAAATCTCATCAAAGATCCCTGTCTCTAGCATACTAATAGTCTTAAACTGTGTGGTGTGATTCTAAATCTTAGAAGTTTTCACAACATTGTTACCCTCATGAGTGGGTTTGAGGATATCCCATGCTTCCTTAGTATAGTATATGTCATGATGCGACGGAACTTGTCAGGGGTGACGACTCCTGAAATTGCACTAAATCGCTTAAATTGTAATTGCCTCATTTAAATTCATTTTCTGTCCAAGCGGTGACGGGCTTGTGACTTATAACATCGCCATTAGTCATAGTGGGTGGTGTTCACCCTCTTTTACCCACAAGCCATAACCTTTCATCAATAGATTTTAAAACAGACCTCATTATAGTTTTTTAGTACGCATAATTTAGCCCATCAAAAACAAGAACTCTATTATACAAATTACCCATATGAACCCAATTTAAACATCACATAATAAATTAGTGTAATCCACTCTAATACCAATTTGAGAATACAATCCTATATGGAATCACTTATATCTTATATTACACCGATAAAGATCCAATTTTTTAACCAAATTTTATCTTTACTATAATTAGGTATGCATGGAAGATAAAGTCTAAATTATATATACCAAACTACACAATGAAACCAATCAGAAGAAGAATGTTTGAGGAAAAAATATCTTTCAGGCAAAATCTAGATTTCATCACTGTAAAAGAGTTTGATAGACTCGATCACTTACAAACTACTTAGAGATGCACTAAGGATAATGCACAGGTCTTAAAATCTTTGACAGCAAGTGAGGTAGTCCGGCACCAGCCACAGGAAGCATCTCTTCCCTCGGTATCCACCGATCAGCCTCAGGATTACGAAATCCTTTTTTCTTTAGTAGTAGAGTCTCAACTCCATAATAAGCCGTAGATAAACCTTTACAAGTGTTTGATGAGTTTATGAGAATTGGGTTTTCACATAACTCAACAAATCGTATTAAAGGTTGTATGCTTTGGAAAAGAAACGTGTTTTTATGAAACAAAAGAAATAAAACTTTTGGTGCAAGTATAGCAGTTAATTTTCTCTAAAAGAATAATTCAAAATACTCTAAAAGAGTCATTTTTATAGAAAAATAAAATTTTCAAGGTGGAGATCTCGATAGAACAAAAATAAGACTTATTTTGAACAAAAACAAAGTTTTGTTCTAATGAGGTCCAATCTCATTTGAATGATAGGCTTAGGTCATTCGAACAACCTACCAACGAGAGTGGATTTGATAAACACAGAGTTCTTGTTAAAAGTTCGTTAGATGTTTGTTCTAACGACTTACACATTTAATTCCAATGAAATCAATCCTTGTTTTAACGATAACGAAGTCTCATTCTAACGAACCATAAATAAATTTGTTTTCAAAAACTCGTTTTAAAAAAATGCCTCGATTTGAAAAAAAAACTCCACTGAATAACAATTACTGAGAAAAATCAAAACCACAAATTTTGTATACCTCCATTAAGAGTTCGTGACTATTCCAAAGGATTGAAATTCGAAAATGATGATCGATGACTAACATGTCTTCAAATGATTATGGAGGCAAACATGGATGTAGTGTTCGGTTTATAACTATGGTTTGTAACATGATACATCAAAATAATTAAACTATTAGCCATTATAAAACCTTGCTCGACTTAGAAAACTTGACTCCTCAAGACTGTGCTAATGAGTGTCTTCACACCTACCCTTATAGAAACTGTGCAATCCAGCAACCACTTCACAGCCACTCCAAACCTCGAAATCCTCCCATAACCTCAACTGTCACTCATAATGCAAAATCCACCACACAATTCAAGAAATACGAAGAAATTGTTTTGTGGATTTCAATGATGAAAACGAGATCATAAATGATCAAGGATAAATAGAGAGGATTTTTTCGAAATGAATGTAGTCTTTAAAATATATTAAAAAGTCACACTTCTCTCGTGCCCTCCTTATATATGAGAAGGAATCTGAGATAATGGTGTAGTGGGAGAGTGGGCAAAAACTGTAAAAAAACAAAAAATTAAAAAAAAAATGCACCGACTTGTTCGAACGACTTGGCACCTCGTTCGAACGAAGGGTATTCTATCATTTGAATATCTACCTAACGAGTGATCGAATGAGTTGAGATTAGCGCATTCGAACGAGGGTACCAACCTTGTGGGAACGACCTTCGAATGAGGTATCCAATGAGTTTCTATAGGGAATAGGTTTTGCTAAAAATTTCCTCATTGGATATCTCATTCGAACGAGATATATACCTCGTTCAAATGACTTTCTAAAATTCCATTTTTTCAAAAACATTTTAAAAATTATTTCGACGCATTTTAAAGCTTGAATTTTATTTTCTCCAATTGTAAAAAAGGGCTATGTATACTTTAGGAATAATCAAGCAGCAAGATGAAGCTTTGCACGAGTCTTGCAAAACAAGGGGCACTTACTTATCTTCAATATTAGTCATGCGTATACGACACCCTAACATACTATGTGTTTTAACCAACAAAATAAGCCAATACTACAAATTGACACAATGAAGTTAATTAATAAGAGAAACTTTCTTTTGTTAGCTACTCTGCTCTTAGACTACTATAAGATAGCAACAAAATTGAACACAATAACATATATAGACCAAATATTGAATAGAGAGACTCGTGCATATCAAGAACATGCATATCTATCTTTTTATATTAGCATTCTTTCGGTTGTGATATAAAGAGACTCAATCAAATGCTATATTGAATAAGGAATCACCATCATCATGCATATAAATAAGAGATCATATATACATACGTATAATCACATGATAATAATGTTTACTTCAAAAGAAGATTGAAGATATATCAGCTTACATGGAATTTGTCGACCCCAAAAGGGTACAGTCCCCTTGTAAAGCCTGTAAAAGGAAGGGTAAACAATTTGGCATTCGAACCTTAAATAACAAAAAAACTAATTGTAACCCGACAAAAGCTACTAAATACTTAGTCTAGAGTTATCAAACTTTAGCAGTCACCTCTTACTAGCGAATGAAAATTCTAAACCATCACCTAGACACATAAAAAGGAGAGTTGATATTCTCTAACAAGGCTGGATAAAGTGTTGTACATAAAACATAGCACAACGATTTGATAATATCTAACTCCAGCATACATGTATTGCAAGTACATACTAAAATAAATAAAACCATCAGATAAGTGTAAAAACCATGACCACTACCTCTAGGACCACCCCAAAAATACGAGACGGTGGGCCCACGATCATAACTATTAAGACCACGGCTAAAGAACCTAAAGAAGAATGTAAATAATTGCTGGAAGATATTTTTACATTTCAGATCCATCCTAAAGATAAATGTATCATATGAGGATATATATTAGTGTCAGTAGGTAATGGCTCACTAACAAGAACTTGGTCTTTGATGCCACAAAGATCAGAATCAATCACAAATACCAAACAAGCAATCATAAAGTTCTCCAAATATTGTTTCCATTGCTTCAAATCAATTGTGAAAGGTCTAATAATGGATCCCACAAATTTTTAAAGGTGATATATTATACAGATGATGAATTACCAAATTGCCTAGTTGCGAAAATATTTTCCTACATGTCATACGCTTGAAAAACATTGTTTGTTGTGAGAAATATCCTGCATTGAGTAATATTGATTCTTTGATAAGTCAAAATTCAACCGTAGATAGCATGAGGATCCATGCTATGTGCCTTCGCACATCCAGTTCATGTGCTTCGGATCTTTTTTAGCTAGTGGTTCATCTGTTGTATACTCTAATTTACATTTTTTACACAAAAAGACGCTTAGAGGATGCAAGGATAGATAATTCAGCGCATTCATTATCTTTGACGTAACAAATTTGGGTATACCATCATCCTTTACCAATGAAGGATATTCCTCATCTATAGAAACAAAATTCACTCAATAATATGTGGGGAAAAACACAAAATGCTTGTAATATATTTAGGATAACAAATATTGATAAAAGCATTTCCTAGAATTCCAATAAAGGTTATCGTGTAAAATACTGAATAATAAAATAAGGCAATATTGTATAAATCAACTAACTACAGTTCTCTGTAATCAATGTAACCCCAAGGCTCAAACTAAAGTAATGATTATAGAAAAATCGCAAAATACTATGTAAGAAAAAAGTATCACCACACCATGAAAAAGCAAAAAAATCATCATGGTTAAGAGAGGGAGATTAGATGAACCATATCATGATAAAATATCCACACACCAAGGAGTTTCTTATACATAATATTTCCTTAATTATGCGGAATAGGGAGAGTGGGGTTTTGGATAAATATTTGGTCTGGCTGAGATTACGTTGTAAATATTATTACAAAGTACATAATAAGATATTATAATGTAGCGTTTGACAAAAGTAGTGTGCAACTAAAATTCTTGTGTAAGTCACCAAGTGAGATTTTTAAATATTTAGTGGAAGAGAGTAAATACGTGATCATCATTTTGGGTTCACAACACATATATGACTAATCTTAATCAAGCATGAAAAACGATATCAAGTTCTTTGGTGTCTCCTCTATTTCTGGTTGAAACTGATGTTTTAGCATGTTGTTATGAAGATTCTTGGTCTCTGATTGCTTGGTTTGCCTTTCTTTTGAACCGAAAATTTTAGATCTGGTAATATCAGGGTTCTACTTTTCGCTATAGTTTTAGGTGACCTTCTTTGATATTTATCTTTGGTGTTCTGTGGTTGGTTTTAAGGATGGTCGATAATAATTTTTTATTTGGCTCTAAAGGTTTGGGGTCTTATTTTTTTGGATCTTTTCTCTAGTTGTATGTGCTTTTTGGAGTTTCTTATTCTTGATTTAGTAGTTTGATTGAGCAAGAAGATAAAGTTAGAGGTTTGTTTCGGTTTGATTTCTCTAGTTTCTTTTAATTTTGTTGGTTCTGAGGCCATCTCCAATAAGGGTTTCTATTGGTGCCAATTTCTACACTAGAAAGAAGGAGAAGAAAAATGCTCTCCAACCCAAGTTTCTTTCGTGCTATGAATATGAGTTAGATGCTGACTCATATAGAAATTTTCTACTACAATTTCTAGATGTTGAAATGAAGAAGTTTATGGAGGATCTGACATGTCATGTAAATAATTATCCACGTTTCATCTTTCCTTAAAATTAGAATCGAAACTGTCATATAGAAATTAACAGCCTGAGAAGGGAACTACAAGTTTTCTTCCACTTATTTAGGTAAAGTTCCATCTGGATTGAAATGCTTGATAACTGTTCTCACGAATTGTGTTTAGAAAGGCTAGCATTGGAGATGGTCTAAATTCTTTGATTAGGTGTGTGTGCGGTGTGATAAATGAGAGACAAGTGGTAGATTGGTGATATCTGCTTACTGGCTTATTTTTCGATGGTGATCCATATGGCTTCTTTAGTTGTGCTGTGTTTGTTTGGGCTGGGTAGATTTGTATTGGATGGTTAGTTGGTGTAGGTTGTGAGAGTTGGACTTTGTAGTTTTTGTTTAGGATTTGTGTTGGGATTTTGTTTTGGGCTTCTATTGGCAACCTGTTGCCATAGAGAGAGATTTCTTGTTCTCATTGGGACTTTTTCCTCTTTTAATTAAGATCACGTTATACCGAAAAAAAAATGATAAACGAAAACTATGGATTCATTAACTGATTTATCTATTATCTTTAGCTCCAACATCTCTTGTTGTAATACAATTATCAAACATAACAGAAAAGAAACAAGATTCCCAGCCACAAAACAAACCTCTTATTAATATCAAATATGAATATAATAAATTACTAAGCCATAATTAATTTGGTAATGGTTAAAAGATCAAATCACGCACCCAATAGTATTTTTATCGCTATATAAAAAACAAATACATGTCAACATAGAAAATTTTGTTCAAAAGTGTAAATTAACACAAATTCTAATTAGAAGTGATAAAATGTAAACCACATAACGCTACGTATAGACCTATATTCCAAATCTGAGGAAAGACATTAGGATAAAAAAATATATTAAAAAATAAGCTTTATCCTTTTCACCCAACGCAATAAAATAAAAAAAATGCCATGAACAAAATCACATAATTTATGAAACCATAAATAATTAAATTTTAGTAAATTCACATATCCCTCTCTTTGGATGGACAATCAACATGCCTTTTAAATTTAACAATCAAAACAACCACATACTTCAATTATAGAAAAAAAATAAAATAAAATGTCTTACGAAATTGTGAATGACAAGAAGGATGGTCTTTAATATGGGAACCCTAATTTCGATATGCCATTCAAGTGAGAGAGGTATTGCTATGAAATGTCTAGAAAACCATAAACCCCCAAACCAACATATAAAATGAAAACCAAAAAAATAGTGGCATGATGGAGAGAATTAAATCAACAATAGATATGAATAAGATATTAACATCACACAAAGAGCATATGAGGAATGAATGAGAGAGGAGAACAATATCTACTTTAGAAGACATCGATGGAGGATAATAAGGAAGTAGGCGTTGCGAATCATTATGTTAAGATTTTCTTTGAGAGTAGGGAAGAGGATAGGGAGTGTTGAAATGGAAAGTACGAACTAAAAACCAAAAAATGCGCCATTGACAAAATGTAAAGTCTATTTTAACACTTGTAGTATATGATATTTTTATACAAGTGATATTAAAATGTTCGTATATGCTATTTTTATCTAAATTGTATGTGTTTAAAATAAATACAAATTTGTAACTGTCTAAAACACTTATAGAATAAATTTATTAAATGGTATAAAATTAGCATTTTAGTGTGGTGAATGAGAGATTATTGGCGTGGGTTCGGGAACCGAGAAGGTATTAGGCACTCCACAGGTTCTTTATGCTTCCTAATCTATATACTTACTATCGTATTTTACATTTACGATTACTTTTTAGTTTATTTTAGAACTTGTTAAGAGACCTTAGTTTTAAAATCCCAGAAAATATAGATAAATGCTTAGGTGTGAAATTGTAATAGTGAAAGGTGTAGGAACATCACTTAGATCGGTGTGGATACACAAGAATGCTTGCGTACGAATAAGTATTTGAGTAACAGATGGTCATATATATAGAGAGATTCCTTCTATCTATGAGTCCCAAATAAGTCCCCCAAAACCTCCCCCCAAAGCAACAAATTTGTGTACCCTGGTGGGACCCATACTATAAGGCAACACTTAATAGGTAAGTGAGAGAATAAGTGGATTCCACATCACTTTTGAGGGAGTTTTTGGGGAGGTTTTGGTACCCATATATATATATATATATATATATATATATATATATATATATATATATATATGGGTGTGAGAAGGCTCGACTTGTACAATGGGAGGTCGTTGATAAATGTGTACACACATTTAAACGTTAGTATTATTGTTGATATGCATGGAAAGTTTCTACTTGAGATAGTTTGATATCTCGTTTGAAGTGTGAAAGAGGGATGAAAGAGATGGAAACCTCTCCGTAGGGATAATTATCAAGATATAAATTATTGAGGCTTGTGTTCATGAGAAGGACTATGTGTTGTGCTTACATACCCGTGTAGCCACGAGATTAAAGCCTATAAAGTTTGGTCTATTATAGTGAGCCATATAAAAATGATCCAATGTGATGTGTGAAAATTTAAGAACTTGGATTGAGAGTAGGATAATCTATCTATAATCCAGATGTAGATTTAAAGGGGTTTAGAATGAGAGTAGACACGAAGTCACCGATAAGGATATGTATGTCTGTCAGGGGACACTAACTAGGAGGTGTTAACCTTTAGGTTAGTTTACAAATGTAAAGGATGTAATATATACGTCCTTCACTATTTGCGAGTATAGAGTTGAGAAGAGGGGGTTTATATTTAGGATTATAGTGGATTAGAAGTCACTGACATAGATTTATGTATCTGTTAGTGACATGGCTAAAATCTTGGAGGTGTCGTAAAACCTCAAGATGATCCGAAGTGATAGAGATAATCATTTCGTATAAGAAAGGGGGCTTGGACTAGAGATAGAGGCATCCCTAATAGTTAATGCGCCCATAAATGTATTATAAGGCATGGGCTCACGAGTGCAAATCAATATTATGGCCATATACCCAATAGATTTTGGGATCAAAGACAATTTAGTTTAAAATAATAAGGCATATTTACGATAGGAGGGAATGGGATAATAGGTACAAAATATACATCATTATGGTATTTATGGGTACTAGTCTATATATAGAATTTTTATTGTGAGTTAAACTGCATATTCACATATTAAAAATATGTAATCGAAGACATGTTCTTGATCAGTATTCCAGAAAAACACATATTCATGGGGGATATCGTTGAGACAGGATTATTCGCTCGAAGAAGTGGTGAAGAGCATTATGATTTTATACTTCGATTATAACAAAGTTTTGAATTAACTCGGTTTACAAACAATTTCCTAAGAATGGTTTTCAAAAGTATGCTTCCATGTTGTACTTAGTTAATTGAATTTTTTAAACATTTGAGTATGTGGTCTAACACAATAGAGAGATGTATTGGGTAAAAAACGGTCTTAAAAATATAAAAACTGTAAAGTGCGTACCTGGTTCCTTAACGAGGGTCGTGTCAAAAGAGTTAGATACATACATGCAGTTATATTTCACAATTTGTATTTATGATATTAACCTGAATATTCTGTGGAGTTTCTTCACCCTTGTAGCGTAAGTCAATTTTTTTCCAAGGGATTGTCCCTTATGAGGTGGCACCATTGTTTAGGCATACCATCGTTGGGGAGGGTTGACTTTTATGGGGTACAAGAAGAGGTTTGACTTTGTATTTTGGAGGAAGTGACTATTTAGAAACTCAAGACTTCACTCAGGATTTCTAACAGAAGTTGATATTCGTAGATGCTCGAGGTTGGAAAGAATTAGAAAATCGAAACAATTTTAGGTTTTGGGGTACTTTTTTAAGTTAGTTGGGGGCTCCTTTTATAGTTGTTGATATAGATCCATCAACCACACGGTTGATTGGGTGATAAACCTCACGATTGGTCAAGAGGGTTACGTGTAAGGTGGATGAATTTTAGCACGCATAGGGTTAGTCCATTCTAGGATGGATAACTATCATATCTGGTCAACCTCGTGGTTGATCATGTTATCATCTAATGATTCCAGAAAGATATTTAACTAGGTGATTAATGATGTGAAAACTATAGTTCTTAGGTTTTTTAAGTTTGATATTCGATAAATTTTTATTTTGACCCCCAAGTAGTTCATGGGTTCATATGTTAGCATATGATACATTCACCTTTTATTTTAGTGATGTTTTATTCCCACCCTTTTTTGGGTTAGCACGAGGATGATGGATGATAGACTCAAGCCCCAATTATGAATCGGGGGGGGGGGGGGTCCACATTAAGGTGTGAATATGTTGCTTTTATAATGGGCACATGATATGTCATGTTTCTTCATTCATTGGGCTTTCTTTGAGGTAGCCAGATGGTATTTGAAGATTAGTAACATTGATATTCCATATTTTATTGCCTTTATTGAAAATTGGTTCTTGATTTTAGCATTTGAAAGTAGATATAAGGTCGGAGGATGTGAGATTCCCGAACTAGGGCTTAATACCCCTAACACTCATAGCTTGAGGTTTAACAATTGTATGGGTTGTCGACGTTCATTGTCCAGTCATCGGCTTTAGAAAAATAAAGGGTTTGGCTTAACTTCCATGTTTTCTGCTTTACTATCATTAGCGAATGCCAATTTTCATAATATAACCAAAGAATTCGTGTGATTTAGAAAATCTGAGGGAACTTTATATTGGTGCCGATTGTTTTTTTCTAAGCATAAAAGGTTTTTCCATCTTCGTGTGAATATGATATCATTTTATACCTCCATCTAATGATGGGTGTTTAAATTTGTATGTATTTGCTAAACCAAATGAGTTATCTGTGTGGGTAGGTGTCACATTCGCCCTAAGTCGCTTAGTTGAGTGGCTAGCTGAATGACCACCTTTTTTAGTCATTTGACATAGGGAGAAAACTATAAACTTGGATTGGTCGGACCACCCAAACAAATGTATCAAGTTTGTTAAGGCCCGGCGTAGGAGTTCGATGATCAAACAAACTTGTCTGGGATGTACGATGTCTGGATCAGAGCGTTTGAGACTACGTTTTGTTTTAGCTATTAATCTGATTATGAGTCTTAGTTTTAACTCTCTGAATGTTTTACCATAAATACAAATAAGTGTTACCAAATAATATACGTAGATAAATCCATGACATTCCCTTATCGTGGCATAATCGGTGATACCAGATTTAACTTCCATAGATGGGCACCATTGGTGTTACCGGATTTATCCATAATAGTCGGGCGTCATCAGCGTTAACAGATTTAGCCACGAAGTAAAGTATCATCAGTGCTGTAATACCCCTTATTTTTGGGAATTAATTAAGTGATTATTCAATTGATAATTAATATTTACCCGGGTGAATTAATGGCTAATTTATTTGGTTTAATTGGTTTGGACTATTAATCGAAATTTAAAAATATAATTTTATATAATTGTAGACGACCCGTAAATTAAATTAACTTCGTCTTAATTAATTTGACATTTCAAGTTAGTGCATTTGGATAGGACTGTAGGGGTGTACAAAGGCCCAAAATGGTGTTGTTAGTATTACAAAATAGGTCCCATGGGTTGGCCTACGTTTGGTCCATGTTTTAATAGTACCGGTTTAGTATTTTGGGCTTATTTGGGGGGTCTAAAAGTGGGTACGTAGTGGAATTGCGGATTTAGAATTCTAAATAGGCTTATAACCTTCATTAAACATGATAATACATTATAATTAAATCCCTAGTTTCAAGAGGCAAGTTTTGGGAGCTGAGGGAGAACATTTAAGAGGAACCAATCCATAATCAAGAATTAAGCTTCGTTTAATGCAAGAAATACTATCTTGATTATCGTAGTAATGTAATTTATTTATGATTTCATCGTTGAGTTTGAATCAAGTATTAAACATACGTTAAAATCTTGAATCAAATGCATTACGGTATGGTATCTCGCTTATTATGATGATTATATGTTAAAAACATGAATTTGATGCATTAGGGGTTGAAGCTTTATCAATATGGTGATTATTTTCTTATAACTTGTTTAAATCTGTTACAATTCTAATTTATGTTGATGAATCATGTATTTAAAATAGTCTTTGATGATTAAATACCCATTTTATTGATTAAAACCGAAATTAAGATCAACCCTTATCAAATATATGTGGAATGTTATGTTTAAACTATTATCTTGATGGATTTGATCTAGGTAATGAGATATATAACATTAGCAACATGTTTGGGAACACTTAGAAATCATATTAGGGGTGTTTTGGGATTGATTATTGGTTAGAATAATCTTTAAATGCAATATGATATGAAGAAAATTGAGTTATTTAAATTTTTGGCTGAAATTTCTAATACTGCATTATTTTGGGAAAAAACGATTCATCGAGTATTAGAACCCAATTCATCGAGTATTTCATCGAGTATTTACAATAAATTAGGTATTTAAAAAAAGATATGGCCTATTTTTGCGTTATTTGATGAGGTTATTTGTGATATGAATTAAGAGACTTATGTAGGTGATTCATATAGGATTTATGAGGATGATATCTATATAATTACAAATGAATATATTACTTGGGGCTAAAGTTGTAATGCCCCAACCCGAATTTAAGGGTCCCTCGTGGGTCAGCCCGAACTGACCCGACTGCGTTAAATTTAGAGTGATGTGAACCAACCTAGATAATGTTTCTAGTCAATTTTATTTAATTGATATAACTGAGTGGGCTAATAATTCAATTTTTCAGGCATATAAATAAATTATAACAAGTGCGTAACCCATTAGGCAATGCTTTAGGGTTCGTGTAATCAGAGCTGATAACATAAATAGAAAGAAGCCTTTACCTGCGTAACACTATCAAATGACATAATATAGCTTAACCTTCCATAAGAAAGGGAACAGGGTAAGCCACTGCCCAGTGTGGTTCTGAATAACAATGCAAAATAGCAACAAATGACAGAAGAAAATGATGAAATATCGAAAATATGATGACCAAATAGTATATGCATCAACTATGTTTTATTAAAAAAACATTTCCTTTAACTTTGTTTAAAATCCATTAACTTTTATTTTCAATACTTTATCGTTTCATTACGAAAAATTTCCCGGTAATCCTTTACCAACATGTTAACTTAATTTACATTTTAACCCGTTAAACCATGGGTTTATAAATTATCTCAGCATCACGGTTTCCCATGATTCAATTATGTACCATTTAAACTCGCATTATCATATCCGTATACTATTATTTACTTTTATTTTTCCCCGAAATTTTACCAATTCCATGCCATTAATACTCAATTACCATTTTTAGCCTTTAAAAGGCATTATGCTCTAAATTATCTTTCACATTTTTAATCGAAATGAACCAAATCTCATTTTTATTTACAGACTTGCACCGACTGTCGCAATATTCTTCCATGGCCATTGGTTTTGGGTCTAACCCGAAGCCCTAACCTTAAGGCTCAGAGCCCTCCTTAATTTTAGGTTTCTTCAAGTATCTTTTCACTCGTTACATCGTTGAAACCAACTTTATTTAGTGCATATTTTAGTCCTTTATGTTACTTTAACCTTTTACCCGACTCAAAGGTCAAACTTAAGGTAGATACCACCTTTTCATCCTTATTATGCACTTAAACACGTTTTACCGTTTAGTCCTTATGGCACATTTTTTTATGTATTAACAACATCTTTACTTTTACAAAGTCTCATTCCATTTCTATGTTTAAGTACCATTTTTGTAATTGAATGTTCATTTAAAATCTTATATCATTGTACCCTTTTTTATAACAAATTTCCATGTTAGGGGAAAATATCACAATTTTATCATCTTTGCGGTTCATTATGTAAATTTGTCATTTTTAAGTTTTACTTACACTTCATCACTTTAATCATCATATATTCAAAGATTTACCATTTGCCCCATATTTAAAACACTCCACTTAATTCCCTTTCAAAAAATTTAACAATATTTTATACTTTCTTTCACCTTAAAATCATAATATTTTATCTACACATCATTTCAAAAATGTTACCAGAATATTTTCATGTAAATAAATCTTCAAGCATGTTCACCTTAAGTACAAAGTGACAATATGCGACTTTTCATTACTTTTCACACATAAAGTATCAACCCTTTTTAGTTATTATTTGTTTTCATAAAATCTTATATTTTTACTCATCACATTCATAAGGATATAAATCCAATATTGTGATATTTGTTGGAAATTATCCAAAGCTTTCTAGTCTAACATTTTTGTAATAATTTTCACGAGAACATCAATTTTTAATACATTAGTAGGATTTTTATTTCAACAACATCAATATTTTAAAATCTAAAAACATAATACTTGAAACTATATTAAAGACCCACTTTTTAACATATCATTATCCATGAAATTACTCCATAATTCTAACTTTTTCCATTTTATATTACTAAAATTTAATATCTTCAAAACCATGTATGAAGCCCATTTTAATACTTTATTTCACATAAAATTATATCATAAATCCGTACATAACATGTATACTATTATATGTATATAATCACAAATATGTATACCTAGAATCCATAATATATTTTCAAAATCTAATCATCCCATAAAATAACCCCACATCAAATGATGAAATCGTCCACATTTGTGTAGAAAGTGTGCTCCAAAACCCCATCAAATCTCCAAGACTGTTCCATCCAATTAACCCCCTTTAATACCCTAAAAAAATACATCTCAAAATCGTTAAAAACAAACCCCAATCTCGAACTCCATACATATATAGGGAGATGTTATAATTAAAGTGTATGGGTTGTTATTTAAAGAGTCATGACCAACCTTAAAATAAAGTGAGAAAGTGTAATAAAATGGAGGCATTATTTTTCTTAGCAGGGGTAATATTCAGAAAGAAATTTAACATTTACTCTTCTTTCTCACAAATACCCGTTTCCCCCCTTTCTTTCTGAGTTCTGATATTCCCACCTCGAAATGTTCTCCAAAACACCACTTAGTTCAAAACACCAAAAACCCACTTCATGTCTCCTGAACATCATCAAAACCCAACACCACAATTTCAAATCCCATTATGTTAAAAAAAAAAAACTTCATTTTTCCCTCCTATCTCTCTCTACTGTTTTCTATGGAAAAAAACCATCCTAAACCAAACCTTTATTCAAATTTAAATCTTAACTTGATATGTTTTCGAAATCTCTCCACTCTTATCATTGTGCATTTATGTTCATTATCCATGCTTAATCTCAATCTACATATGCATATATCTAAAATGATTTACCCCAATCTCTATTGAACCCATTTGAACAAAAAGATCCATTAACTTGATAATATGTCGATATATAATGTACATTATTGAATACCATGTTGTTTACATAATTTTCATTGAATCTAAGCCCTAAAAGTTAAAAAAGGAACTGTGATGTCCCCCACGATCTCCTGTAACTGGAGGAGGTGGGTTTTCACGGCCATCCACAACCGTGTGACCCATATACATGACTAAAGTAGAGTGTGCTACGTGTAATCATCACGGCTAAGGTAAGCCATGAGGATTACACACCCCACGAGTTTGGTCTAGCCATGAGTATGGGTTACATGGTTAGGGCTGGCCTTGGTTACACATTATACAATTCCCCCAACATTTTATATTGTTTAACTTGGTACCATTTATGCTCGTTTTTCTATCATTTTAATTTGATGAGCCCCCATTTGTTTTGTTTGTTGTCCATTTTAAATGTTGTTCCCATATTTGTTCATTTATAACTAGTATTCTCATTTGACTATAAATCATAAATGGGGATAGAGGATAGACAAGATATGAATGCATACAAAAGAAAATGAAAATAGGAAGGAAATTAAAAGTAAAGATGAAAGGAGAATTACACGAGGTGGTAGGTGATGAGGTGGTTAGTGATGAGGATGCAGTTAATGAAGAGGTCGTAGTAGGTGAGGATGCTTCCTAGTGAGGAGGTGGTTAGTGAGGGGGCAGTTGGTGATGTTGGGAGGAAAGAGTGAAATGGTAGAGGGGAGACTATTGGTGAGGTTAGGACTAACGGTGGTGGTGAGATAGTTGAGAAGGTGCATGAACGTGTTAAGGGGGAGATTAGGTCTAGCGAATCGTGTTATATCTGTATCATCATCTTCTAATGGTGATGATGTATATAAAGGGGTATGTTCTTTGGGACCGATTGAGAAGAAAAAAATTAAGGACCAAACCAAAATGAATACACTCAACCGTTTGAGGGGTTCACTCATAATAACTCCAAGTTTCTAAAGAATTTTTCAAGCCACGTCTCAAATGGTATTTGGAACTATAATGAAGAGAGAGGTTTGATTAAGTATGTATACCACTTCAAAAAATTTGCGGAGTGGAATATAAATGAAGACGACGAGCGGGTGGTTAATGAGGTCAAGGACTCCTCATTATTGCCTTTGATAAAAAAAAACTATTACCTATTTATTAATCATATCCTCTCGTGTTCATTCATTAAACAATGGCAACCTGAAACTAATACTTTTCATGTGACGACTGGTCGAAGACACATGAATAAAAGGTTAAATAAGTTCGCTAAGTTAATTGAGTCTTTGGTCAAGGATGTTGAGGAGGATTAAAAATTTTTGCACGTGGTTAGGTTATATTGGTTGATGAATATATGGAAGGGTAGGGTTAAACCATTGGGTGAGAATGCACAAACTAAGCATATCGACAGATATGCCTGGGCCTATCCTCTATTCATGATTGGGTGCCTTCTTTTTTCAAACAAGTCGGGGACTCGAGTATCGATATATTACATGAAATCATTTTATAACTTGGGAGAAGTGAAGGAAAAAAATTAGGGAGTTCCTTATTATCCCACCTATACCGCTAATTGGGGATCACATATAGGTCCGATGTACGACAAGTTTATGATATCTCCCTCTTTTAGTTGTAATTTGTTTAAATATTCTGTATGATTTCTTATTAATGATTATAATGTTTTGCTTATTTGAAAATATTAATGGATACGTAAGCATGGATACATTATCACTTCAATTTGAAGTGGAGTGTTTGTAAATCCAATTATACGGGTGTTGAGCCCTCGATTTATTAGTGGAAGGTGCAAATGGTATCAGGTGATTCAAAAGAGAAATTGCTTGACTTGAGAAGACCCTTAAAATTCAGAAGTCCATAATGTGAGTATCACTACTATTGTACACTTATATAGTATATTCTAGATAACTTTACTTTTTTAAATCATGTGACATTTTAAAATGTAGGTTATATGGGATCCATAGAAAGAAAATGTTGAGGTGTATCCTTTACAGGAGATATAGTGGTATAATGGTATTTTTATATGCGATGAGTTGGTCTAGCCTTACTATGCAGAGCACGTGCTTCATCAAGACGGCTAGTTCTAAACAGTTCCACGACTTCCCATACGCCCGATAAAAAAGGAGAGGGGTACGACACAACAGTGGTACAAGTTAAATTATGACAATGAGAAATGGTACCAGGAGAATTAGGTTAATCATGTCCTAAACGCTACTAAAACATCTACTCCCATGCACAATTACCCATGGGAATGTGTTAAAGAGCACATGACGTGGTATACCGAGAGCTGACATCCCTTAATTTTCAATCCTCTTCATAAAAAGGGAAAACCAAAAAGCATGTGATAGGAAAATTACTATGATACCTTAATCCAGCTTTAATTCAACATTTGTGGTTTGTTTGCATTTGTAGTATTAATCTCATTCTTTGGTTCAACATTGATAGGTGTAAGGTGTTGATGTAGAAGTTGAAATCTTAAAATAAGCCTTCAAAGATCCGTTTGATGATCACTCGAAAAAAGATTACCAAATGCTATACGATGCTGCTTGGGCAATATGTGATGCATTCCTAGAGGCTAAAGGCTATTATGCTAGAAAATGAAAGCAGAAGCAGAGGTATTAACTAAACCCAGGGCAATGAACAAAACATCGGTTTGACCCTAAAATGAAATGTCCCATGTTGTTTACAAGAAAGGTACCCCAACAACTTAAAAAAAGTCCGACTAAAAGACGACAACAAAGAAGAAGTGGAAAAGTCTGAAAGTTGAAACAATATGATATTGTTTAGTTTCTTAGTTAAACATTAAGTATTTTGGATGGTTGGTTTGTATGTTTTATTAGTAAACATTATGGATGTTTGCAGGTTTGTTTGGATGTTTGGTTTTTATGTATGTAAGTTTGTTAACTACAATAAATAACTACGCATCTTCTTTTCATATTTACTTGTTTACAATTTATCCTAATCCAAAAACCCCTAGATATCGCATGCATATAATACCGGTCCCATGTAAGCCTAATATTTAATTATTATACATCTTTTTTTAACATAATTAAAATTCAAAAATGTCCATAAAAGACTACCAATCTCAACTAAAATATCAAGTAAGGATAAGACGATCTCAAGCCTAATATCCATATAAGTATTATCTCGATACGTATTAGAAATTTGGACTAATCTCCATATAATTACAATCCTGATATGTATACTCACACATGATATTTACATATAAAGTGCATTTATATGGCTAACCTCAACCATGAATAACCTTTGGTAAAAAAACTAACCTCAACCGTGGGAGTGAGTATCATAGCTTGCTTTAGCCGTGAGAATCACTACCATGACTAACCTCAACCATGAATAATCTTTGGTAAAAAACCAAAGGTTCTGCCACATTTATATGGATAACCTCAATCGTGGGAATGACTACCATGGCTTGCTTTGGCCATGGGATTGACTACCATGACTAACCTCACCCGTGAATAACCTTTGATTAAAAACAAAATGTTTTCGCCACATTTATACGGCTAACCCCAACCGTGGGAATGACTACCACGACTTGATTTGGTTGTGGGAATGAATACCATGACTTGCTTTGGCCGTGGTAATTATTACCACGGTCATCCTGAACCGTGAAAAATCTTTGGTAAAAATAGTTTTCAACATTCATAACTTTTCATAATCATTTATATCTAAGATTCATATCCAACATGATTATAACTATTAAAAGAGTTATATCCAACATTAATATAACATTTCAGAATCATTCATATCCAACATGATTATAACTGTTAAAATAGTTATATTCAACATTCATATAAAATTTCATAACCATTCATATCCAACATTCATTTGACTTTTCAACATTCATATCCAATATGATTATGACTGTTAAAATAATTATATCCAGCATTCATATAACGTTTCATAATCATTCACAAAAAATATAATTTCCCACCAACCAATTGCTTTACATATTCTATTATAAAAAGTACTCCAAAAAAATTACATGTTACCACCACCAATCATGATTTGGTTAAAGATACTTCATCATCCAATTCAAGCAACATTGCTTCGTCCCTTATGGCTATATCTTTTGGAAAAATTTCATTGAATATATTTAGACATTATTTGAAAAGATTTTCCCACCCTAGTGCACTGACCGATGACTTTGACTTCTAATTAGATGCAATTGGGTGAATGGGACAAAATCAAGTGAACTTCATTATCACCTAATGGAAATATATATGTGCAATAATTAAACTATTATGTTCTCCTCGTAAATCAATTTTGGACCTTTATCGAACGACACAAAACTTAGGCATTGGAGCTTTGATATTAACACTACCATTACTTTGAGAGCATTCGCTACTAGATATCCAAACTCGGGCATTATGAACCAATGATCACTCATAATGGAATGCTTAAACTTGTCCAATATAGTTTCATACTCATCGATGATATATGATTTCATGGTTAAAGCATAGAATTCCTTGTCCCTACATATCTCAGTCAACATTTGACTACGCATATCATGAGAGTGCCTAAGTAAATCTTCAATACCCGCCCCCGCGCTATTGAAGTGAAGTCATAATTTCCATTCTACTTGATTTCATATGTGTCCTACACAAATGATTGGAAGAAATTCGATACGTGTTTTATATATATCTTCTTGTAAGTAGACCGCACATTTAGTTTCTTAGCTGTATAAGGTTCCCTGAACTTTAATTTCTTTCAATAAAGCTCACTCATATTGCGAGCATCCTTTTCCCATGCACATGGGGTTCTCTTGGTCGATGTATCTACATTTTTTCCAACCTTTGGTCTCCCATTTACCTTAACAGCAATGGACTCCATCAACGGTGTGCAAGACGGTTGAACAATCTCCATTACTTTAGCACGCATCATTTTCCATTCGGAATCCCCCACTTCATTCCACCTATTCTTGACTAAAATCATCTCGGGTGTATAATCAAGATCCCCATACTTTAGGACGTAGAGGACTATAGCAAGCTTCTTCTAATGACCGTCTAATGCCCATGTTGGAATTGCAACACCCGTCTTCTCCCATCTGACCAACTCACAAGTATACAGAAGGTCATAGATTGTACGAATTTTGTGTTCTCGTGTAAAATCCGTTAATTTAATGTTAGCCTCAAATCTGGATAAAACTATCCTTATATAATCTATCTTATTTAGTATCAAATCAAAAGCAAGGTAGGAGTCTCACCCACATATCTCTCATAGGAACGGTTCGTTGTGAGTGTGCCTTGTTGATTGCAAAGACTTTCCAAATTTGAATCTTATCTCAGTCTCCTGAAATTCAAGGAGTGCATCCATCCCTGTCCGAACCATAGCAAAGGTCCCCTTAGCACTAGGCAAATACTTTTTTGTTTGTGCATGGCTCCCTTGAACTTATCAGTAGTACAGTTCTCGCGATGTTGAATATTATTCGTCCACAGATGGGCATACATAAAGCGGTACAATAAAAAATTCTATAAAAAGTATGAAATCATATGAGGACATTATTGTTTCCAAGTTGAAAGAAAGCATGACCATAATACTCCGCATGTGTTTCAAACACCACCACACCAATCCATCCAGACATAAAGGCCTTCTTATCCAGGTCTTTTAGGACAAATTTCGAAAAAACCATTTCAATATTCTTTTGAACATGGAATAAATATAGTAGAAGCTTATTGCTCAAAAATATCCGTGTCATAGCATGCATGTTTTTTATTTGTCTATCAGACACGATGACCTTGGGCAAAGCTTTTGGCTCATACAAATAACTCAAATATTGCAACTCCACTGATAATTCTCATACTTATCAAACTTATAAAATTCAAATGCAATACAAAATGATTGACTGATAGAGATAATCCCAATCATATAGAACAAAGGCTCGTTGTATTTATTTGTATTGTAAGTGAAAATGTGTAACTAAAGCCGTTTAATATAAAATTAAACTATTTAAGTAACTCCGAACAGTTTTTTGAAGAAACTATTTTCTTTTAAACCAAAACTAATTAATCACAAGATGTGTTTAAAAAATACGTACGAGATCTGATCAAGATATGATAATAGGTTTAATAAAGCAGTTTTAAAAAAAAACTTTAAACTCAGCACAACCAAGAATTAGATGAGGAGATGTACAAAGACTAAGAACAAGAATTTTTTACGTGGTAAAACCTCACCCAAATGAGGAAACATCCACGACTCCCTCTACGGAGTAAACCAAAAATTTCACTAAAACAAATTTTAACAGTTACAAAATATATAACAAACATGCATATAACTCAGACCTATACAAGATTAGGAATGCACCCACTGGTGTCCTTATAACTTCTCTGCAGTTTTGATTGTTGATGTTGTTCTCCCAATTTGCTAACTTCCAACTTGTTGAAGTTATTTACGTCGACTCTTGTTCTTGAGATCTTATTACCAACACTTTTAGTGTGGTAGGGTGATAGTGTTTGTGGAGGTGCTTTCTAACACATGCATGCATGCACACACACTTATTTCATACAACCAATCCTAACAAATTATATATAAGAGCTATATGCAGTGATTTTCTATTTCTCTCTTCTCACAAAACTTAACCTTATTTGACCTTTACAATAATCCCAGAATCCACGACTATCTTGCTCAGAAGACGTATCAAGATCTTAATCAATCTCAGGTTTTGAAAATATTTTTGAGATTGAAAATCATCAAGTGCGATTCCAAACTAGGTCAAAGGTCTTGTTTCAAGAGAACTAGAAACAGAAAAGTATTTTGTTGATTTTGAAGTTAAAAACATTTACAGAACCAAATCAACAAATATTTTCTCAAGATGAGAAACTAAAAATGTAGATCTATGTGTAATATAACATGAAACATTTTAGATATAAGGTTTCTATAAAAGAAGAAACACAGATCTAAAAATATGTTTAAGTTGATAACAAGATCTGGGAACGAAGAGGTTACAGCAACAAAACTAACAAACCAATCACTCAAAATCTCTCAAACACTCAAGGTTGTGTTTGGTATATACAGGTTTTGAAAGATGATAAGGTTTGAAATTTTTTATGGACGAATTAGGGTTAGGGTTTCCTAACTCTGGTTTCTCTCTCTCTCTCTCTCTCTCTCTCCTCTCTTCTCTCTCTTCTCTCTCTTTTCTCTCGAATGAACAAAGTGGCAAAAGTCTCAGATGGCTGAGAGTAGGGGTCCTTTTATAGGAGCCTGAGAAGATTCGAGAACACAGACCAAGATCAAGGGCTAGGATCTGGTCTTGTATGTTTGACTTTGATCAATGGTTTACAAAGAGGCAGTGATTATAATACTCCTGATTGGCTCAAAAGAGGTTCACATGGATTATGTAGGAGCGCATGCATATCGTTGATAATAATGATCCAAGGGCTGTTAACATTCGATGTTTAGAAACACAGATTCAACCAATCAGAGTGCAACAGGTGTAGGGCCCAAAGAGGTTAATAAACGCGCGTCTAGAAATAATTACAAATACACCCTAAAGTCTCTGCCGCTTTCGGATTCTACCCAAGCAAACATCCAGCCAATATAACCACCAATACATAATTGCAGATTGACCCCAAAACATTTAAAAACAAATTTTAATTAATAAAAACCTTATTTTAAAAGTTTATAAAATTCCCAAGAAAATTTTTAAAAAACAATTTTAGGGATTTAAACACTCTCAACATATATACACACAATTATATGCAATATGAAAAGTATGAATGTAATTCTAATGTGTGAGAGTGTTGGTAAAATTATCTAGATCAATCAAGAAAGAGGAATGAAATAGCAAACCAAACTCTGGGGTTCTTTGGTTTCTAGGATAGACACAATTTTGTCACAATTTCCAAACTAGATGAACACTTATACAATACAGACTCAAGTGAGTCAAGAGTATAATGTGCTTCAGTAAGTGCAGTCAATCAAAAGAATAGAAGGAAAGCACCTGGAAAGTAATATAGATGTCGAGTGGGCAAAGAATATGTCTTCAAATCTGTCATTTTTCTCATGACTCCTATACCAATGTATGTAATGTTTTTTGAAAAGAAAATGCATGAGTTGTTGCATTGAGTTCAACCTGGAATGCTCTTGTACATTCAGCTTGTGTTTCGCATTATACACGGTTATTATCGAAGAACAATTATAAGAATTCATTTATTTAAATGTGTGGAGCACCTCCTTCGGGCGAATATTATTAGAAAGAATATCCCTTGTGATGTTCCGTTCTTCCTCGTTTAATCGTCCGACATATTGGTGGCCAACTAAAGAATCAGAGACCCCGTAATTTTGTAGACCGTACATACCCTCACACCCCACCTACTATCTTTAATCAGGACAACCTTATGTCTAAATGGACAATCACACTTGAGGATGCCAACATTACATTTTCTCTTCTTTTCCATTTCCTCCTCCATTTTTGGTTTGTGCAATGAGATATTTTCGCATGCAATAATTATATGAGGCCTTCTTCTCGGTTTCTCCTTCTTAGATTTATGTATAATCACTATAGCATTCATTTTTAGCCGAACCTTCTAGCACCATTCTACCATTTGAGTTTGATTCATGAATATCTCTAAAGTGTAAAAATAAATGAGTCAATACGGTGCATATGACTAAACTTTCAAAGTTATAAATGAATAAGGAAAAAACCAGCCTCATTGGTAGTGAATTAGGCAGTATGATTTTAGCAAATGGCACTTGGATAAGTTCTCTCATCCATACATACATCCTACAATCAGTAAAATATTGAATATATATAACACATTGTGGAATATTGATATGATCAGGAAAATTTATAAACTTTATGCAATGACGTGGAAAATTACCATGGATAGAGTTAAGTCAAGAAAGTCATCTCGCAAATAATGATCGGTTGTCTTAGGTCTTTTAGTAGTAGATGGTTCAGCAGTAGATTTCTCAAAAGTATATTTCTCAAATGCATGTTGCTCACGTTTAGGTTCTTCACTCGTACATTTCTCAAATGTAGTACATGATGATTGTTGATGTAAAAAATTAGATCACTCTAATAATTCAATCACAGATAAATGAAATGAGACAAAGATTTTTAAAGTGGTTCAGCCTTATATGAATGGCCTACGTCCACTGTTATGTTATTACTGAGTGTTTGGGAATTCTCGATTACAAGTGCTTTCAAGAAATTCCGGTCCCCCTTGAATGAGGGTGATACAAGGTATTTATAGCCCTTAGGCTGTACATGAAAGGGTAATTAATTTAATGCTATTCAAGCGTGTGTGTCAAGATGATAAGCATTCAATGAATAGTTGAACTATTGATTATCTGGAAATTAATCTTGTGGCCGAGGTGCAGCTGCTGTGGTCGAGATGCAGCTCGAACCGCCTTAGTTGTTCGTCGTTCAAGAGTTCCTCGGAGCGCTGGAGCTCCTCGGAGAGCTGGAGCTCCTCGGAGTATACTTGTTGCTCGGAGTGAGTCTGACTTTATCGGGGAAATAGACTTTCTCATTGCTATTATGCCACGTAGATTGATACGTGTCTTCTTGTTATTCGTCCATATCAGCATACTAATTTTGGTATTAACAGAAGCCCCCAATGTTCCATATTTCGAACTTTAAGGAGTATGGAACATTCTTTCTCGGTATATGGAAATATTAAATGACCTTCCTGGGTTTTAGGAGACTTTTCTTCGTATTTGAATTTCTTTCCAAATTCGCAGAATCCGCCTTTTTGCATTTTTATAAGCGCTTCGATCTTCGTGCGCTTTTTGTCCTTTTAGCCGCCGGTAGCGTAATAGTTTCCTTTTTGTAATCATTTCTTTCGCCGTTTCCCAAGGCAAAGTATTTAAACTTCTTAGGCAATCATACCGTCTTCTACCTTTTCCAATTTTCTGCTTTCGAGTTTTCCATAGCCTTTCTTTCTCTTGTGCGTTCATCCTTGTTTTCGTTCGTTATCAACAGATCTCCCTTTTTCCTGTAAGATCTTCTTCCTTCTTCTTCATTTCTTTTATTCACCATGGTTTATATTATTGAATCTCTTGAGAAATTCTGTTCTGACTTTTCCATTCCATCTTGGGTAACCTTGGAAAATCTTTCTGAGCCTTTAGATTATTTTCATTTGGCTGAGGGACATTGGTTCCCCATTCTCTTTATTGCTGAATGTGGATTTTCTTTTCCACCAAACCCTCTGTGCTTAGAGTTCTGTCAATATTTCGATGTCGTCCCTGCAAAAATAGCTCCCAACACATGGAGAATAGTTAATGGGGTGCATAGGTTAAATCAAACTCATGGAACTCGTATAGGAATTCCTGAGATTATGTACTGTTATAGATGGGCTATTTTAGATAATGTTTATTATCTAAAAACTAGATTTTTGAATAGGGCTTTAGTAGTCAATCTCCCTGATGCAAATAGGGGTTATTTTGAACATGAGGTAGTTATAAAAAATTGGCAACATGCCCCTTTGGTTGGAGATGAAGTATATGAGGGTCCCAAATGCCCTCCATATGGCAATGGGATATGTTATTTTCATTTTATTTCATTTTTGAAATTATGATTTCATTATGTTTGAATAAATGCATGATTGACATTTCAATATGTTTTTGTTTGCAGTTGACAGAAAGAGAAAAACTCCCAAAGAATCAGAAGTTAATATAAAGCATTTAAAACATATCTGGAGTTTGCATCAGAAAGTTGTAGACGAGCACTTCAGGTCTGCTTTATACTTGTTGCAATACAGGAGCTATACATCGTCCTTTACTGCTCGTCCTGTGGTCAGCATTAGTGAACCATTGCCAGCTTCTGAGGATTTTTCACCAGAATCTCACATTCCTCTGAGTCAGAAGATGGGCAAAAGAAGAGTTCCTGCTATCTTAGAGGAGGCTTCCTCTGCTGGAGATGGAAAAAGAAGCAAGGCTGATGTCTTAAAGGGGACAAAGAGAGTGGATGCTGCTCCTTCTGTTGCTCATCAGAAGGCTGCCGAGAAGCCCCCAGTGGCTCCTGTGCAGAAGGATGCACCTATTGAAGTAATCACCATCTCTCCAACCAAAAGTTCTTCTTTAGTTGAGATTGTTGAGAAGACACCGATGAGACTGAAGAAATCCTCCTCGGTCAGTTTTTCTGAAGCCATTCCCCAGCTCCAAGCTAGTGTAGCTGGCGTTCCAACCATTATTCCCCCGAGTTCTACAATGAGCTCGGTAAAGACTTGGACCATTCCTGAAGTCCAAGGAATCGAGGAAAACATGTCTAGGGATATGCTGACATCCCTAGCTACTCGTCACATTGCTTCAGTAAGTTTCTCTTATCCTGAATTTTTCTTTCTTTCAATCAATATATGTATCTCGGCACTGACTTATCATTATTTTATTTTTCAGCTGGTGAGTTGCTTTAACACCATAGTGAAGAAAGATGAAGCAATCAAGCCTTTCAGCTCCTCGTCTGGAGTAGAGGATGCTTTATAGGGCTTGGTCCAATCTTTGAAGGAATCCCGTCAAAAATACGACGAGGATAGGGATGAATGGGAGAAGAAGTTGGCTGCGTCTGAAGCAGAGAAGGTACGGTTGGGAAATAAGGTGAGAGACTTGGAGGGGGAGAATAAAAAATATGCTGAGAAGCTCACAAGCTTTGGAGAGCTTGAGAATAAGTTGAAATCGGCCGAGGAAGAGCTGACCCTTCTGCGAGAAGTAAATCGCCACAAGGAGGAGGTGGAGGCCAAGTTGAAAACCACCAAGGATCTTCTATCCGAGAAGCTCTCCTCGGAGAAAATGAAGAGAAAGGTGGCTGTGAAAAAATCATTTCGAACTGGTTGGGACAAAGGATGGGACAGGGGGGTAGCAGCCATGATGACCCAGGTCAAGTATGGAAGTTTGAAATATTTCTGAGATGTTTGGGTTGTTGCCCTGCAGGAACTGAAGGTTAGCGAAGACTCTGAACTATTTTAACAACATCTTCCTGCCCCCCCTCCTGTAATTAAAGATGAGGAAGAAGACGAAGCTGCGTCCAAGGAGTCTTAAATGATAGGAGGTGACCAAGTCCTTGCTCCACAACCCCATCAGACAGCCACCGAGGAGATCTCGTCTTTGCCTGCTCCTCCTGAACAAGTCTCAACTTCTTCCAATCAACTCATTGTTCCCACCGAGCAACCAAGATCCTCGTCCCAGCCTCCCGAGAAAGTCTTGGGAGATAAGGAAAAGGTGTGAAGTTGTTCGGTATTTTCTTTCTGTTTTTCTTTTACTTATACTATATATTCTGAACGCTGTACTCCTTTTGATGATGTAATAAAATCACCTTTTTTGTTCCTCTGCGTTGTTGATGTTCTGTCTTCTTCTTTTATTAACCCTTGCCTTCTCTTCTTTACTAGTTTATGGCTAGAATGGAATTATTATCTGCCAATGATACAAAGTTGATGCAGCAATGCCATGAATATTATAAGGCTGGTCACACAGACCTAAGTGCATCTGAAGTTGCTGATATCCTTGGTCATGAAGCTTCTGAGCAGGCAGTTGAGGTGTAAGGACACAAATTTCCAATTGAGTCCATATATAGTTTTGGCTAAATTCCGGATAAAAACATTTATTCATAGGATAGTATGTAAATGTAATACTCTCAAGCCTATGAAGTGTTTGTTGAAGACGTAGCGGCAAAGAATATAAAGCTTCATCAAATATGCCGGTTTGCGCGCCTCGTTTCTACGTCATCGACTATGGTTCCATGATCCCAAGGTATGAATGCAATTATATTTATATAGGAGCTTAGAACAAAGTTTATTGGGTGTTAGGTTTTATAAAAACTGCATTTTGTTTTAAGAAAGAAATTATATAAAACTTTAAAATAAGTTCATAAAAGTTTTCTGGGCCAAAATCGAATTTTACAATCTTTCTGGTCGTTCGTTAGAAATGTCGTTCGAACGAGTTTTTCGTTCGAACCAGGTTTCGTTCGAACGAGTTTGCCAACGAGTCTAAACTGGTCTGTCGTTCGAAATGTCGTTCGAATGAACTTGTTCGTTCTAACGAAGTTTCCAACGAGAGTCTAACGAAGTCCATACTGGTGTGTCGTTAGAAGTCTCGTTCGAACGAGCTGTCAGGCGGGAACAGTTTTTGGCAGTTTTTGGTAGTTTTTCACCCACTTCCCCACTTGGTTTTTAACCAACTTTTTCAGACTTTATGAAGTGCGGGAATCACATTTTCCAAACTAACATTTCCATAACTTTTCCATCCTAGTTTATCTCTTAGAGAGAGTTTGAGAGCAAAAATGGTTTAGGAAAATGTTCATGTTTTGAGTGTTAATTTTTCAAAGAGAAAATCCTTCACACTCTAGTTTACACCCAATTGTGTTTAGTCCAAGTACTTATTTACATATTAAATTGCTTGGAGTTTTGGCACCGGTTTATCTCTACCGAATTCAAGAAGAGAATTTTTGGTTTGCTTCTACATCCATCAAAGAAGAAGATATTTTTGTTGCGATTCTACCCACACGGAGAAAGGCTGCATGTACGGGTGACGGTGACCATAGAAAGCCCCATCGGTGGATTCCGAGATCACGGTGGTTTTACAAGGTTGTCCGCTAGGAAGAGGTGTCTACGAGAAGAAGCGTCGAGGCTTGAGAGGGATCGAGTCAGTCGTTGTAAGTCTTTCTGTCTTATAATTGTAATTCCGTATCTAGTGGACTTGTGGCTAGGGCCGTCCGAGGTTGTTTCCCGTCTTGGGTTTTTCCTCGTACATCTCGGCGTAGTGTGATAATGTTTATTTTATCTTGCATCATAACGTAGAACGCATGCTTAGACTAATTCAAGATAAAATTCGGTTTACATCATCACACTCACTTTAATTTGAACTTATATTAAATATTCAATAATGTTGTTTAATTCAAGTCATTTGCTAAAATTTGGTTTCGCCTAACTTGCTAATATTGATAAATATCACTTAGGCAAATTCTAGGACTGGATTAAGTTATTTTAATTTGTTTTGAAGAGATTAAAATTTGGCTTTATTTATTGTTGAACCATCACTTATATACGCTTCCGCATCGTTTTTACATAAAAGGAAATTAACTTTGATTTTAATTGAGAAAATCACCATCCGGGGGTTCCAGCTTTTTCAAATTGGTATCAGAGCCAAAGCGATAAATTATTTCGTTAACGATTTTTTTTAAAATAATTTTTGGCTAAAATGGATTTTTCCCCATTTTCAAAATTTCCTATTTTCGATGGTTCAAACTACGCGTATTGGAAAGCGCGAATGAGATCGGCACTAAAATCTATAGACGAGAGAGTTTGGATGTCTGTTGTTACCGGGTACTCCCCACCAACTTACTTAGTTGAAAATGAACGTGTTATCAAACCCGCCGATAGATGGACTGAAAATGAGTTTAAACTTGCTAACTTTAATTCCCGAGGTTTAAATGCCTTATTTAGCGCTGTCGCACCGGATGAATTCCGACGTATTATGACGTGTGAAACCGCTAAAGAAGCTTGGGATATTTTACAATTAACTCATGAAGGAACTAGTGTCATTAAAGCTTCAAAACTCCAAAACCTCACCACTCAATTTGAAACTATCAAAATGGATGAAAAAGAAACTTTTGATAAATTTTATGCTAGACTTTTTGATATTGTTAATTCATCTTTTAACTTGGGAGAGAAAATACCTGACGACCGTGTTGTAAAGAAAATTTTAAGGTCCCTACCCGATAGATTTATTCCTAAGGTGACCGTTTTAAATTCTTTACCCACTTTAGCCTCTACGAAATTAGAAGAGCTTGTAGGTGATTTACAAACCTATGAACTAGATATGTTTCCCTCTAAAACTGAAAAGAAAATTGAAAAGGGCGTTGCTTTAAAAGCCCGAAAAGAGGTCAAACAAGTAGTAGAGAGCGATAGTGATAGTGACTCGGAAGACATGGCTTTATTTGCTCGTAAATTTAGAAAATTTCTGAAATTTAACAAAGATAAATTTAAAAATGATTTTAAGAAATTTGATACTTCTAAACATGATAAAAGTGAGAAGATTTCTAAAGCCGAGAAGTTCCCTAAACCTAGCAATGACAATTTCGATAGGGACGAGTCTGATAAGTGTTTTGGTTGTGAAGGTTATGGTCATAGGGCTTATGAGTGCCCCACTAAACTAAGGAAAGATGGTAAGCGACCCATTTCATATAATGCAACCCTTAGTGATAGTGATAAGGAAGAAAAGCCTGATTCCCCCACTAAGAAAAATTTTGTGGCTTTTATGGCTAGTTATGTGAGCGATAGTGAGAACTCATCGATTGATGAAACGATAGCACATGCCACTTCCAAGGTCATTGTACATGATTCTCTCATTTTTTATGATAGTGAGAGTGAAGACGAAAGAGAGAGTGAAAATAAAGATGAGGTTGATATGAGTGAACTTCAAAATGCTTTTCAAGAATTGTATACCGAATCTATTAAATTGAAAAGAGCTAATTTGAAGTTAGAAGCTAGTTTAAGAGAGAGTGTCAAGGTCGTTGATGAAAATGATTTAATAGAAGACCTTAGGACACGTGAGAGTACTCTTCGAGAGAAGCTAGAATACGTAGAAGGCGAAAGAGATAGCCTAAGGGGTTTAATGAAATCTTTGAAAAAGGAGCTTCTTGCTTTTGAAGAGCGAACTGTTTTATTAGAGTCTAATATTTTGGAATTGCAAGATAAATTAAAAGACTCTAGTAATGTCAAATTTGATTTGGAGTGTCGTTCGGAAAAACTAGATAAAATGTTAGGAACGATCCAAATTAAAAATGACACTTGTGGTTTAGGCTTCAATATTTGTAATGAATTTACTCATAATGCCAAAACCACTATTTTAGGAGAATCTACTAGGAATGCATTTAATGATCACTCCTTAGGTCAATCTTTTCGACATGCTCTTGCTTGTACACATTGTGGTCGAAAAGGTCATCTTAGGAAATTTTGTTTTGATCTTAAACGAATTCCTAGAAAATCCCATAGTAACGTAACCACGGTAGTTAACGTTCCAACACCCCAAGATAGTCATTCTTCATTAATTTGGGTTAGGAAATCCGACTTGGTTACCTTGCAAAATAGGATTTATGATTCTCATTTACTTTCACATGCTTCCTCCCTTACTAAATCTAAAGGATGAACGTGTTAGTATTTGCATACTTTAGCTTTTGTACTTCATGCTATATTCACATGCTAAAATGTATGCTTATTTAGTCATTTTCTAGTCATTGCATTATTTCATATCACATACTAGATATTTTGACTTGTTTATCTTTTTGTATTATATTTTTGCTTGAATTGACTACATAATATAAAAAGATTTTTGTTTATCATTTGTGTTTTATTTATTTCATTTAAGCTTAATGAAAAATACAAATGATTTTTGTTTGTCCTTTTGAGTAAATATCTATTTTTGATTAAAAATGTTAAAAACTCAAAAAGATTTTTTTTGTGTGTATTTTAGTTTGACACACTTTAAGTGGCATATATTTGTGTTTGAATCCCATCTTTTACGCTCCCACGTGGCTAGAACTTTTGGTTTATATTTTCAATCCTTAAAATGTTCTTTACCATGCTTTATATGGAGTAGTTGGATTTTGTGTTGTTTAAATGGATTCTATTTTTATATGCCTCTTTTCACACATGCACGAGCTCTTTTGAAATCTTAATGACACTTGTTATATTTGAGCTCTTTGAGGTGTTCTCCTACCAATCTAGTCATCTACATATCTATGACCTAGGAGGACTAGTGCATGTCAAAATCCGTTGCATGTGAGATTTGTGTGAAAATGAAAACATGATAAATAAATATGCACGGGGAAGGGATCCGAAAGGACTAAGTGATCCTTTGTGATAGTAAGCCACCGTTTATTGGATCTAAAAGAAATACGTGATCCAAAGGCCTAAAAACAGAATATTTGGCATTAAAAAGAAATCAATTGCCATGGCCTATGTTTGTATGATATATTCATTCAAAAGCAATAGAATATATGTGATTATTGAGGGAGAATTGGATGGTATATCAACGGTTTGCACAATGTCCGTTTATCCTAGTTGTCTTTAATTTGATGACTCTATTTGGTTTGTAGGATCATCATCATGCTAAGCTTGTATGCATTGTGTATGTTTGTTCATTGAGTTCAATCTTCATATTGTCACATGAGGTTATATTTAAATGTGATAAAGTTTGCAATCAAATGATAACTCCGTGAACGTTTATTAAGTGTTTGGGTCTAATTTTAATTGTTGCTAGTTCACACCCCTACACTTCCGTTTCCATATGACACATTTTTGCCATACGAGTGTGCAAACTTATTGTATTTTGTGTTATATGTGTGTTTATATCTATATATATGCAAGTACTCTATTGGTATATTTCTAATGTATATATATATATGATATTTGTTTGTCTTTGCCTTGCTTTTATTGCCCATATGCTTTCATGTCTTATCACTTTAAGCTTCAACATGCTGTTTATTAGTTCTTTATCCTTTGCCTATTCCTGAACAAAAAGGGGGAGAATGATGATAGGGGGAGAAATGGTATCTAAACCTATTATTATCGTATCTTAGTTTGGGGGTGATTTATCTTAGGGGGAGACGTCTTTCTAAGTAGGTCATGTGTTTGATAAAGGGGAGAATTAATTTAGGGGGAGTAATTAATTAATTGCATTTAATAATTTGATATTCCCTATGAATTTGATGAGTTTGCTTAAGTGTGCAGGAATTCTTCTAAAGCGGCATCTATCAATGGCAAAGCGTTTGATCCTTGGGTTGAGTCAAGTTTGGGTGGGTTATGTTTTGAGTCTAGTGAGCTTGACGACCCTTTAGGATTTTTGTTTGGTTTTTGTCCCGGAATAGCCAAAGGGGGAGATTTGTAAGGACACAAATTTCCAATTGAGTCCATATATAGTTTTGGCTCAATTTCGGACAAAAACATTTATTCATAGGACAGTATGTAAATGTAATACTCTCAAGCCTATGAAGTGTTTGTTGAAGACGTAGCGGCAAAGAATATAAAGCTTCATCAAATGTGCCGGTTTGCGTGCCTCGTTTCTACGTCATCAACTATGGTTCCATGCTCCCAAGGTATGAATGCAATTATATTTATATAGGAGCTTGGAACAAAGTTTATTGGGTGTTAGGTTTTATAAAAACTGCGTTTTGTTTTAAGAAAGAAATTATATAAAACTTTAAAATAAGTTCATAAAAGTTTTCTGGGCCAAAATCGAATTTTACAATCTTTCTGGTCGTTCGTTAGAAATGTCGTTCGAACGAGTTTTTCGTTCGAACCAGGTTTCGTTCGAACGAGTTTGCCAACGAGTCTAAACTGGTCTGTCGTTCGAAATGTCGTTCGAACGAACTTGTTCGTTCTAACGAGGTTTCCAACGAGATTCTAACGAAGTCCATACTGGTGTGTTGTTAGAAGTCTCGTTCGAATGAGAGTTCGTTCGAACGAAATGTCGTTCGAACGAGCTGTCAGGCGGGAACAGTTTTTGGCAGTTTTTGGCAGTTTTTCACCCACTTCCCCACTTGGTTTTTAACCAACTTTTTCAGACTTTATGAAGTGCGGGAATCACATTTTCCAAACTAACATTTCCATAACTTTTCCATCCTAGTTTATCTCTTAGAGAGAGTTTGAGAGAAAAAATGGTTTAGGAAAATGTTCATGTTTTGAGGGTTAATTTTTCAAAGAGAAAATCCTTCACACTCTAGTTTACACCCAATTGTGTTTAGTCCAAGTACTTATTTACATATTAAATTTCTTGGAGTTTTGGCACCGGTTTATCTCTACTGAATTCAAGAAGAGAAGTTTTGGTTTGCTTCTACATCCATCAAAGAAGAAGACATTTTTGTTGTGATTCTACCCACACGGAGAAAGGCTCCATGTACGGGTGACGGTGACCATAGAAAGCCCCATCGGTGGATTTCGAGATCGCGGTGGTGTTTCGAGGTTGTCCGCTAGGAAGAGGTGTCTACGAGAAGAAGCGTCGAGGCTTGAGAGGGATCGAGTCAGTCGTTGTAAGTCTATCTGTCTTATAATTGTAATTCCGTATCTAGTGGACTTGTGGCTAGGGCCGTCCGAGGTTGTTTCCCATCTTGGGTTTTTCCTCGTACATCTCGGCGTAGTGTGATAATGTTTATTTTATCTTGCATCATAACGTAGAACGCATGCTTAGACTAATTCAAGATAAAATTCGGTTTACATCATCACACTCACTTTAATTTGAACTTATATTAAATATTCAATAATGTTGTTTAATTCAAGTCATTTGCTAAAATTTGGTTTCGCCTAACTTGCTAATATTGATAAATATCACTTAGGCAAATTCTAGGACTTGGATTAACTTATTTTAATTTGTTTTGAAGAAATTAAAATTTGGCTTTATTTATTGTTGAACCATCACTTATATACGCTTCCGCATCGTTTTTACATAAAAGGAAATTAACTTTGATTTTAATTGAGAAAATCACCCTCCGGGGGTTCCAGCTTTTTCATGAGGCTTATCAGTACCTGAAGGGTTTACTTGACCGGGCTATGGCCAATACTGTGGCCTATTACAAAATGATCGAGGATCTTCAATGTACCTTAGAGGACCTTCAAAATCAGTATAAGGAATCAACTGCCCTGTTGCATGAGGGGTATGAGAAGAGGTATCAGCACCTTTCTGCCGAGAAGGGCTACGACAAACTCCTGGCTGGGTACGATGTCAGAGAGAGAACCCTAAAAGGTGAAGTTGAAGCTTGTAGACATATCGCCGAGCTGCTAGAGCAAGAAAATAACAATTTACAGAAAGAGCTGGCACAGTATAAGTCTGCAGCATCTTCTTCAACAGCTGTAATCCCAGTGACTGACGAGGGATTTTCCTTTCTAGAGGTTGAGAATGCCAAATTGAGGCAAGAGTTGGATACCTTGAGAAGGTCGGGTACTTCTACTGCTACTCGGGGATGAGGAAGAAGTTCTCGTGGTCGAGGAAGAGTTGCCCAGGATATTGTCGAGGAACAGAGTACTCCACCTACTCGGGGATGAGGAAGAACTCTTTGTCGTTCTGTTGAAGAAGCTCGTACTCAATCAACATTGGAAACCCAAGCGTTCCAATTGAATGCAAAAGTTCGGGCTTTGTCTGAAATGTCCAAGAAAATCTAAACTCTGGAGGATCAACTTGCTTCGACAAAGTATGCTCTGGATAATAAGGATGTTCTTGCCAGAAACCTTCATGAGAAGCTTGAAAGGTTGACATTTCAATTTAATAAACAGCCCAGGGAGTTCTGGATGGCTGGATACAATGAAGCGTTATTCCATTTAGATGATCGTATCCAGAATGCCAATAACGAGGGCTACAAGAAAGGATGGATGAATGACTTGGGCGTGCTGAAGCTCGAACAGGGGCACTACCTATGGGATTATTATGATCCTGGGGTTCTTGACCTGCCTGTGCCACCATATAACTTGGACATGGAATGGATCCCAGCTCGTGCTATTCCTCAGAGCTTAATTGCAAAATACCTTGGTGACTACAGTTTGCATTCCCAGTTTGAGGTATCTCGTCCTGAGCATCTTCTAGATCAACCTTCTGTGATGAACGTTAGGATGCTGAAGGACTTTAACTTCATTAACTCTCCTCAGACTTTAAATGATCCGCCTGCTGGCGAGGAACCTATTTCAAAAGCTGAGGGAAAGAAACCAATAGAGTAGGGATTTCAATGTAATAGTTAGTACACATATGTAACTTGTAATTCGTTTTGAATTTTAATGAAAGACTTTCATTTTTTGTTTGCAAATCTGTATTGTTATTGTCTTGTGCTTGTTAAACACTTTATATTTGTGCTTGCATAACAATATTGTGTGGTTCATCGACCAACTTAGTAATAAAAAGTTACAAGTATCAGTAATGTTGCTCGATCACTTAATAATAAAGTAATGAGTATAAAAATGTTCAAAAAATTTCCCAACCAACCAAGGTTGTTAAATTGTGTTTGTCGACCAACTATGGTTAGTGAGAGTTTTATCCCCGACTAACGGTACTTGGTAAATTTTTATCTTTTTCATAAAATATGTCCGACCAACTAAGGTCAATAAATTTTCCTCGTCGACCAACTACAATTAGTGGGTTTTATCCCCGACCAACCATACTTGGTTCAGTTTGGAATATTTTGTTCTTCGAGGAACTTTTTGTAATAATCTTACCTCCCGACCAACATTAGTTGGTATTGAAGGCATATCTTGTTTCTTAACCAACCGAGATTGGCCTTTTTAGAAGTCTCGTGTCCACTAACTCTTTTACCAACCTGAGTTGGTCACGCTAGTGTACGCCTCCTAACCAAAGGAGTATAGTTTGTTCTCGCCCTTTTACCAATCGGAGTTGGTCGTGGGTTCGAACTATCAAGTCCACTAGCTCTTTTACCAACCTGAGTTGGTCACGCTAGTGTACGCCTCCTAACCAAAGGAGTATAGTTTGTTTACGCCCTTTTACCAACCGGAGTTGGTCGTGGGTTCGAACTATCATGTCCACTAGCTCTTTTACCAACCTGAGTTGGTCACGCTAGTGTACGTCTCCTAACCAAAGGAGTATAGTTTGTTATCGCCCTTTTACCAACCGGAGTTGGTCGTGGGTTCAAACTATCATGTCCACTAGCTCTTTTACCAACCTGAGTTGGTCACGCTAGTGTACGCCTCCTAACCAAAGGAGTATAGTTTGTTCTCGCCCTTTTACCAACCGGAGTTGTTCGTGGGTTCGAACTATCATGTCCACTAGCTCTTTTACCAACCTGAGTTGGTCACGCTAGTGTACGCCTCCTAACCAAAGGAGTATAGTTTGTTCTCGCCCTTTTACCAACCAGAGTTGGTCGTGGGTTCGAACTATCAGTGTTGCTGAACAGCGTAGTGTTGTACACTAGTATTCCCCGAAAAATTTTCGATAAAAAGAAAGAAGATAGAGAAACATCATCGTTTTATTCATATTGATGGAACTGCTTTACATTTTACATCACTGATAATACTTGCGTAGGTGTTCAGCATTCCATGCATTCTTAAACTCCTCTCCTTCTAGAGTTGCTATGCGGTAAGTTCCTGGTCGAACAACTTCTATAACTCGGTAAGGTCCATGCCAGTTTGCTTCCAATTTATTGTGCTTCTGAATGAACTTCTTTAGCACATAATCTCCTTCTTTTAAGTCGCATTTCTTTACCCTCTTGTTGTAGAACAGAGCTGTTCGTTGTTGGTAAGCGGCATTCCTAATGGCTGCCTCTTCTATAACCTGCTCGAGCATATCCAAATCCAATCTTCTCATTAAGTCGCTGACTGGGGAATTGAAATTCAGCACTCTATGTGTTGGAAGACCCAACTCGGCAGGTATTACAACTTCACTTCCAAATGCCAGCATATATGGTGATTCTCCTGTTGCTGCTCGGGGAGTTGTTCGGTAAGCCCACAATACTGACTGCAGCTCATTAATCCAATTAGCCTTAGCTTCACTTAGCCTCTTCTTCAAACCATTGAGTAATGTTCTGTTTGTCACTTCAGTCTGTCCATTGCTTTGAGGATGGCCTGGTGCTGAATGAGTCTTCAAAATGTTTGATTGTCGACAATAGGCAGCAAACTCCTCATTATCGAAT
The DNA here is from genome assembly GCA_949130495.1 of Sambucus nigra. Classification (NCBI taxonomy): domain Eukaryota; kingdom Viridiplantae; phylum Streptophyta; class Magnoliopsida; order Dipsacales; family Adoxaceae; genus Sambucus; species Sambucus nigra. The sequence goes on along the minus strand of OX422220.1, from coordinate 448,557,918 downwards.
TGTGTTCCATGGTCTGTGATGAAGGCATGAGGGAGACCATATTGGCAGATGATGTTCTTCCAAACGAACTGGTACACCTTCTCTTATGTTATATCAATAAGTGGCTCATCTTCTACCCACTTAGTAAAATAATCCACTGCGATGACGAGGTACTTGAATCTTCCTCGGGTCGTTGGCAGTGGTCCAACCAAATCAATTACCCACATGGAAAATGGCCAAGGGGAAGTTATGGGTGTCAACAATGCTTGTGGAGTTCGTCGAATGGAAGAAAAACGTTGGCATTTATCACATCTTTTGGCATAGGCTATACAATCAGCCCTCATCGTTGGCCAGTAGTACCCCTGCATCATCACTCTTTGTAAAAGTGTCCGACCTGCTACATGTGCTCCACAAGACCCTTCATGGATCTCTTCAATCAATTATTTCACCTCGGAGGGATGTACACATCTCTACAAACCTACCATAATTCCTCGTCTATACAAAACACCATTAGTTAGTACATACCGAGCAACTTTAAACTTCAATTTCTTTGCAGCGAGCTTATCCTCCGGCAATTCTCCCTCCTCAATATATGCCCTGATGGGATCCATCCAAGATGGTCCTAAATCAAGGGTAATAACATTCATCGTTAGGTCTTCATCTATACTCCGACTTTTTAATACTTCAATTGGTATCGTTCTGCGCAGCTCAGTACGAGTAGCTGATGCTAGTCGGGCCAGTGCATCTGCTCGTGCATTCTCCATTCTTGGTATTCTGATCAACTGAATGGCATCAAATTCTGCCAACAACTCTATCGCCTTTGCATGATACTTGACCATTAATTCTCCTTTAACTGCATATGTTCCCATCATCTGATTCACAATTAATTGAGAATCACTGAAAACTATCACTTGTTGTGCTTCCATAATCTTTGCTAAATTAAGACCTGCTGTCATAGCCTCATACTCAGCCTCATTATTGGAGGCTTTGAATTGGAATCGCAGGGCATATTCCATGTCAATCTCGGCTGGGGTTGTCAAAACAATCCCTGCTCCACAACCTGTTGTGCAAGATGACACATCGACATACAATCTCCATGTAGGTAACTCGTCTTCAAATTTCTTATCTGACAAAGTTCCTCGGTGAAATATCTGCTGTTTTCTTTCATCCTCCCCTGGTAATTTTTGCTCCTCGTCAACCATCTCTTCTCGCCCTTTTACCAACCGGAGTTGGTCTGGGTTTGAATTTGATGATCTTTCTCCATCCACAAGTCCTTTTACCAAACGGGATTGGTCTGGACTTATGTCTGTTGATCCTGTAACATCCACAGGTTGGTCAGCGAGCATCTTTTGTTCCTGGGGGGTATCAGGATAAGTGAACTCTGCTATAAAATCTGCTACAACTTGCCCTTTTAATGATGATCTGGGTTCATAAACAATATCATATTCACCGAGTTCTATTGCCCAGTACATCAGTCTCCCTGATTTTTCTGGCTTATGAAGGGCTTGTCTTAGTGGCATGTCGGTATACACGACGATGGTATGGGCCTGGAAATATTTCCTCATTCATCTACTTGCTTCAATTAATGCCAATGCCAATTTTTCTAGCTTTGGGTATCTGATCTCTGCACCTCAGAAAGCCTTACTTGTGTAATAAAGTAGTTTTTGGACTTCATTCTCCAATCTGATCAATGCCGAGCTGACTTCATTCTCCGATACTGCCAGGTACAAGTACAACTTTTCTCCCATTACTGGCCTGGACAACAGTGGAGGTGTTCCCAAATATTTCTTCAAGTCTTGAAAGGCCTTTTCACATTCATCATTCCATTCGAAAGTTTTTCGAAGTGTTTTGAAGAATGGAAGGCATTGATCAGTTGCTCGGGATACAAATCTGTTGAGCGCTGCAACTCGTCCTGTAAGACTCTGCACCTCTTTCTTCATAGTTGGAGATCGCAACCCTAAAAGAGTTTTGATTTTTTCTGGATTCGCCTCAATACCTCGCTGGTTGACAATGTACCCGAGGAACATTCCTTCTCGTACTCCAAATGTGCACTTCGTCGGGTTGAGCTTCATTTGGTATTTATCCAGTTGATAAAAGGTCTGACCTAAGTCAACTAGATGATCAACATCTTTCTTTCTCTTTGTCAACATATCATCGACATAGACTTCCATATTGCAACTGATTTGTTCGGCAAAAACCTTGTTCATCAGCCGCTGGTATGTCGCTCCTGCATTTTTCAAACCAAAAGGCATAACATTGTAACAATAAGTTCCCCTAGGGGTAATAAAAGAAGTACTTTACCTGTCTTCAGGTTTCATTTTGATCTGGTTGTAACCAGAGTAAGCATCCATGAAGCTGAGCAGCTCGTGTCCCGAGGTGGCTTCTACTAGTTGATCAATTCTGGGTAGTGGAAAGTGATCTTTTGGGCATGCCTTGTTGAGATCGGTAAATCAACACACATTCTCCATTTATTGTTTTTCTTCTTTACCATCACCATGTTGGCTAACCAGTCTGGATATTTCACATCTTCAATGAATTGAGCTTTCTGGAGCTTGTCGACCTCCTCTTGTATAGCTTGATTCTCCTCGGGACTAAATACTCTTCTCCTCTGCTTTATAGGTTTGATCTCCTTATTCATATTGAGCTCATGACATAAGAAGTTTGGATCTATTCCTGACATGTCTTCATGACTCCATGCAAAATTTTTCTTCCTGTTTCGCAAGAAAGTTATCAATTCCTGTTTTATCGAGGCATCCAACGACGAACGTATCTGGGTTACTCGTTCAGGGTGCTCGTCGTCCAGAATAACATTTTCTGTAGATTCCACCACTTGTCCTTTTACAAGTTGGGATTCATCTCTGGGATCCAATGTTTCAATTTATGTACCTTCATCCACCTGGTAGGTAGTAGTCTTTTTCCTTGACTCTTCAAGCTCCTCTTGCTCGGCAGATGAATAATAGCATTCCCGAGCTACTTTTTGATCACCTTTCACAACTCCTACTCCGAAATTTGTTGGGAATTTTAAGCACTGATGTACTGTAGATGGGACTGCTTTGAACTTCTTTAAACCAACTCTTCCCATGATGATGTTGTAAGCTGACCCAGGTTGATAAGAGGAATCATCGGATTCTTCATTACGATACGCATCTGTACGCCTGGATCATGAAGAAAGTAAATAAGTTTGCCTATGACCACTTCGCTGTCCCGAATGTGCAGGTGCACCGCTATGAAGGGTTTGTATGAGTTGCCGCATTGTTTCTTACATGGCGGTTTGTCCTTGAGCCAGATTCGTCATAATTCCATCCAGATCTGGAGGTGCAGAAGGATTTGGAGGATTTCCAGCATTTCCAGCATTTCGATTGCTAGATTCTGGATTATCCGTCATTGATGATGAATGATTTTTGGTGAAAAACGATAATGACAAATCGTTCCCACAGACGGCGCCAATCTGTTGATGTAAAAACTTAGATCACTCTAATAATTCAATCACAGATAAATGAAATGAGACAAAGATTTTTAAAGTGGTTCAGCCTTATATGAATGGCCTATGTCCAATGTTATGTTATTGCTGAGTGTTTGGGAATTCTCGATTACAAGTGCTTTCAAGAAATTTCATCCCCCCTTGAATGAGGGTGATACAAGGTATTTATAGCCCTTAGGCTGTACATGAAAGGGTAATTCATTTAATGTTATTCAAGCGTGTGTGTCAAGATGATAAGCATTCAATGAATAGTTAAACTGTTGATTATCTGGCAATTAATGCTGTGGCCGAGGTGCAGCTGCTGTGGTCGAGATGCAGCTCGAACCGCCTTAGTTGTTCGTCGTTCAAGAGTTCCTCGGAGCGCTGGAGTTCCTCGGAGCATTGGTGTTCCTCGGAGAGCTGGAGCTCCTCGGAGTATACTTGTTGCTCGGAGTGAGTCTGACTTGATCGGGGAAATAGACTTCCTCGTTGCTATTGTGTCATGTAGATTGATACGTGTCTTCTTGTTATTCGTCCATATCAGCATACTAATTTTGGTATTAACAATGATGATCCGTCAATTCGTGTCGCACTAGCACTTGGTATGACAAGGTTATCAATATCTCCCCAATCAACTGAGTTCAATATCGAGTCATCGAGATAAAATTATATAAATATATAAAATAATTAATATTTATCAATAAATGAAATGGTAACCATGGCCAAGGTTAACTGTGAAAAGATAACCATGGCCACGGTTAGCCGTGAAAGGTGTACCATAACCAAGGTTAACCATGAGGCCATACTCATGACCATACTAAACCATGGAAATTTTATCACGATCGAGGTTGACCATAATAACATACAACTCCTAAGATTAACTGGGGCCATGGAATTTGATCTGCCAATGTTAAACCAAACCACGAATACTCACCTTCTACGATACGTGTAACCATGGATGACCATAACAACTTTATTTTTTTATTTTTTTTGGCTTCGTAGATTTCTTGGTGTGTAATGATTAAATACAATATATGTAAGTGTTTATCACCTCAAATGAATCCAACGTGGGAGTGAAATCTAAGCTTTGAGCATCCTTTGTGTCTTTGGGTTTTTGATCATCCATGGTCATTCTTATTGGGCTTATACTATATAAAAATGCAGAAAAAAACCTCAGAATCATTTGTAAACACAATGTGTAGTATATAAACAAGGTTGGATTGAAAAACAAAACTTTGGTTTTAGAGGGTTTGAGCCGTGGTAGGATGTTTCGTGGTTAGGAGATGGAGGGTTTGGTTTTGAATTTTAAAATTTTCGGTATTGGAATAGTTTAAGGTTTAATTTTGTCATTATGTGAAAGGGAATTATGGACCTTTAACTTAAAAAGGGGATGGAATTTGTGGTGTTTGATGGTAGAAAAAGTGACTTTTTGTTTTGTGGTGTTTTTGAGAATATTTCGCGGTAGGAATATCTGCACCTTTTCTTTCTTCTTATTTAACAAATTCAAAGGAGACAACCGTTGGTTAGTGTCAATTCATTGAAACACCTTTCAACCATCTATTGGTATCATAATCTGCTTCTCACACCACGTTTTGACTCATGTGTGGTGATAATAAAATATCACTATACAAGACCCCTTTTAACTCTAACCCTTTATGAGTCGATATAGCTTAGCTCCTCATTCCCCTGTTGCTTTCCATGAGGATCATAGGTGTTTGCCAAAACCATATTATCTTTTGACTTTTTAGCCAACTAAAGTCCTAAATTTTGTTTTATTTTCCATGAGGATCATAGGTGTTTACCAAAACAATATTTTCTTTTGACTTTTTAGCCAACTAAAGTCTGCAATGTCCTTTTATTTTACTTTTTTTATGCATAGCAAAACCCCGCTTCTCTTTTATTTTCTATACCTACCTGTAGCTCAACTCCTCATAACTTCCTGCAAGTTTGTTACTAATTCCTTTCCTTTGATCTTACACGCCCCCACCATGCTAGCATCTATAACCATGTGATTTTATATTTACCACTTGCCACCTCAGGCAAAAAATAAGGCACATAATCTTAGCTTGTAATACCATTGTTGTATCTAAGATATTTCTATAAGCCTAACTTTATTCAATTAGCCAATTTCTTTGTCCCAACCATTGACTTAAATGAATATATTATATATGAGCACTTAAGATGCATTAATAACACAACCGACCCAAACTAATTTAAATACCCCTAATCAATCACTAATTTCTGCACACAAACCAACTTTTTATGTGAGAAATTTCTCAAAATGCTATTAATACAGTCTCATTGTTTGAAAATGAACTCTTCCATAAATGCACCAAATATTATCCGCAAGATAACATTAAATTGACTTACCATCATTGTCCACATAATTATTCCCACAATAAAAAATAATTATTAGCAAAGTGAGCTTTGCACCCCATGTATAGTAATCATCAAACATGAGTGGTTCACGCACTTTGATTTCATCGTTTAAGGCCAAGTACCATTTTTTGCTATTTGTCATCCTTTTTATGCATGTGCATCATGCATGCACCAAGCCAAGCCCGAACATGACATGCAAATGTGCAAATGTTTATGTTGAACGTTAGCTTAAAACATAAATTATTCTTTTTAATACTTGTGTGACCTATGCAGTGCAACACATGTAATAGTTTTACGTAAAACTTTCGTGTGGCAAAAATATTTAACAATTACATTATTTATTAAAATCAAGGGCATTGCAGAAGTTAGCTCGGGAAAAAAAGGAATGGTTTAATTAGGGTTTAGGATGAATAAACTTCTAATTAATACTATTTTGGGAATTCGGAAAGGGATTTGGGTATAAATGTATTATTTGATAATCTATATATACATTATGATACGTAAAATTATTAATTATACACTAAGGGGCTTAGATATTCAGAGGGGCCATACGATTTAAGTGAGGAAGTTCTAGTACAATTAGTTACACTGGGGGTAGTATATATATATATATATATATATATATATATATATATATATATATATATATATATATATAATAAAGTAGGAAACTTATGTATGTCATAAGATAGCACAATGATGTCAACATTATGTTTTTTTTTGCACTTCCTATTTTACCCCTCAAATTTTTTGTTTCCCCCTCTTTTCTTTCTCATTAATTAGTTCCATATTTTACTTTAATTCAAACAGAAGGGTAATTTGGTAAACAAAATAGCTCTCTTTTTCATACCTTGAAAACACCTCACACGACAATCTCCTAAAGTATCACACGACACAAATCTCACACGGCACAAGAACTACTCTTTTAACACAAACCATTTCAATAAAAAGCCATAACCGCCATCACCCTCCACCTCCAGCGATTCTTCCCTCAAGTAGTCTCTCTCTCTCACCCCTTTACACATGCATACACTCACACTCGCACGCATAAACACAGATATATTGTTGTTATTTTGGGTTTCAGTTATTTCATATACATGAGCTTAGGAGTGTAAATCATTTGAATATATTGTTGTTGTTTTGGGTTTTCAGATTGTGCGATTTGTGTAATATGGGTTGAAGTATGGTGAGATTTCAAAAATGGGTTGAAATATGGTGAAATTTTATATTTTTCACTTTTAGTTATACCTGTCATAACATATCTGAACTTTTTTTAGACATTAGGTGTTTAATGGTTTTCTAACATGGGTTTTATATCTCGTTTTTGTATTCTTTGGTTTCTATACGTGTATCTCGGTTTTGGATGATTAGATCTTCAAAAAATGATATTTACTTTGTCACTGCGCTATGATCTGTGCTTTTTTAAATTCTAATTTTTGTTATTTTGTTCTGATTTCTTGAATAATGTTTCTTTTACATTAGGTGGAGGCCAATTATGGTTGGTCTTATATTCGCTTATATTTTTAATTCTAATGTTGTTTTCATCAACTTTTTGATTTTTTTTCTATTGTTTTTACTACTTACATGATGCAGAAAAATAATTTATTCTACAAACAGTGGTGCTAGGTTTCGAAAAACAATTTATTACGAGAAGATTCTCCTCCATCCTATCCAGAAGATGCTTATCTTTTTTAATTGGTAATCTTTACTATTTTCAATATCTTGTTTTTAATTGGTAATCTTTACTAATTGCAACAGGTAATTTGCAACAGGTATTTTTTTGCTGTATTTCATTTCTTCTTCTTCTTCTTCTTCTTCTTCTTCTTCTTCTTCTTCTTCTTCTTCTTCTTCTTCTTCTTCTTCTTCTTCTTCTTCTTCTTCTTCTTCTACACCAACTCCTGCTGTTTTTTTGTGAATGATGCTTTGGAGTTAAGATATTATGTCTACCATAATTTTCTAGGGGTTTTATCCTCTGAATTTAGATACATGTCTGAATAACATTTTATGACATGAGATGAAGTTGTTTGAGATCGAAGTTCTTTGGCTACCTATCCTTCCAGCCACTTAGATCCCCAAACCATATTGGTCTTTTCCTTATGGGGAATTTGGAAATCTAGGAAAGATTGGGCTTTCAATGAAAAATGTTTGGGTGCAACCCGGTGTGTGACTAAGGCAGGGGAACAGGGGCTAACTCAGCATTACTAATATGAATAACAGTGAAGTCAGGTGGTCTACCCCGACCCAAGGAAATAAATTGCAATGGCTGCTTTCACGAGGATGGGGCATGTGGTGTTGCTGCCTATGTTCGTAGAGACCAAGTTGTTATCGCAGCATCTCTAGCGCATATGGTGGACATATAATCCATTGGTTTTGATATGGATTTTATAATGGATAATTGTATTCAATCGTCTGATATTGACCTGATTCAGAATGTATTGCAAATGCAATTAATAATATTAGATCGCAGCCAGTTTGGGAGACTAAGGACAATAGTTGCTGCTGAAAATGAACATTAGTTACTACTGAAAATGCACATTATGCACATTAGTTGATACTGAAATTGCAGCTAAAAATTGTGCATTGACCGAGCCAACTGAGGATGAACCAAAAAAGAAATCAGTTTCAGAATATTCAGGCCAATTATGGTGACCCAAAACCTCTTGAAGTCGCCCGAACACCTCTGAATTAATGCATTAAATTCTATTAGGTATACACTAAGTTCACGTATGCAATAATTTTAGCCTTTTAGGTTTGTGTATACGTAGATTCTATTAAAGTGTTCCTAAAAAGCTCACCCAATGTATTGTTGGCATCTCTCTGATTGTTTATGACCAAAATTGAGCCATATTGATCCACAACATTGCTTATCTTATTTTTAATTTATTTTCATGGTATTGAATTATATTGGCTAAACTTTTCTTATTTTCAAGGTATTCCATTGCGAATCTTTCGATTGATTGTGTTGATGTCATAGAGGTGCGAACTCTAGATGTAAATAAACCATGCCGATCTACAATAGCGGTTCAGCTCATTGCCACGCACCCCTCGCCTCACTGCCACTGCAACGGTTATGTATTAGGTAGGCTGTCGATGGAAATATTAGGTAGGCAAACCTTATGTCCGTAATTTTTTTGATAATTTCTCTACAATTGTTAATAATATTGTAATAGACACGATTTCTCTATATAATTTTAGAAACACGATTTCTCTGTTTTAGAAATTCTTAATTATGAAATTCTTATTAGAATTCAGAGGTTTCTAAATTCAGACATTATGTTTTCGGTTTGTTTCATTTTTGACTCTTTTGATTTCTATTTCCATATCACATTGGTTGTAATCTATTTTTGGGTAATGTGTTTTTCTCTATAGCGCAATCTATTTTTGGGTATTTTCGGTTCGATCTAAATCATCGTCGGCTTTGGAAGCAACGCAGTCCTAAGGTATCCCAAGTCTCTCTTTCTCTCTCTCTCTCTCTCTCTCTCTAAGTAATCTATGTTGGATCAGTTAGAGGGACTTCCAGACCAACTATTATTTTGGTGTCTATTTCAATGGTTATAGGCATCTCAAGTTTACTATCCAATATGTTTTTCAGAGTTTATGATTCTTGGGTCTGCATTTTTTTAGTTCAAAACTATTTTAGTATTTATTTAAGTTTTGTACGATTTTTGGTTGAAGAGTTAGGATTTTTTATGGCGTTGTATTTTACTTTAATACGTTTTTGTTATTTTACTTCAATACATTTTATTTTTATTTTTTGTTGTTGAATGAAATACATATAGTTTTTTTTCTTTCTAATGTGTTAATTTATTTATTGGCTCAGCGTGTACAATTTGGATATTGTCATAGACCAAATATAATTAGGTTAAAACAATCAGGTATTCAGAATATCATGGCTTATCTATGTGGAAAATATATTGTTCTAGCATCAATTCGGGTATAATGTTGAGGGAGAATTTTCATGTCTCATGGAACGAATCTCAAGAAAATTTTAGGCATTTTCTGGCACTTTAGTTTCTCAACTTTCAGGCACTTTAGTTTCTCAAATTTCAGGCACTTTAGTTTCTTATCTGTTGCCAAGTTATCAAGATCGACGCATGTCTCATGGAACGAATCTCAAGAAAATAGCTTATTGGAGTTAACGGTATTTTTACATCTTTGAGGAGGCACAGTGATCTGTGTAAAATAGCGGTAATTCAACAACCTTGAATATTATTTCAGGTTATCTAATATGTCCGAATACACCAAGTTATTTCACCACCATGAACGGCATTTGCATCTCCTTTGTGTCTTCTTGGACCTCTTTCTCTTGCTCCTTCCAACTTTCATAGGCATGATCATCCATCCGTAGTTCACGCCGATAGATTGGACAAGAATTATGCTCATCCAGCCATGGCTTCAGGAAAGGATGGAATGTGTCCTTGCAAATGCGACACTCTTCCTCTGGTCCAAGCGTGGTCAATATCTCATTTGTAAAAGTAATAACTGAAAGATTTGCTACCACTTTTTCACTGGCAGGTGGAACCTTTGGGTCTACAGGGCCATCCTCCAAAATCAGTGGCACAAACATCGTCGAGTCTATCTACCCTCGATGGATATTTTAGTTTGCTTTGATCTATTGGGGAATCGTGTACTTTATCACCTCACTGTACGAGTGAATTAACTTCAAAGTTTTTTTGTCCATTTTTTTGTGGTGTCAATTTTGGAACAGAAAACGTTGACTGAATAATGAAAAATTCTTTATTCTCACATTCATTTTCCTTAGTACCATTTTACTATGATTTCACTCTTTTGATATAGCTCCCATGGTAAATATTTTTACAAAATATCAAACTCAATCTTATTTTGTTACTAGACAAGACACACAACAATATGGAATTTTTTTTCACCTGACGTTAAAACAACTAAACTAAATACAACACCTTATGTTTTTTAAAACAAAACATGAACATAGTCATGGCATTACACAACATGAAATAATACTTCTTTAAATATCTCGAATACGGTCCAAGTAAAAGAGCCACCATAAATTATTTTTTTAAACAAAAAATGAAGCTGATACACGTAAAATGACACGATAAATCTGGTTGTCTCATTTTTATTTTGACACTGAATTTAACATGAAAATATATGATTAAAACGATGATAAAACCATTTACACTCAATTTAATCTGAAAAATACATGATAATTTTTATTCAGTTTTGCCGTTTTTTAGTTACGTACTTTGAAATTTTTTGTCGTTATACGATTACGTACTTTCACTCTAGATGTTGCAACTCCACATGTTTATAATTCATATCGTTACTGTTTTGATCAGTAATGTTGTGAATAGTTGGTCCAGTTGTTTACTGCATGTTTGTTTTTTTTAAATTACACTATTTTGTTGGGGCACGAAATTTTTGTTGTTTTGTAATTATTCACTTTGGAAATTTTTCCCGTTTCGCTCAATCGTTGGACGATTGCCTTTTGGAGATGACAGATAATACAAATTAGGAAGTAATCTTGTTAAGGTCTACTATGTTTACTGATAGACATTATGAGTTGGGTAAATACTCTTTTTGTAGGTCGATTTGAGATGGTTTATTTCTCTTGGCAAACATAGTGTATATATAGTAGATTTTATATACATATTGATTTTGGCTATTTTCTTAGGGTGCCTCTTACCATTGTCTCGAATGAATGGTCAAGGTAAATATAAGTATTTTGGTGGGTTCCTTGTTTGGATTTCCCTTGCGAGACATCCCACACACGTATTTTAGTTCGGTCGGGAGTTTAAGAGCTTCGAGTATGGGATCCTTATGACATAAGCCATGGTAGGTATTAAGATTATATGGTTATTACTTTGATACGTGGAGTCTTGGGCTAACGGATATTAGGAACTAACTTTTAAAGGTATCAGTGTATCAAAGGGTTCCTTGTTTGGATTGTTCTTGCAAGATGTACCATAAACAAAACTTAGTAAGGGTTGAGATTTGAGAGACAATTAGGTGCTAGGACGTTTGGTTTATTACTATATGCATTACTTATGTGGATTAGTAGCCTTAATATAGTATGGGATGGAAAGGGTATGATTAGTTAGAAATGTATCAGGTTAGATGAGAGGTGAGGTATATTTTGCATGATGCCAACAGGTGATGGAATTGTCCATAAATGTGACACCCCATAAAATCCATAAATAGATTGATTAGATCTAATACAGAAATCACATGAATGAAAAACATTTAGTAGCATTCTTATCATGAACGAAATATATATAAGGGTATAAGTAAATACAATACGAAATCATGAAAATACTTAATAAAATAAAGCATCTCTCATACCATCAAGTGACACTAGAAGTAAACTCAAACTTTGGAATACACAATCTCAATAATCCAATAATCAGTCATGAATAAGTGTACATTGTACATCTCAGTAATCCAATAATAAGTCATGAATAAGTGTACATCTCATGAAATTTTTGACTCGATAAATTCTAAAATAAATACAACTAACTGAACTCAAATTTAAATAAATCCAAGAATGTAACTAAATTTGGGACACAATAATAATAACTCATGTTCCTTATATATTAAATTAATTTTATGTCGTTTGAGCTAACCAACCCAAACAACCAGAAATAAGCATGCGGTTATACTCCCATACACCACATGAGGCCCATGTGATATAAATTCATCTTTTAAGTAAGTAGTCTTTACTTTAGCAATATTAAGTCCATCTCTTCTCTTAAAAATCTCGCACTCTAGTAAATCACTTACTCAACATTATTCTCTTATATTAAACCTATCTAGTTAAGTTTCTAAAAGTTAGTCTCTAATATATTTGGCTTTAATATTGTCACATCACAATTCAACATATACATCTCAGTATATTCGTACAATATTATTCCTTAATCACAATCTTATGATTATATAGCACTATTATAAATCATAATTTGTTACAATAATAAATAATCACGTAATCCATAATATCCTTGAGTATACTCGACTCACATCAATTCTCATGGGCTATACTTCAGCTCCCTCACAAATAAAAGCATGAAAGCTTATCCTTATATCCCTCGGGGATCACTCCTACATAATAGGTACAGTTATAGAACATGTCAATCCTATAACCTCAAATTATTAATAAAAATGGACATCATTATGCCTTCCCATCTATCGTATAGACTCTTTACCCAAAGTTATAGGAAAGAACACTCTCGTTTACCCAACAAAAGATACAGTTACGTCAATAGTAGGATCAGGGTAAATAGGCCCCAGGTAGATCTCGTCTCAATCATCAAGAATACTATATTCATTCAATGTTTTATACACCCCGTCAAATACCTCTTATTACGTCCCCCGTGAGAACGCATAATGGGTATGCTCGCATGCAATCAAGCAAACATCACAAACCCTGATCAGCAGGGTTACATACAAAATATTCGTTGTCATAACTTAATACACTCGTTAATTATAATATTTTATACAAAATACTATCCTAAAATCCTAGGGCTTCTAAATCTAGGTATCATCTTACACCTATCATTTATAAGAATCATTCTGAAACAACCACTACCCTACTCGATGGGTTATAAATATTTTTAAACTATCGTAGAATTTACAGAATCACTTAGCATCTTTTGGTATTATAAGATATCACCATTCTCGACCCGACACTCTAGACCACTAAATTTGGTGACATATTCAACCTACTACTTACATAATTCATTCCAAATCAGTCATTATCCTACTCAAATGGGCCATAGCTACATCATCACTTCATATATGAAAAACTCTATCGCTAAACATAACCCGACTTTACAAACATTGAATCAAATCTTAAATTCCTTAAACTAGGTTTCTGTACATAAACTTAACTCTCTATAAACTCATCTCAATTTATTATAATCCAAAAATAATTCCTCAATAAAATCCATAACCAAACGATCACAACACAAATCCTGACCTAAAATGACCGACCTGATATTTTCATAAGATATTCATAAAAATTCCCAAAATATTCATAAAAATTCCAAAAATAATGCCCATACATTCAGATCGTTTCTACAAGCCCAGATTCTCCTCTTCTTCAACATTTTAATTAGTGCAGCCATAGACAAAAATCTTCAAACCCTAAAGCCTCTATAACTTATAATTGGGCATTCTCTTTCACATACAACACACATATGAACACTAGAAACATAATTATATAAGCTTTGAATGATTAACAACTCATATAAATATCTAAACCCAATTCTCATTAATGAAACCCTAGGTTCAAATCTAATCAACATCAAACAAATTGACTTACGAAATCGACATAAGAATCAATCTAATGGGAGGGCTTTATCAATTAACATATCTATAATTGATATATAAAGTTATTAGGGACAGATTACATGATTACATGGTTCAATTTAAGGGATTTAATATCAGACTAACTAGCTCACAAATATAAGATCAAGGTTTAAACATATAATTGATCTAATTATGAATTAAGATTAACTGTGATTACAAAATCATATTTCATTACATTATTTCAAATTCCAATGAACTACTATTACTCTAACACAAAATTAATTAAATTCTTAATTAACATGTTGCAACTTTAGGACACTGACCCAAATCTATAAACCTTCAACTCCCCATGGGTATTATTATTGTTATATACAAGAATCACATGGAAGAGCTGTAAGACTTGTAATATTGGAGATTCATCTTATCATCCTTAGAGTATGAGTATCTATTTAATTTTAGTAGCCATTTTTATTCAGGAAATTTTAATTTATAGGTAGTTACAGTATTATTTATTATTCAATCGAGACTTTTGTATAAAAGACATTTATATTAGTGGTGAGAAAGTAGGGTTATATGGATTACTAGTCTCTTAGGACAAACTCATAAATTCACTTTTTAGCAAATTTTATCTTTATTTGATTTAGTGAACATGAAACAAAATTATAAGGTCAAATTCCAAACAAAACAAGGAGAAGAAGTAATGTCAGGAAAAAAATCCCATTCGGGTAAAACCTTTCATTTTAGTACTATTAAAGAATTTAATAGACACATAATGACTTAAAAACTACTTAGAGATCCACTAAGTATAATGGGAATATGTCTTTGAAACTTAAATAGATACGACACAGTCCTGCACTGGCCACAACAAGTAGCTTTTGCCTCAGTATCCACGGATTAGCCTCAGGAATCGCAATTTCTTTCTTCTTCGGCAGTAGGACCTCGACTCTATAATTTAGCAGTAGAGGGAATCTTTACAAGGGTTATTGAACTAGGAATTTGTTCTTGATTTGAAAAGTGATCCTTAAAGATCCTAGGGGTTTAAATGAAAAAGTCTAAAGTTCGATCACCAGAAGATGTCTGAAAAGGCTTATTGAAAGCCTAAAATGAGTTTTTGAAAACATTAATGCTGCATTTATATTTATAGGGAATGTTGTTGCAAAAAGATAGGCATTAATTATTTATAAATATATCTTTTAAAAAATAAAAAATCTGATACTCGTTCGAACGACCTGGTACCTTGTTCGAACGTGATACCTCATCTCATTTGAACATGTTTTAAACAAAACTTCGAATGACATTCTAGAGCGTACCCAAAAGGTGACGTTATAGATCTCGTTCGAAGGTGGGAACTCCTTCTAACAGCATGCATACTCTCATTCTAAGAATATGCCTAATCTTGTTCAAACGACATATCCATCTCATTCTAAGGAGTTAGTGAAATTTAAAAAAAAAACATTTTGAAAACTTTTTAATGGAAACTCTTTTTAAAATAACCCATGGATATATAACGTCTTTAATAAACACCCTCATAACTCTTTGAATGTTGTTGAGACAAATGGTCTTTATTCTTGCAGAAGTCATCAACTTCTTCTCTTCAAATACGTCGAAGTAGTCATGAAGGTTCCGTGGGGTGTAACGGGATAAGTCAGAAATAAAACAACACTGATCAATTATTAAAGGTGTAGTGGGGTGTAACGGGATAAGAAAACCAATATAGCACCACTCTCTCTCCTCATAAACAACATCTTATCCACTCTCGCCTCTCTTGAAGCCACGAGCTAAGAGATAATAAGTGAGCCTCTCATTTTAAGCATGAGATGCTTACTTCAAATAAACACAATGCCTTCTTAAGATAAATGATGTGTCTCGGGTGCTTTGGGTTTTTGAACCCCTTTGGTTATTCCATATAAACATCCTTTATATGATGTTGTTAAAGAAGGCACTCATGACATCCATTTGATATAACTTGAAGCGTAGATGATATGCTATGGTGAGTAGTAAGAGGACGGACTCAAGCCTAACAATAAATGCAAATATCTCATTAAAGTCACCCTCAATCTGCGTGCATCCTTGAGCGGCCAACCTAACCATATTACAAAAAATGGTACCCTTATCATACATATTGTTCTTGTAGATCCACTTGGTATCAATTATATTAGCCTTGCTAGGATCGTTCTTGGAAAACTGAAGCAACTCATCTTACATAGAGAATATCCACTGCTTGTCCTTGAGTGCTTCTTTCACATTCTTGGGCTTGACTAAGGAGGTGTAGAAAAGGTAGCTAACTAAATTATAAAGTTGAGTGTGATCACCAAGTGTAGTGTAAGGGTCATGAATCTTTCGAAACCAAGAAGGTGGACCCTCTAAATCAAGAGTGAAATCCACCGAGGTAGTATGAGAAATGATGGAATCGTCACTAGGGGATGTATCATCCTCAAACTTAAGGTTAGGGTTAATAGATGCTGGTGGCCCGTCGTCTCTAATCATGATGTTTATTGACTCCCTAACTTTGAGCTTCCATGGTTAAACACCCTATAAGCCCTACTCGATGATTAAAAACATAAGAATATTCCCTCATCGCTTTGGGTGTCAAAATATCCTAAGTTCTCTCTATCTCTTAAGATGTATTAAGTACTCTGAAAGACACAAAAATACGATAGGTAGGGTTTCTTCCATGTCCACAACTCATATAGCATGAGTTACATGTATGGACGATGATATACCTGATTGATCATATGGCATGTGATATTAATCACCTATTCCCAAAAATATATAGGCACATTTCTCCCAATAATTATGGATCTAGCCATCTCTTATATCGTTCGGTTCTTCATCTTAACGATCACACTTTGTTGAGGAGTATGAAAAATTGAAAACTCGTGTTCGATGCCCACTCCATCATAATAGTTATCCATCCACTTCGGATTTTGAAAATTCAGTTCCGTTGTCACTATGCATCGGATTAATAATGACACCATGTTAGTTTGGTTGGATGCATCACCTGGTTCTTAGAAACTCAATCACATTGGACTTTTCTCTTAGAAACAACGCGATATGGTTTCTCAAAAAGTCATCAACCATCACAAGAATGTATCTCTTACCACCTATGCTCTCCATACGTATAGGACCCATAAAATTCATATATGTCAACTCGAAAACACGATAAGTGGTAATGGTATTCAACTTGTTATGGGGACTCTTAATTTGTTTTCTTTATTGTCAAGAACCACAAACCTTAGAAGTTGGTTTCCCAAGCGATGGTAAGCCACACACTAGGTCTTGCTTCACTAATCTCTTGAGATCTCTATAGTTCACATGACCTAGCCCTTGGTGCCAAAGATCCATAGAGGAGACCGCGTCATTATTTAACATAAAGAAAAACTTGGGAATGATCCCATAGCAATTATTGTCAGTCCACACTCTCTAAAGTAATACTTCACTAGTTTGATCATATACATTACACTTGGATCGGTCGAAATTTACCGAACATTTTGCATCAAAAAGTTGGCTTATTCTAATCAAGTTCCCTTTCAACCTTTCGACGTACAACACAATGTCTTGTTTAGGAAATCCAAATATCTCAAAATAATCACATCCTAAATACTAGACCTACTCCCGTCTCCAAAGGTTACTTTCCCTTCCTTGCGATCCACAAGTTTAGTAAAATATGACTAATCAGTAGCCATATGCCTAGATCACCCACCATTAAAATACCATTGGGAATTATTTTAAACTTTAATAGATATATTAATAATAAGGGCTTTGTTGTCTTGTTTAGGTATCTAAATGGAGGTAACCTTTTGTTTGCCCTTATAATTGTTGGCTCTAGTCATAGCATTGGAAGCATTCATAAAAAGCATAGAAATCTTTTGAAATGATTCCATTAAGCTTTACTAAGTCATGACTAGGAACTCAATTTGCTCTCTAAGACTAGCAAAGTCGCTATAGCAGTGCGCGAAAGTATGTATACGTTTAGTTCTTACTAACTTGTAGCAAATTTGCTAAGGTGATCTCTTATTTTACAATAGGATTAAACATAGACTTGTTTGGGTCTACCTTGGTTTTATCTTTTAAGTTTAACTTTCTTTTTTCGTTTAGGTCAAGTCCCATACAGATTTATCATAAATTTAGGAACCAGTTTCGGTGCAGTATGGGAAGTGGATGCACCGTCATAAGCTATTTGTTACCTCTCCCTAAAACCAAAGGCGGGATCGAGGAACATCTTACCCACCTTATTCGATGTATCCCATATAGTGGCATTGACCTCCCAAGCATGTTTGGGATCTTTTTTGAGTTGGGATACACAGGCTTGAAGTTTCTCACTAGTCTCAATGAAGCTTAAAGATATCTCGTAAGGCTAGAAATTTCATTGGTTAAGTCACCATTTTACCACTCTACTAAAACGACATTTCTTCCTAACGACACTTTCACCGAGGACTCGCTCTCTCTCAACTCTCTCAAATCCTTCTCTAAAATGAAACCCTAAGAACTAAAATTTTATTTTTACTTTTTGTTTAAAGGACTCAGTGTAAAGCTCGACATAAGAGCATTGAAGGTCACCCTTTGACTTACTCAAAATGTCATCTCCCTTACTCTTCAGAATGACTACACTCACTGTCGAGGTCATCATATTTAGCAACTTCCTCATGGGCGTGAGGTGTGCTTGATGTACGAACATGATTGTCCATGAACGTGGTGAAGTTATGTCCATGCACTAATTCATCTGCAAAATCCACCAACTCGACATTGTTATCACTAAAGGTGGCATCAAAGGAAGCTCTGCCCTTGCCCTATTTATTTAACTTCGTAGCACGCTAGTGAGATTTGTGACATTTACCCTATCACTCATAACATATCCCCTCATCTTTCTTAGGGTACTCTTCTATTACTTTTTCAAAACTTTTCTTGCCCAACTTAGACCTTTTATCTTTCTCCAATTTTTTTTCTTTGGAAGTAATTTCGTTTCTTAGCTAGAGAACTTTTTTTGATTTTTTTGCAAAAAGGGTAAGATCATATTCAGAGTCAGAAGAGACCCCCTCTTTATTTTTAGCTTGTGATTTTAAAGAAATCACTTTTTCTTTTAGTTTAACAGTTTTAGTGAACATGGTAATCTTATAAATTTGAAGGTCTCATGAAGTTCTTCAAACCTAAGTGTATCTAAAATTCCCACCGAATTAATATAATAACCTTAGGGATAAATCGGGACGGAAGATCTCAAAAGCTTTTTAACGACTCTCCTCTAAAAAATTCTCTCACCCAAATTAAAACTAAAGTTATAAATATGAGACAATCGTGCATAAAATTCATTAAATGACTCAGACTCTAGCATATAATGACCTCAAATTGTGTGGTGAAATTTTGATGCTTAGAAGATTTTATAGTGTTGCTACTTTTGTGAGTGAGTTGGAGGGTATCCCATGGTTCCTTAGATGTGGAGCACGTTATTATGCAACGGAACTCATCAGGGGTGAAGGATCCAAAAATGACAGTTAAACCGCATGAGTTAAAATTACTCCATTTTAGTTCATCCTTTGTTTAAGTAATGATGGGTCTGGGACTTATGACATCGCCATTAGTCACCATAGGTGGTGTCCACCCTCTTTCCCAAATAGGCTAGAAACGCTCATTAAACGCTTTCAAAGCCAACCTTATTCGATATTTCCAATAAGCATAATAAACCCATCGAAAACAGGTAGCCTATTATACAAATTATCCATAAAAAACTAATTTAAAGATCACAGGGTTATATGGATTAGTTGTATCTTAGGCCAAACTCAAACATTCACTTTTTAACAAATTATATCTTGATTTCATTTAATTCCGAAGCCAAATTCCAAGCCAAATAAGCAGAAGAAGTAATTTGAGGGAAAAATCCCTTTTGCAAAAAACCTTTAATTTCAACACTATTCAAGAATTCGACAGACACAAGGCTACTTACAAACTACTTAGAGATACACTAAGTATAACACAGAGATATCTACAAATCTTTAATAGATACGGCAGAGTCTAGCACTGTCTACATCAAGCAACTCCTGTATCTCTATATATAGATCATCCTTAGGAATTTTAATTCCTTTCTTCTTCTTCAGTAGTAGAGCCTTGGCTCTATAAGTCAGAAGTAGGGAGAATCTCTACAAGGGTTCTTAAACTCATAATTTTTTCTTCTTGATTTGGAAAAGTGATCCTTAAATATCTAAGGGGTTTAGATGAAAAATTATATAGTTTGATCACAAAAAGAACTCTAAAAAAGGCTTCTTAAAAGTCTAAAGTGATTTTTTAAATACTCTAATCATGCATTTCTCCTTATAGGGAAAGTTGTTACAAAGAGATAAGGATTAAATATTTGCAAAGTTATGTTTAAAAAAATGAAAACTTGTGTACTCGTTCGAACGTGGTACCTCATCTCGTTCGAACGTGTTTCCAACGAAACTTCAAATGACATTCCATATCGTACCCAAAAGGTGACATTCCAAATCTCATTCGAATATGGGACTCACTCTAACGACATGTCTAATCTCGTTCGAACGACATATTCATCTCGTTCTAATGAGTTAGCAAAATTTAAAAAAATCTTTAAAATTTTTTAAATCATTTTGAAAAATTATTAATGTAAACTCTTTTTAAAACAACCCCTGGATATTTAAAGTCTTTGCTTAAAAACCTCATAGGTCTCATGAATGTTGTTGGGATGAACGATACTCAATCTTCTAAAAGTCATCAACGTCTTCTCTTCAAATACGTGGAAGTAGTTATGAAGGTGTAGCTGGGGCATAATGGGATACGCCAAAAATAAAATAAATTTGATCAATTACAAAACTTTCTTTTACAAATGGATTTATATCTATTGGATTTTTGTTTTTATCTCAATTCAGTTTTTCTTATTATCATTAATATCTCTTACGGAGTTGATAATTGTTATTTACTATCATTTTTATTTTTAGGTAGATGTTGATTATGATATAAATTTATTAGTTCTCTCTTATCTTTGGTGTATCACCATGATCAACTGCGCGTGAAAAATTGGGGGTGTTACTATTTTGGGACATTCGGAGCTTATTTTGGGCCTTTTATTTGGAGTTATTTTTTGCCCTAAGATTAGTTTCATGGTTACTAGTTTAATATATCCTATTAGATTAACCTATTTAGTATAATACACTTTCGGGAGAACACTAGATGCTAACGAAGAGGTAGAGAAACTCTAGCTTAAAGATGAAGGCTTTGGCTTAGATATTCAGGGAATTAGGTGTCGATTCCTCAATCATGCCAAAAGAAATAATAATTAGTTATTAATATTTTTTTAGTACCCTTTGCGTTTGCATATTCTATCATTCTTGTGTCCGTTAATTTTTATATTTAAGCTCATATATTGGATAACCTCTATTTTTTTGTTTATATTTTTTGTGAGCTATATTTAAGCTTTTGAAGGTATTATGGATGCCTAGTGGGAAGTTGGATGCGTTTTGAGAAAATTTCATCGCAAGATATAACTTTAAGGCAATTTGGTCCTTTTAAACTCTATATTTTAGATGGTATAAAATTACCGACATGTATATCATCAAATTATCTTCATGTGGGTGATAACCGTGCATTGTTCTGATCTCGATTGAGGATTTTATGGCAATTTTTGGAAAATTTTGGCATGTTCTTCAAATTTAAGGGTAATTTTGTAATTTCATAATGAACAATTTGGATGATTTCAAAACACCAACATGTATATAATTGAATTATCTTCATGTGGGTTCTTACCGTGCATCATTCTGAGTCCACTTGAAGATTTTATAGCCTTTTTCGTGAGACGTGTCAAGATTGGATTAAAGTGAGAAGAGGGCTGCCAGATCACCAGTCGATTGATGGGTGAGATCAATCAATCGATGGTTACTATTTATTTCCATAATTTGTGTATTTTTGGATTATTTTGCTTTGTTTTTCCTTGTTTTTGCATTTGTAATATAAATAGAAAGTGGGGACTTGTATTTTAGATATATATTAGGTTAAATTAGATATTTTTAGGCTTTGGGAGATTATTTCCTTTTTGTCTCCAACGGTTTGGTGGTATGTCACTGATATGGAAAATATAGCACCCCATAGCGGACCTTGATCAGAACCATAAGCTTATAGGTCGCAACCCTTTAGCTCAGGGTGCGTCCCTATTCAGCACAGGGTGCGGCACCCATAGTTGCTCATCAGTACATGCCAGACTGATACTACAGAGGGAGCATGACCCACAAGTCTAACCTCACAAGCCACATCCCTCTCATTGTAGCTGCTCTAGACTCATATGTCACGTACTTAAGGCACATGACAACTCACATACCACATATAAAAAGAGGTCTACACCTCAGGATTAAGGGTTCGATTCCTGATTCTTGGGTTAGATTCTACAACACCTGGCGAAGCCTTGACAAATTCTCTCTATACAACCTCAACATACAGCTTGGGGGCTACTCACCTACATCGTAGTCATATCTTTGTCACTCCCAAAATCGCTACAGTCATGTATTCCTCTCTCTCATCTATCTTGTACGCCCATTGTAGCATTGTAAACTTGTACATCAATGATATGAATATAATGAGAGGAGGGCACCAAAGTGGACGTAGGCTCTTTTATAGCCTAACCACTCTACATCTTGTCTTTTATCTTTCTTAGTTGCTTTATTTACTTATTATGCACTATATACACTTGATTCGATGATATGAGAACGACTCATGGGCAATTTCTCGTATCAACAATCTGGCGCCATCTGTGGGAAACGAGATATTTCAATCTTGTTGCTCTATGTTTTGAGTTCTTAAGCACCTTATTCTATTCATGGGGATCTTTTGGATTGATATCTCATGAGTAAATTTTGGTTATTGAGCTTTGTTTTATATTCACACCCTTAAATGGGTATTTTTATAGTGATATATGTTCTTAGGTCTTCATTTTATGACCTTAGATCTATTTTACATAACCCTATGACATCATTTCATCTAGATAGTGCTGAAAAACATGATGGCCTTTATCCCCGAAAAGGTGAATAGTTAGGAAAGGATTGTATTTACTCCCTTTTTTGCTATTCTCGACCTATGATCTAGGGTTTATCATTGGAACTGTGCCGTTTTGTGCACCGTGAGGCTGTCCTCTCATTAACAGACCCTAGTAGGTATGATCTCCATGTGTTGGGAGAGAAAAACTCAATCTGGGCTTAAAATTTTGGGATCTCTCCCTTTACTGCCTTGGAGGGGATGCGGCCTGATAGTTCAAATACCTTTATTGCCGCAACCTCTACTAGCGCGGCTGCATTACAGAATCTTGAAAACATCAGGGAATGGATTTATATGGTCTCCATCTCAACCTGGGTGAATGTCATACAAAGGCCACGACAGTGCACCTATGTGCCTTACTGGCCTCAGCCTCAGAAGTAATACCATGCAGCAGTGAAAACGTTGCATCCCCATTTCCTACTTGGTTACTCCAATATTTATGAGATTACTCACTTCTGTTAGTTTTGTCTCAGATTATATATACTTTGTAATGAGTAACAAATGCAAAAAAGATGGAAGGAGAGTCCAGCCAGAGCACAGAAGTCAAAGATGAGATTGTGCAGCTGTACAATCACCTTAACCAACTCTACGATAGTCATACCTCACTCCAAACACAGGTCAACTATTAGACTCAGAGGGTACTCATGCTAGAGGCTGCGACCTCTCCCAATCTGGGTGTGGAACCCAGGATCTTTGCTGCCGCTGCTCCAGAAGTTCCATCCGAGGAAGTGTCCCAGCTAAAATCACTGGTCGCAAAATGAAAGGCCGCAGCCTGGGCCCTAAAGAGGAGAATGGAGAAGGCATAAAAGAGATCTGAGGACTACACTCCGTTAACCTTACCGATTGAAGACATCTTTGAGTTTATCAAAGAGGACAAGCTTTTGAGGTGGCCAGAAAAGCTGAGAGCTCCACCCCACAAGAGGAACAAAGCTACTTGGTGCAGATTCCATCAGGACCATGGCCATGACACTGAGCAATGCTATGCTCTGAAGGATGAAATTAAAAGGCTATTGGGCAAGGAATGATGTAGAGGTTCCTCATAGATGCTTAGGGGATGCAGCCTAGCCTGATGGGCCATACTTCCCTTAGAATCTCCTTCTGTTTGTATTCATAGTGAACATTATCTTTTATTTCATTCTGACTATTTATGTCCATGCTTATGATAATTAATGAATATAATACTTTAATTTTTCGATTCCATTAAATGATATCTCAACAATCCTACAATAAGGCTCTACATCAAAGAGTGCTACGCTGAAACGTAAAAAGCTACACAGATCCTAAGTACACTAGAGCCTGATGCTCTGATACCATTTGTGACACCCCTCCTAATAAAATACCGTGTGATCAGTCATATATCAAATTAAAATAGGAATCTCATCTGGTTCATTCTTAGCATCACTGTCGAAAACTTACTAACCACCTAGTATTAAAAAGGTGATGTCAAAATTTTAATCTAACTACCATATAAATATCAATACGAACCATTCACACAAACCATGAATCTAAAGCAATACTGAATAAATCAATAAATGACCAGCCGAATAAACCATCAGTAGAAAACAAACATCCATTAATATAATCCAACAGAGAATAGTAACCAGTACAAAATCTGACTGAAATGAAAATAACTGGGGAAACATGCCCGAAATAAATACCAAGATTCATCCTACTCTAGGAATGAAATGACTGAAGTGTCTATGTCCAAATCCTGCAACATCCATATCTGTTGTAGCTACGCATCCCTGGAACAGATCTTCAAGTTTGGCATCCCTGTGGCTGGATACCTAAAAGATTTGAAAATATTTTGCAAGTATGGGTCAGAGCCCAAAGTCCTTTTGAAAATATTTTGCAAGTGAATTAAAATACAAAAATTAAAATGTCTAAATGCTCTTCATATTTAAGTTAATGTCGAACTCCCTTGAGATACATGTCACCCCTCCTCTAAACTGTACACCTAACGCTTTATTCTTGACCCTCTTAGTTACACTACCCCATCTAACTATCCTTGTCATGAAACTCCTTGAAGTCTACTCTAACCCGAGTAATTTTTATCTTGATTTCGTAAGTTATTTATCGCATTAACTTAATTAATCATTTTCTTAAAAGCCATATAACATTCACTAGTTATATAAGTAATACAAATTCTCTTCATGTATTTCATTACCCGTATATAATTATCTACTCCATTATAGATGTAGAACTATATTCCACAATTATTCATATGTTGAATATAAATAAAACCGCTCTTAAAAGCCATATAACATTCACTAGTTATATAAGTAATACAAATTCTCTTCATGTATTTAATTACTCGTATATAATTATCTACTCCATTATATGCGTAAAACTATATTCCACAATCATACATATGTTGAATATAATTAAAACCATCCTTCTTAGTAATACCTCATCGGATGCATTCTCAAAAGTGCTATCATCCCAGGTCTACTTAGTCCCAGCTAGATTTCTGAGACAGCTAGCCACCGCCAAATCAGAACATAGAAATATAAACGTATTGGAGGCGGTCATATTCTCCCAAGTGTGACGACAATCATCTCGATGCCCACCTATATATGGACGCTATGACCTGGGGATATACTCTCCCTACTCCTCAAGCTAAGGGATTCACCCACACCGCGCAACCTCCCTCGATAGCACTAGAGCATATAATTATAAATAAATACCTAGCCATCAGTATTTATGAGCACACAGTATATATATATACACTATCACACTACCGTGTATATATATATATATATATAAATATATAAAAAAAAAATTTAATCCCAGCTGTACCGTGTACAAAGTCCGTAGCACTAGCCAACATATTCCCGAGTCTATGGTCCGACTCTAATTTAATTAATTTACCCATTAATTAATTTAATATATCCCTGAGTCTATTTTCCGACTCTATTTTAATTAATGTACTCATTAATTAATTTAATATCTCCCTGGTGTCACACAACCAATGTATCCTGACTCGCTCACCTGGGCTTAGAACGTACTCCTCAAAATTCCATTATGAAGAGAACACTTCTAATTAAATAATATTTAACAATTTATTATATCATCCTATAATAAAATATTCTAGGTATAAGCTTTAATTAATTAATCCCCCATTAATTAATCTATTATCATGGCGTCACTCAAGTAAAATATCCGGACACCCCCTTGGTCCATAATACAATATCCTCAATTAATTATTCAAAATTCTCCTCAATAAATTTTGCACAATTATTAATATGAGGTTTTCAGTTTACCCAATCTGCCCAGATTTTTTAAAATGTCTTTTTGGGAAATTTTGGGGCCGTTTTGGAAAAAACGTATTAGAGAACGAAAGTTAATAAACGCCATTTTCTAGAGGGCAATGCGGACAGAATCGCTATTAACAGCATTGGTGAAGCTTTTTACCCAGAATTTACACAGTAATTGTTACGAATCAAAACAAGTCCCAATATCTTAATTCTCAATTTCTATCTCCAAATAATATTAAAGATAAGAATACATACGATTGTTCCCCAACTTGCAATCAATAAATTTCTCTAATTAACTGATAATTTCTTCACAGCATAGAATTCATAAGCCCTTATCATAACAGTCCCAAAAACTTGATTCGTAACTTCCCCAAATCAAAACTCAATTTCTATTAACCCAATCCAAAAACTATTTGTATAACACCTACTATGATATGAATTGAATATCAACAATTTACATTGAAGCAATTTAACCGCTTGCCTTATAAATTCATGGAGTCTGAATCCTTTGATGAAGATGTTAGGTTTAACACAAGCACCATAATCTTCCTCCAAATTGGCTCCCCAAAAGTTACTCAAATTATCCATTTTCTCCCCTCTACATATTTAGGTATTCTAAAATGAGTTGTAACTGCCCCCAACTCTCACTTTTAGGTTATAAAGTGTTAATCCCATTTTCCCTCTTATGGGCCTAAGTAAAATAGCCCAAATACTCCCGTGTGAGACCGGTCATGCATTAAAATACCTCGAGACCCATTTACCACCCCTGGGTACACGTTTTCGACTATCTCGACCTATTCGGACTCAACCATGCACTCAGAATTGAGACTCCTTATCTTAAACAGATTCTATATGGAGACATTAAATTATATTGGGAGTGATTATATCTAAATGGGCCATCAACGCCCATCGATATTGGGAGTGATTATATCAAAAAGATGGAAGTTGATCATGGGGACGCCCTCCAGCTGGCTATAGATCATGCCGTGGAGTCCTTCAAAGGCTCCAAGGATTTCTTCCTTATAAATAACAGGGCCTACCTCCGCGGCTATCAGGAGCTGCGGCAGAGAATCATTAGAAATTTCCCTGATGCCAAGGATACGGTCCTCGCTTGGAAATTAAGTGATGCAGAACATCAGGAGTGCATTGCTGAGCTGAGGGCCGCGGCTGAAGAGAGGGCAAGGCTGATAGCCCAAGCAGAGGCAGAGGACGAGGAGACAGAGACCGCCGCGGGCGGTGATGAAGCTGATGACGATGATGACGTGGGTTCTTGAATTTTAAGTTGCACTTTGTAATTTCGAACTTTGCTGTGGCTGCGGCCCCTATTTTTGTAATCCAAATTTATTAATACAAAGGCTGCGGCCATATTCTTATCTCTGCTTAATGTTTTCTTCTTTTTTGCATTGCGCGTTATACTCTGCCATCCATAATGAATGGTTGTATGTTACTGCCTCTCATATTTGTAACCAACTTTTTGTATTGAAAGAACTTGTAGAACTTGTAACCAAGTCCGCGGCAGCATAGCATAATACCATGCACTTTCTTGTATATCATCTGCGGTTCCTTTGTCACCTTGGCCCTTTATTGCCTTACACTACCTTAGGCTGTCACCCCAGGCCGCGGTGCGATTTCTTCCTTTTTCTGTACATGCCGCGGCGATTTGAACGAGCAACGGCCGCTTTTTCCATTTAACTGGCGGGTTACCATCCATCACTAAGGTTGTGGTGGATGAAGATGTCGCGGCATCTATTTGACCGTTGACAAGATAATGGGGCTGTAGAACCTTGCCCCTGGGAAACTGAGACCATCCTCCTGCGGGTTTGACACGCCTCATGATCATGATGACCGAGCTTCCAATAGTTGATTCGATTGTCCTCCATGGCTTACCTTTAGTCGATCTTGGGACACTATGAAGCCTCTTCAGGCTGGGTTATATTATTAAGCCACCCATGGCTAATACGTGAGACACTATCAAGCCTCTCCAGGCTGGGTTACGTTGTTAAGCCACCCACAGCTAATATGTGAGACACTATCAAGCCTCTCCGGGCTGGGTTACGTTGTTAAGACACCCACAGCTAATGTGTGAGACACTATCAAGCCTCTCCAGGCTGGGTTACGTTGTTAAGCCACCCACAGCTAATGTGTGAGACACTATCAAGCCTCTCCAGGCTGGGTTACGTTGTTAAGCCACCCACAGCTAATGTGTGAGACACTATCAAGCCTCTCCAGGCTGGGTTACGTTGTTAAGCCACCCACAGCTAATGTGTGAGACACTATCAAGCCTCTCCAGGCTGGGTTATGTTATGAAGCCACCCACAGCTACTAATATACATAAAGCCCTCCACGGCCAGAGATTATAAGCCTCCCGGCTTGATGACGCGTCCCGAGAGCTGAGAACGGGCATTGTAAGCCCCCGTGGCTGATAAAAGCTCCCTGAATCCTCGGATGCTTTCCTGATTATAATCATCATATGATAAGATACAGTCGCACGTCGTGAGGAGAACTTTTGAGCTAATTAAGACCGCAATCCCTCCATAGGTGCATCCCAAAATAATAATAATCTTCCAAGATAATGTTTTATTCTTCCCTTGGATTCTGTTTAAGACAAAAGGTCTTTTTGTGAGATGATAAATTATGAAAACAAGAGAGGAATGAGATATGGCAAAATTTTCTAATTCATTATATTTATATATGTATGTTTCAGCTAATGGCTTTGCTAATAAAACATAAAATCTTGAGTATTCGGGCTCTAATGAGCTACATAAAGCATAGACAGAAATAGTTGAATTGAAAAAGGCTAAGGATGAGGTGTGGCATGCAGCCTCTGTCAGGTCCGGCTGAGCCCTTTATGCATTCTTCAGGAATCGCTGCAGCATCCCCTGGCCAATTAGCCTTTCGACTTCATCTTTCAGAGCATAGCATTGCTCTGTCTCATGGCCATGGTCCTGATGGAATTTGCACCAGGCGGATTTGTTCCTCTTGTGGGGTGGAGCTCTCAGCTTTTCTGGCCACCTCAAAATCTTGTCCTCTTTGATACGCTCAAAGATCTCTTCAATTGGGAAAATCAACGGCGTATAGACGCCCGACTTTTTCTCTGATTTCTCTGCTTCCCTTTTCTGCCTTTTGGCAGTTGGTCCTGCGGCTACTTTAACTGCCGCGGCAGGTAAAGCTCTTCTTGGACCTGCGTTTGTATTTTGATTGGCCGCGGCCTCTAGCATCAGCACCCTCTGAGTGAGGTAATTGACCTGGGTCTGAAGTGAAGCATGGCTGTCATAGAGGTGATTAAGGTGATTGTACAGTTGCACAATCTCATCCTTGACTTCCATGCTCTGGCTGGATTCCCCCTCCATTTCTGCTTTTGTTAGTCTTTATAGAGTATATAGAATCTGAGATAAAACTGACAGTAGTGAGTAATAACAGGAGTATTGGGGGGGGGGGGAGGGAATGAACTGCCCCATGATATGCTGAGGAGGCCGCGGCAAGTATGGCACACAAGTGCACTGCCGCAGCCTTTGAATGATATCACCAAGGTTGAGCTGAAGGCCACCCGAGTGTTCCTTGATGTTTTGAAGCTTCTGCAACATACCTACTCCAGTAGAGGCCGCGACATGTTAGGTAGTTGAACTACCACGCCGCATCCCTACCTAGACAGGGAAAATCCTAAGATTGAAACCCAAAACTGAGTTTTTCTCCCGGAACACGTGGATAGCATACCTACTAGGGTCTATCCATGAGAGATTAACCTCTCGGTACACACAATGGCACAATTATAATGATAAACCCCAGATCATAGGAAAAGAACAAAAAGGGAGTAAATATAACTCTTCCCTAATCACCCACATTTATGGGGCTGAAGCCCATCAAGCCTTCCCGCTTTACCTAGGTGGGGTGATATCACAGGGGTATGTAAAATAGATCTAAGGTCATAAAATGGAGATCCGAGAACAGATCTGAAGGTATGAAATACCCATTCAAGGGTGTAAGTATAAAATAGAGCTCAGTAACTAAAATTTACTCATGGGATGATGATCCAGAGGATCCCCGTGAATAGAATAAGGTGTTCAAGAACTCGAAACATAGAGAAACAAGATTGAGGTATCTCGTTTCCCACAGACGGCGCCAAACTGATGATACGAGAAATTGGCCACAAGGCGTTCTCATACCAGCAAGTCAAGAGTAGAGTGTGTGATGAACAAGTAAAGCAAGTAAATAGAGAGAAGACAAGATATAGAGTGGTTCAGCTTTTAAAATGGGCCTACATCCACTGTGTTGCTCCGTTCTCATTATATGCGTTGCATGGTACAGTATAATCGTGCCTAAAGTGGCATACAAATATGAGAATAATGGAGAGTACATGGCAGTACTGAGGATTCCGGGGTGCTGGATAGGCGGCTGCGATGTGGATGCGTGGCCTCCCAGTTGTGTGTTGAGGTTGTGTAGTGAGAATCTGTATTGTAGAGCCTGCCTTGGGCGTATCTGGAATCGATCTCCCTTTTCCGGGTATGGTCCTCTATTTATAAGGAAGTGAGTTGAGTCATGTGCCCACAGCACGTGACATGTACCAAGTCTGCAGGCACTTGTGGATAAGGGTGCGCAGCCCGTAGAGTAAGCAACGCTTAGTAGTGAAGCGCCCTAAGGTGGGGTGCCGCGGCCTCTTATGAACAGGGCCGCACCCTACGAGAGATCTGGCCGCGCCCTGACTGTGGTAACTGCCGCGGCCCTGTGTGGTCTGATCATCCGCGGCTTCGGAAGAGTACTATCGCGGCAGGGTGCTATATATTGCATTATCAATAAGCCCCCAAGCCGTTGTGCCAAGGGAAGTATATTGGGACTGCGGCTTATAAGCCTAGTAACCGCGGTGCTTCCAAAGCGACGATTCGTCTTCCGCGCTCCCTTATATAAATTGTTTCTGGCCGTGGACTTCATTACGTTTCCAAAACTTGTGAGAGCAAATCGAGAGAGAAATTCTGCACAATCCTTCTTGCATTTTCCGACAGCCTTCCGAGGTGGTTTGAAGCTGCGTGTGGTGTTTCCAAGGTGGTGTGAGGCTGTTCTTCGCGGTTTTCTTCATTTCCAGGTGACTTTTCAACCACTACTCTCACTTTTCTTCGTTGTTTACGCCTTTCTTCGTCCGTTTGCGTGAAATCTAGGGTTTTACATGTTTGTTTTGCTTTTTTCCCACATCTGCTGCATATGACATTCATACCACTGTCCTTGACATTCATAGCTGAAAACTCCACCTTTTGTGAATTTGATCTTAGGATATGTAAAATTTTGTTAATCAACTGTTTAGGATAAATGCCGCGGCACAATATGATTAGCAATTTTGCGCTAATGTGCCAAATGGCCGCGGTCCCTTAAGTCCACATCCGCGGCATCTACATACACATTCCCCTTGGGACCAAGACATCCATGTAGAATAACTGTAGTTGCTACTAGAGCATTTCGTACTCTGAAAAATTAGGAATAGCCGCGGTCGGTGATGCTTTAAGGCAATTCTAATGCATTTCCGCGGCGGCGCAGGTTCCATAAAATGGAACTGCCCACGGACAGTTGGGACCGTTTGGTCCCATAAGCAATAGAGTTCTCTTATTAATAACTGTATTAGGGACGTAATTCCAGCCTTCAAGACTTAAAACAAACAACCTTCTGCGGCTTCTTGAAGTCTTACAAGTCATACTGGCTGCGGCGCCTAACTGCGAATTCTGCTTTTCAGGTACTGCTGCAGCCATATGAGCTTTGACCCAGAGGAGTTCCTTAGAGGCTTTTGGGCAAAGCATTTTGGGACCTCTCCCCCAGAACTTACTTCCGCGCCGCCTCTAAGATCAGTTGGGCCCTGCAAACTGAAGGATTGTCCGAACTGCGTGGTAATTGACTCAACCTCCTCGGACTCTGCATCTGGGAAGGGTTCCCCATCTCGTTCGATGGAGGAGGAAGCCAATTCAAGCACTCATCCCATGGGAGAAGGAGAGATTGCCGCGGCTTCTAGAAATAAGCCTGGAAGTTCATCAGGGAGGGCTGTAAAACCATTGGCCGCTCTCGACATCCGCGGCTCGATGACCCGATAATGGGTTGAGCAGGTTGCTGAGGCTTTCGAGTTTCCAGAAAACTTGACATGTTCAGCCCCTGCCGCGAACCAGAGACCATGCACGGAACTTTCTGACGATGGGATTTGCTTCCCTTTGCACGCGTTCATCTATGGGCTGCGGTTGCCTGTTCCCGTTCCCATCCGTCGCATTTTCCAGACGATGAAACTGGCTCCAGCTCAGTTAGACCCCAATGGTTGGAGAGCTGTTCTTGCTGCCGTTGTCCTTTGGCAGAAGTTGTTCAAAAAGGACATTACTCCCGCGGAGTTCTTCCACTTCTACCGCCCAAAGGAGAACTCAGTAAAGTTCGCGGGCTACTATTACTTTTCTAGCCGCGGCAGGGACGAGACCCTATACACTGGGAGACAGACCAGCGTAAAAAACTAGAAGGGGAAATATTTTTACATCTCTGGTGAAGGCTGGGAGATGCACCCAGAGGAGAACGAGAGAGAGAGATCATACAAAATGCCGCGACAATGGGGTTCACCCTCCAAACTAGGTATAAGATTCTAGGCGTCTTTTATTTTCTCTTGGCCACTACTAACTTGGAACTGTATCTTCTTTCTGCAGCTCTTGACAATCTGCACTTGAACTCGCGGCAGGAAAAAAGAGTTGCCGAGGCCGCGGAGTTTCCTGCTGAACACAAGAAGTTCAGCATACTTGTAACATCGGCCACTATATTTGGGGCGGGATTCTTCCCCAACAAATCAATTCCTTAACAGATGGGCGCAGAAGGTAATTAACTGTACCATTTCTCTCATTCCGCGGTCGTTTTATTCTCTTGGAATTTGTTGAACTCATGCCATTATTTTCCAGGTGAGGAGGTTGATAGGGAACTGCTGGCCGCGCAGTTGGCAAAGATGGATGAGGACGCGGTCGTCCTAAATAACACCGCGAGGAGCAGGAAAAGGAAGCGGTCTAGGTCCAAGGTACAGGCCGCGACTTCTTTTGTTGATAAACCCACAGATCCTGCCGCGGATCAAGTGGTTCACGATGAAGCCCCTGTGCATCATGAACACTTTGATGATGACATAGAGGAAAATTTGGCCGCGGCAGGACTTCTGCCAGCGAAAGTTCCCCGGCAACCATCGTCTTCTCCACCCCCACCAAATGTTGTGGCCGTCAACGCAAATTTGCCGCCTCCCCAATTCCGCGGAGAGACTGGGCCAGATGGTAGGCCAAGGCCTCAGCTAAGGCAGCCTGACCCAAATTCCTCCTGGGACACTACTGCCAAGGCTGCCCTAAGAATGAAGCGTGCATTGGATGCCGCGGACCTCGACAGACTTGTTGGGGAAGATCACGAAGATCTGGAGGATTGTGGCCTCCACAGCCTTCTCAGGGTACGTACCAATCATCATAATCTTTGTATCTCGTATTTTTTGCTTTTGCTAACGTCTCTTATTCCATATACAGGCCGCGGACGTGATTGTAGTCCAAAAAAGAAAGTACGAGGCTTTATACCGGCTGAAAGAGGCCGAGAAGAGTGCTCATGCTGCGGACCTGCAGTCGGCTCGGACATCTTCTTTTGAGGCCAGGAAAGCATCATCAGCCGCGGCCCTCCAGGCAGCCCACATGGACCTGGAGAAGGCCAATAAAGCCAGAGAGGAAGCGGAGGAGAATTTCAATCAGGCCGCGGAATCTCTGAAGTCGTCGCAAGCTCAAACAACTGAAGCCGCCCGTGTTGCGGAGATTGCAACTTCCAAGCTTGCCCTCCTCCAGCAAAAATACCAAGAGCTTGAAGCCAAGTCTGCTCAGAAGGACGAAGCCCATGCCGCGGCTATCAAAAAGATGGAAGTTGATCATGGGGACGCCCTCCAGCTGGCTATAGATCATACCGTGGAGTCCTTCAAAGGCTCCAAGGATTTATTCCTTATAAATAACAGGGCCTACCTCTGCGGCTATCAGGAGCTGCGGCAGAGAATCATTAGAAATTTCCCTGATGCCAAGGATACGGTCCTCGCTTGGAAATTAAGTGATGCAGAACATCAGGAGTGCATTGCTGAGCTGAGGGCCGCGGCTGAAGAGAGGGCAAGGCTGATAGCCCAAGCAGAGGCAGAGGACGAGGAGACAGAGACCGCCGCGGGCGGTGATGAAGCTGATGACGATGATGACGTGGCTTCTTGAATTTTAAGTTGCACTTTGTAATTTTGAACTTTGCTGTGGCTGCGGCCCCTATTTTTGTAATCCAAATTTATTAATACAAAGGCTGCGGCCATATTCTTATCTCTGCTTAATGTTTTCTTCTTTTTTGCATTGCGCGTTATACTCTGCCATCCATAATGAATGGTTGTATGTTACTGCCTCTCATATTTGTAACCAACTTTTTGTATTGAAAGAACTTGTAGAACTTGTAACCAAGTCCGCGGCAGCATAGCATAATACCATGCACTTTCTTGTATATCATCTGCGGTTCCTTTGTCACCTTGGCCCTTTATTGCCTTACACTACCTTAGGCTGTCACCCCAGGCCGCGGTGCGATTTCTTCCTTTTTCTGTACATGCCGCGGCGATTTGAACGAGCAACGGCCGCTTTTTCCATTTAACTGGCGGGTTACCATCCATCACTAAGGTTGTGGTGGATGAAGATGCCGCGGCATCTATTTGACCGTTGACAAGATAATGGGGCTGTAGAACCTTGCCCCTGGGAAACTGAGGCCATCCTCCTGCGGGTTTGACACGCCTCATGATCATGATGACCGAGCTTCCAATAGTTGATTCGATTGTCCTCCATGGCTTACCTTTAGTCGATCTTGGGACACTATGAAGCCTCTTCAGGCTGGGTTATATTATTAAGCCACCCATGGCTAATACGTGAGACACTATCAAGCCTCTCCAGGCTGGGTTACGTTGTTAAGCCACCCACAGCTAATATGTGAGACACTATCAAGCCTCTCCGGGCTGGGTTACGTTGTTAAGACACCCACAGCTAATGTGTGAGACACTATCAAGCCTCTCCAGGCTGGGTTACGTTGTTAAGCCACCCACAGCTAATGTGTGAGACACTATCAAGCCTCTCCAGGCTGGGTTACGTTGTTAAGCCACCCACAGCTAATGTGTGAGACACTATCAAGCCTCTCCAGGCTGGGTTACGTTGTTAAGCCACCCACAGCTAATGTGTGAGACACTATCAAGCCTCTCCAGGCTGGGTTATGTTATGAAGCCACCCACAGCTACTGATATACATAAAGCCCTCCACGGCCAGAGATTATAAGCCTCCCGGCTTGATGACGCGTCCCGAGAGCTGAGAACGGGCATTGTAAGCCCCCGTGGCTGATAAAAGCTCCCTGAATCCTCGGATGCTTTCCTGATTATAATCATCATATGATAAGATACAGTCGCACGTCGTGAGGAGAACTTTTGAGCTAATTAAGACCGCAATCCCTCCATAGGTGCATCCCAAAATAATAATAATCTTCCAAGATAATGTTTTATTCTTCCCTTGGATTCTGTTTAAGACAAAAGGTCTTTTTGTGAGATGATAAATTATGAAAACAAGAGAGGAATGAGATATGGCAAAATTTGCTAATTCATTATATTTATATATGTATGTTTCAGCTAATGGCTTTGCTAATAAAACATAAAATCTTGAGTATTCGGGCTCTAATGAGCTACATAAAGCATAGACAGAAATAGTTGAATTGAAAAAGGCTAAGGATGAGGTGTGGCATGCAGCCTCTGTCAGGTCCGGCTGAGCCCTTTATGCATTCTTCAGGAATCGCTGCAGCATCCCCTGGCCAATTAGCCTTTCGACTTCATCTTTCAGAGCATAGCATTGCTCTGTCTCATGGCCATGGTCCTGATGGAATTTGCACCAGGCGGCTTTGTTCCTCTTGTGGGGTGGAGCTCTCAGCTTTTCTGGCCACCTCAAAAGCTTGTCCTCTTTGATACGCTCAAAGATCTCTTCAATTGGGAAAATCAACGGCGTATAGACGCCCGACTTTTTCTCTGATTTCTCTGCTTCCCTTTTCTGCCTTTTGCCAGTTGGTCCTGCGGCTACTTTAACTGCCGCGGCAGGTAAAGCTCTTCTTGGACCTGCGTTTGTATTTTGATTGGCCGCGGCCTCTAGCATCATCACCCTCTGAGTGAGGTAATTGACCTGGGTCTGAAGTGAAGCATGGCTGTCATAGAGGTGATTAAGGTGATTGTACAGTTGCACAATCTCATCCTTGACTTCCATGCTCTGGCTGGATTCCCCCTCCATTTCTGCTTTTGTTAGTCTTTATAGAGCATATAGAATCTGAGACAAAACTAACAGTAGTGAGTAATAACAGGAGTATTGGGGGGGGGGGGGGGGGAAGGGAATGAACTGCCCCATGATATGCTGAGGAGGCCGCGGCAAGTATGGCACACAAGTGCACTGCCGCAGCCTTTGAATGATATCACCAAGGTTGAGCTGAAGGCCACCCGAGTGTTCCTTGATGTTTTGAAGCTTCTGCAACATACCTACTCCAGTAGATGCCGCGGCATGTTAGGTAGTTGAACTACCACGCCGCATCCCTACCTAAACAGGGAAAATCCTAAGATTGAAACCCAAAACTGAGTTTTTCTCCCGGAACACGTGGATAGCATACCTACTAGGGTCTATCCATGAGAGATTAACCTCTCGGTACACACAATGGCACAATTATAATGATAAACCCCAGATCATAGGAAAAGAACAAAAAGGGAGTAAATATAACTCTTCCCTAATCACCCACATTTATGGGGCTGAAGCCCATCAAGCCTTCCCGCTTTACCTAGGTGGGGTGATATCACAGGGGTATGTAAAATAGATCTAAGGTCATAAAATGGAGATCCGAGAACAGATCTGAAGGTATGAAATACCCATTCAAGGGTGTAAGTATCAAATAGAGCTCAGTAACCAAAATTTACTCATGGGATGATGATCCAGAGGATCCCCGTGAATAGAATAAGGTGTTCAAGAACTCGAAACATAGAGAAACAAGATTGAGGTATCTCGTTTCCCACAGACGGTGCCAAACTGATGATACGATAAATCGGCCACAAGGCGTTCTCATACCAGCAAGTCAAGAGTAGAGTGTGTGATGAACAAGTAAAGCAAGTAAATAGAGAGAAGACAAGATATAGAGTGGTTCAGCCTTTAAAATAGGCCTATATCCACTGTGTTACTCCGTTCTCATTATATGCGTTGCATGGTACAGTATAATCGTGCCTAAAGTGGCATACAAATTTGAGAATAATGGAGAGTACATGGCAGTACTGAGGATTTCGGGGTGCTGGATAGGCGGCTGCGATGTGGATGCGTGGCCTCCCAGTTGTGTGTTGAGGTTGTGTAGTGAGAATATGTATTGTAGAGCCTGCCTTGGGCGTATCTGGAATCGATTTCCGGGTATGGTCCTCTATTTATAAGGAAGTGAGTTGAGTCATGTGCCCACAGCACGTGACATGTACCAAGTCTGCAGGCACTTGTGGATAAGGGTGCGCAGCCCGTAGAGTAAGCAATGCTTAGTAGTGAAGCGCCCTAAGGTGGGGTGCCGCGGCCTCTTATGAACAGGGCCGCACCCTACGAGAGATCTGGCTGCGCCCTGACTGTGGTAACTGCCGCGGCCTTGTGTGGTCTGATCATCCGCGGCTTCGGAAGAGTACTATCGCGGCAGGGTGCTATATATTGCATTATCAAAAAGCATGCCAAAGATATAGAAGGATGGCCTCAATTACTTAAAAAGGGCTAAAAAGATGCCACAACCTTATCAGTACGGCTACAGACATTAAGTGGATTCATTTAGAAGACGCGACAGATAAGGGCAGGCAGGATTGTTAACCTGTCGTAGCCTTATTCAAGAAAAGAGAAATTTTGATGAGGATCCAGTTATAAATATACAAGCAAAGGTCACTCTTAAAAGCTGCCGTAGCCCAGTTCAAAAAGGGACTACGATCACAGTCTATGTGAAGAAACCTACACTACAATGTCGTGGCCTTAAAGCATCAGTTCAAGCACCAAGGCATAGGAATAATAAATCATGAAAATGATATACATAAACCATTGGGTTTTAAAGGTGGTCGCGGCCTTGATAGTAAAGTTTAAAGCAAAGAAGAAGAATAAAAAAGCTACTATAAAATGAGGTAAAAATAGTCAACATTAAAGGTGGCCGCAACCTTGGTAATAAAGTTGGGAGCTAGAAATCTTGACAAATATTAGTGTTCAGATTACAGATTAAGGGTCATATCCATTTTAAAGAGTTACAAAAAGATAGTGGGACGCAACCCTAAGATTTGACATCGTCAGCTTCATCTCCTTCTTCTATCTCCACAACCACTATCGTCTCTTCATCATCTGCCGTTGCCTCAACCTTGGCCTCAACCTCTACCCTCATCCTGGCTCTTTCCTCTACCGTGGCCTTGATCTTGGCCATGCATTCCTTGTGCTCAGCATCACCAAGACCCTAGGCAGGAATCGTCTCTTTAGTCTCAGGAGTGTTTTTTATGACTCTGTGCCTGAGCTCTTAGTGGCCGCAGGGGTAGGCCCTATTGTTTATAAGATAAAAGTCCTTGGATTCCTTTAATGACTCCACAGTGCTGTCGATGGCCAATTGAAGGGCTTCCGCATGGTCCCCCTCCATTTTCTTAATTTTTGCAGCATGGGCTTCAACATCATGGGGACCCTTGGTCTCCAGCTCCTCGTATTTCTTTTAAAAAAGTCTAAGCTTGTTACTGGAAATTTTTGCAGTTTCTGCAGCTTCTGCAGCCTGAGACTAAGAGACCTTGAGGGGCTCTGCGGCATGATGAAAATTTTCCTCAGCTTCCCCCGAGGCTTTGACAGAAGCTTCGAGGTCCATATGAGCTTCCTAGAGTGTCGTAATAGCACAATTTTTACCAGGTTCAAATGACGAGTTCTTTGCGCTCTCCAAGTCAGCACCTTCTACCCTCTCCACGACCTATTTCAACTTGTAGAAGTCCATATACTTACTCTTCTGAGAAATAATGACATCCGCGGCCTGAAAAGAGAATAATTAGGAGCGAGGTATGGAATGTAGAAATAGGGCTGAGAGTATTTTCACTTACCCTCAAAACACTATGGATACCATAGTCCTCCAGGTCGTCATGATCTTCAGCCACTAGTCTATCAAGGTTCGATGTGTCGGGGACCCTCTTCATCTTGCGGGAAACCCTCGCAGTCATGCTCCAAGAGGATTCAGGTTTGGGCTACCTTAGCTGTGGCCACGGATGGCCGTCAAAACCAATGCTAGTACGACACTGAGGAGGCGCCATATTGGAATTTATTGCAACAATTGATGGTGGTGGGGAAGAATTGGAATGTATGGCGGCATAAAATGTTGACATTAGCCCTATCGCGGACAAATTATCCCCGATGTCATCATCAAAGGTACCCTATGGCCTCTTGTGAGAACCCTCAACCTGTAGTTGGGGTGCGACAGGGATAGTTGATTCTGCGTCTTGATCTTGGGTCGAGGAAGGTGGATTCTGGTCGCTGGAAGGGACTGCGACTGGAGCGTTGGTCTTGGGCCTCTTCCTCTTCTTTTTCCTAGTAGTGTTATTAAGGACAGGTGCATCCTCATCCATCTCTGCTAGTTGGGCAGCCAAAAGCTCCCTATTAACCTCCTCACCTGAAAGAAAAAATGTAATAATAAATAAGTTTTAAACTTAATTGTCGTGGAATTAATTGTAGGCAATTATTACCTTCTGCGGCCATCTCTTTTGGTATGGATTTTCTTGGGAAATAGACTTCTTCAAATACATAGGAAGAAGTCAGTAGTACGCTAAATTTATTCTCCTCAGCAGGAACTGCCGCGGCCTTGGCAACTTTTTTCTCTTGCCGCTTGCTCAATTGCAATTTGTTAAGAACTATTGAAAAAAATACAAAGGTTAGTAAAGAAGTAAGGTGAAAAATAATAGGCAATTATAAAGAGGGGACGTGTCTATAATTGAAATACCTAGCTTGGAGGGACACCCCCATTCCTGCAGCATCCTAAATGATCTCTCCCTCTCATTCTCCTGAGGGTGAATCTCCCACCCTTTTCCAGAGATGTAAAAAAATTTCCCCTTCCAGTTCTTTACACTGGTAGGCCACCCAAAGTAAAGGGTCTCGTTCCTACCACAGGCAGAGAAGTAGTAATACCCAACAAATTTTACAGAGTTTTCCTTCAAGTGGTAGAAGTGGAAAAACTCCGCGGGAGTAATATCTATTTTGAATTGATTCTCCCATAGAACGACGGCTGCAACAAAGGCCCTCCAACCATTGGGATCTAATTGGGCTGGGGCTAATCTCATTGTTTGAAAATTCTTCTGATAGGACCAGTAATCGAACCCTTAATCCCGAGGTGTAGACCTCTATTTATATGTGGTATGTGAGTTGTCAAGTGCCTTGAGCACGTGACATATGAGTCTGGAGAAGCTACAATGAGAGGGATGCGTCTTGTGAGGTTAGAGTTGTGGGTGTCGCGCCCTCTGTAGTATAAGTCTGGCATGTACTGGTGAACAACTATGGGTGCCGCATCCTGTGCTGAATAGTTCCGCACCCTGCGCTAAAGGGCCGCAGCCTATAAGCTTGTGGTCCTGATTGAGGGACCATCATAGTACTTCCATAGTTCTGAACCTTTTAAATCCTTATTGCTATGGAAAATATAGCACCCTGCCGCAGACCTTGATCAGGCCCACAAGCTTATAGGCCGCGGCCCTTTAGTGCAGGGTGCGGACCTATTCAGCACAGGATGCGGCACCCATAGTTGTTCACCAGTACATGCCAGACTTATACTACAGAGGGCGCGACACCCACAACTATAAACTCACAGGCCGCATCCCTCTCATTGTAGTTTCTCTAGACTCATATGTCACCTGCTCAAGGCACGTGACAACTCACATACTACTTATAAATAGAGTTCAGCACCTTGGGATTAAGGGTTCGATTCCTGATCCCCGGGTCAGATTCTACAACACCTGGCGAAGCCTTGCCAAATTCTCTCTATACAACCTCAACATACCGCTTGGGGGTTACTCACCTACATCGTAGTCATATCTTCGGCACTCCTGGAACCGCAACAGTCATGTATTCCTCTCGCTCATCTATCTTGTACGCCTTTTGTAGCATTGTAAACTTGTACATCAATGATATGAATATAATGAGAGGGGGGGTACCAAAGTGAACGTGGGCTCTTTTATAGACGAACCACTCTACATCTCGTCTTTTATCTTTCTTACTTGCTTTATTTACTTATTATGCACTATATACTTGATTTGCTGATATGAGAACGACTCATGGGTGGTTCCTCGTATCAACAGTCATTCTTCAACATCTTCTTCATTGTTTTAAATCCTTTTAAGTTGATTTCTTCCTTTGTAACCTAGCCGTGTTCTAACATAATTCTTTTGTTGGTTAATTTATTTCTTTCTTTCATTAGTTAGTTGTATTAATTGTTTTAATCAAGTATCATAACTAGTTTATATGTTGGGATTGTATTTACACCATTAATGGGTATTAAGCTTTAAAATCTAAATTTTGAGTTGAAACATGTTTTAATTGAAATTGTGTGTATTAAAGTCGAAATATTATGCGTTTAACTTCATTTGTCATCCAACAATAGTATTCATAACGATATTACGAATTTAATCAATTCGTGACCATATTTGAGTGAAAGTTTAATCTTTTATCGTTAAATTAAATTTCTTCATGATTGATGTTTATAATCAATTGAGCATTCTTGGTTAAGTGCGTTTCGATCCTTCGTGTTGATTAACCCACTGTGGGGACCTGATCCTAATATCGTTTTTGTCATTTCATTTAGTTTACTTATTACCTAGTTTTAATTTTAGTAAATATGTTTTGAAATAAAAATCATCCTTTACAACTTTATTTGAGAAGCAATAGGTCAATAGAATTCTAGAAACATTCTGTGGTTCGATACCCGAACTTGCGATTATACTTATAAAAACAGTGTAGTAAAAGTTTAGATTTTTTTGTGTTGTGGTGGGAGACAAAACAATAAGAGTGTTCTTTCACGACCACTCAGTTTTTCCTAAATCAAAATGGCACCGTTATCGGGAAATATTTTTTTTAGAATTTCATCGATTTAATATTTCATATATGTTTTTATCTTATTCTTTTTGTTTTAATATGTTTTGTAGACTTGAACATTTGAGTGCCAAGAAACGTTTAATTTATCATCTTAACACCATTTTGTGGAATTTCTATTGAAGAGCCATTTTGGGTAAGCATGTCTTACTCTAGAGTTTTTGCTAGTTGTAATGGTTCATAATTTTGTCATTTGAATAATTTTCAAAGTTTCCAAAAGCCTATGAGTTTTGTGAATACTTGGAAAAGTAGGAAATTAAAAAATCTATGACTTTTGTTGAGTATTTAAAAAATCAAAATAATTATTTGGGGACTTGCAAAGATTATTCTCATGATAAAATGCCATAAAATTCTTATAATA
Organism: Sambucus nigra; assembly: GCA_949130495.1. NCBI lineage: Eukaryota > Viridiplantae > Streptophyta > Magnoliopsida > Dipsacales > Adoxaceae > Sambucus > Sambucus nigra. Next base: position 448,515,045 of record OX422220.1, on the reverse strand, counting down.
ACAATGTTGAAAGCTCTTGTGATAGTAGTTCTCTGAACTACTATGACAATAATATTCAAAATTGTTATAAAAATAATTTCAAAAATATTTATGGTGATAGTTCTCAAATTAGACTTTTTGGTGAAGTTTCCATACCATCAAATTCATTTAGTGAATTTTTACAAAGTCAAAAAAATCGAAAAACTTAACAACTTTTATCCGGAGGAAAATCGTTGTTGGGAGCATGATTTGGATTTATTATTTAAAACAAATATTGATTTTTCTATTAAAAGTGAGTAAGAAATGGATGTAGTATCCATTTGCAATGAAATTATTTCTTCTTTGGTAAATAAAGAAGAAAATTTCATTGAAAATGATCCTAAGTCTTTTGAAATTCAATCTTCTAGCGATAATGAGTTATCGGTCGAGGTTGAATTTATTTCTTCTCCATTTACATTCTCAATTATCCAACTATTACATTAATCACATTATGTGGTTCAAAACTTTGAAATATTTAATCCTTTCACCAATGGGGATTGCTTGATTGAGTTGCTTTGTATGAAGGAAATATTGCCTCCATGTATACCACATCCCATTCCATTTGAAAAACCTTTGGGAGGACATTAAGTTTTTAGTGGATCCCAAGTGTACTCGTCACCCGTTCAACTAAACCCCCATCATCGACCAAATTTTTTTAATTGGTGTAAGAGGGTAGTCCCCCTGAAAACTGGAAGTATGATAATACAAATAGAGGCGTAACCCCTATAGATATGGTGATAAAATAGTAACCCATATATTTTGAACTGTCACAGATGAATACAAAGTATTCTATATAATAAACATTCAAATTGTACTCACAAATCTGTCGTGTATAACTCAAATAATAATAAATTGTATCATAAATGAATGCATCATGGTTTCTTTTATATTGATTACTGTGTATGGAATTATTCTGGTTTAGTTAATAATGTTGCATGTTAATGAAAGATAAAATTTGGCACCGGCATATTTAATTAATAGGTGGTTAGTAAATAAAAATAATATTTTCGACAGTGATGCTAAGAATGAACCAGATGAGGCTCCTATTTTATTTTAGTAATGTATTGATCCCCCGTGATTGAAATAGGCGGGGTGTCACGGATAGTATCAGAGCATCAACTTCTAGAGTCTTTAGGATCTGCGCGAACTTTCTACGTTTTCAGCATAGTTTGTCTTTGATATAAAGCCATATGCTTATGACTATAGATTCATAATGCTACTTATGTTCTCCTACTATTGAGTATAATTGATGGAACAATATACAAGTTCGGTTGGTCTTCGTCTACCAAATGACATAGGACGACCAACGAGGGCCTTAAAAAGGACTGCAGTAGGAGATGCTCAGTCGAAGCCACAAAGTATTATGGAAACAGTGACTTGAGTAGAAGTCACCACTATTATTATTCAGGTAGTTGATGTTGTGATGACTATCGAGGTTTAGTAGTCCTTAAGTACCTCCATAGTAGACGGTGGCTGAAATTCAGACTCACCTAGTACAATCGATAGGGGAAAAAGTCGAATGGGATTTTTAGAAGAGCCATCCATAAGAATTTGGGGAAGTGTGGAAGTGTGATTGGCTAATAGAAGGATATCATCCAAAAGAAATTGTGTATGGTGGAGTATAACGACACTCAGGATTTATGTTTCGGGTGAAATTCTTAGCTCATAGGAGAAGTGTTTCCGTAGTGGGAGTCAATCACCACATATAAGGAAATAAATAAGGTAATAATCGAGAAATGTTTGGTGCAATTTGATCGTAAGTCCTTTCATCTTCTATTCAAATAGAGATGCGAAGGAAGTTTCTAGACTTATCACATGAGGAGTGAATAGAGGCCAATGACGTACCTTTACAATGTTAATATTAGCACTTCCATGTTAAGAGAGCCAAGAGAGTTGGAGAATCTATCCAGAATGGTAAAACCTGATTTAATGGTGCTAGTGAGGAACCACAGGGGGATACCCAGCAGGAGAGCTATTTAAAAGATTCAGATCTATGGAAGTAATATGATGGTCCCTTTTAATTTCTTATGCGGAAAGTGATTTAAGGATGACAAGAAAAAACAAATTCTATTTTTGTGAAAAAACCTTTTTCCAATTTTTGATTCGTACCAAGTTGTGAACAAATTCTAACTTAACCGAATTTTATCTTGATTAATCCTAAACATCCATTTAGTGATTAAAGAAATTAAAATAAAATAAAGAATACAAATAAAGTCAGATGTACGAGAAAAACCACAAACAAGAAAAAAAACCTTGGACGACCCAAGCCAGTCAGTCACTATGAATATGATTTTACATAGATACATACGATAGTCTTACTGAATGACTCGATCCACCCATGAGACTTGACGCTCCTATGATCTTCAATCACTCCTGTTAAAGTGCCCACGCAGAAACTAATCTTCTTCCACAATGCCTGTCCACAACACACGCATCCACGTATGTCTCGGTGTCCACCGATATGGCTTGTAACGTCTACGATGTCGAAACCGAACTCCACCGAATCTTCACCGCAAAACCAGAAATTTTTCTTCAATTAAAAACTTCTTGGTGCAAACAATATCACATAACATATACTAATGACAACTCGGATCTTGGAAACTCTAAGGATGTTTTTAAACTTGAAAAACTTTATAAACATATGTGCAAAAATTCTCTAGTTAGTATACTGTTTTTGCGGAATGCACGCCCTCGAAATCTGAAGGAAACACGCCTATATATTTTTTTTCTTAAGGCGGTGGTTCGTTTGAAAGACAAGATTTGTTGCGTGAATAAGATGACCTATCGTTCGAATGATGTGGCGTCTCGCTTGAACGACATTGTGTGTCGTTTGAATGACGCGCGAGATTAGAGTCCTAATTTAAACCAACTCTAATTCGTCCTTATCAGATTAAAACAAACTCTAAATAGTTTCATACACTTCACAAACATTTTAGAAAACATTTATTTATTAAAAATAACATCCTTGTCTTTATGAAAATTAATTCCCAGTCCCATTAATAATATGCATTCATACCCGAGTGATCTCGGAATGCAATTAAACTTTGAAGACGAATAAACTTGGAACAATTAAACTTTGGCATAATTAATTCCTTGAAGCTTTGCCGCAACATCTTCAACACGTCATAGTTTGTGTGGGATCATGACAAATAAAAATAGACTTATGACTCAAACGTGTTTTGTTCCGGGAATAAGTCAAAACTACATTAAGACTCCGTTGGAAATTTTGTCCTTATAAATCTCCCCCTTTGACTATTTGCGAGACAAAATCAACAGTGAAATGCCTAAGCCGGGCCGTCAAGCCCTATGACGCCTAAATCCCATCCCATAAACCCGACAACAAAAATTACAGGACAAGACTAGTACAATATGGTCTGACAAGCATGAAATGTATCCGAATGTCTAAATGTGATGTAGACTTGAAATATCCACTCTCTTTAAGCATACCTACACACATGAGATAAAAAAAATACCCAGTGAAGTATAGAGGAACAAATGATACAAACCAATATGTAAAATAAAATCCAAATCATTTGCTAAGTGAGTAAAGCATGATACCAATTTGTATACAATTAAGAAACTCACAAAAACTCCCCCTACATCACAAATATCTCTCCCCCTTTTTGTCTCGAATAGACAATCTAGTGAAAAGATAAACTACCTAGCATGAGATATACCAATATATAGCGTATCAAGGTAAACATAGACAACCAACTAATTATGATGAACAATATCAAATCCATAGCAAGCAAATAATCAACTCACACAATATAAATTAATAATCTAAGTAGGTGTGACTAAACGACCCTATGCAATAAATGATGTGATCATGTGAATCTGCATATAAACAATCAGTTCAGAAGCAACCCAGTACTAAAATGGGAACAATATGCAGCAGGGCACTAAAACAAAAAAAAAATAGAAAACCAAATAGGTCGCTAAAATGAAACTTCTTGTCGCTCGAACAAGAAGTCTTATCATTAGAATGACAGCTTCGCGCAACACATATAGGTTTATCGAATGAAATCGGTTCTCGCTCGAACGATAAAATGAAACTTTCCTAGAACACCCAGAAAATTAAACATTTTTGCCCAGTGAAAAAAATTCCATAAAAAAGTACCAGGAAGGGCCTGACAGATCCAAAACAGTGCCTTTTCAGTAGCTAAAACAGAAAACTCAACCAAAAAACCAAGTAAGTTACGTGCTAACATAGTATCAATGTGCTCAAATAGGAACATGGAATGTATGGGCATGAACTACAACAAATGAATCACAATTACACATCAACAAAACGATCAAGAAGCTCTAATTGATAGCGATAAATCATCAAACTTTATTTTATCCATATGTGATAATTAAAGTGTGATAGTAATGAACTTAAACCATCAAACATGCACAGAAATCTAGAATTTTGACGCTTCTACAAACAATAGCATAATGACTTGATTTTTCAATGTTAGGATTTGGGGTGCAAACCCGTTTAAATTTTCTTCAACCAAACTCCCTCATATATCAAATTCTTTTAAGGTTTCTAACATTCTCAACTTAGAGAAAAACATATTGGCCCGAATAAATAATATGGCATTTGCCTTTTCTTTTGGGATCTTTTAAATGGTGGCTTTCACGGCAAGTGAATTTTACACTCTCGCTGCCCTTTCTCATGAACACTCATCATTTTTCAATTTTAATCCTCATGGTAAACGGTTCTTCCATGCACACCTCGTCCTTAAGTCTACTTACGCATAGATGAAAAAATTAAGATAAGAACATCTCACCCAACTCAAATATACAAGAGATATAAAAAATACATATAAACTCGTTCATGTGTGCAAAGATGACATATATACAAAGTCGAATCAAAATGCATATCAACATCGAAACAACCCCATAAGACAATGGCTAAGATTATTCTAAGCATCAATAATTATGACCAGGTGTCCTATCCACGTGTATAATGAAAGGAAGGGGGTCCAAGCACACCAATATGTCATATCAAACATGTAAACTCAAAAACAAAACAAAATAGAAAATCTTTTTGTATTTTTTAAAAATATTATAAACCAAAAATATTTTTGTATTTTTCAAATAATACTTAATAAAAGAAAAATATAATACAATAATATACACATGTCATAACACTAGCAAGATATAAATCATGATGCAAAGACTAGCATATGACAAATATGGTAACACAATCATCCTTTAGATTTAGCATGGGAAGAATCAACTGCAACCAAATGAGAGCCATGAAGTTTTTGTCCTAAAGCCTATAAGTCCGATTTCCTAACCCAAGTAGGTGTGACATAACGGGTGGGGGTTTTGGGAACCGACACAACTTTATTCCTAAACTTTCTAGGAGCATTGCTAAGGTCATAGAAAAAACTTCTAAGGTGACCTTTCCTACCGCAATGTGTGCAAGTGTAAAGACGGTGGGAATGATTACCAAGATATTGACCTCTCCTCACGTTCCTAGTGGTCTCTCTCACACGATTGGTATTGGCTTTGGGAATGGAAGCACAACTTTCGTAGCCTATACTACACCTATCACTTTTGACTTGGACGGTGCCTTACACCTATCCAACTTCTCCAACCTAGATTCCAAGTCAAACTTAACCTTACTTGAGTCTTTTAATTTTTATTCCAACTCATAAATCTTAGACTGAAGCACACACCTAGAATCCTCAAACTCTAACAACTCCTTTTTCAAAGTCTCCAATAAACCACGAAGATTATCTCTCTCTTTGTCAACATACTCTAGCTTCTCCCTAAGCTTCTTCTCCCATGACCTAAGATCGTCAATCAAAGCACCATTATTTTCTATGGCATGCTCATTGAACCTAGATTGAAATTTAGAGTTAACCTTTTTCACTTTCATTGCCTCGGCATACAACTCATTAAATGTAACTTACCACTCTTTCACATCTACCTCCTCATGCTCACTCACTTGGGATTCAACGGCCTCGAAAGTGTAATGCACATGAGAATCTTTAAGGGAAGATTTATCATCGTCTCTTACATGACATGCGAAGAAAGCAAAAAACTTGCTCCCATTAAGGGAACTCTCTCCCTTTTTCGTGTCACTATCATTTAAGGTGGAATTATATGCAATCGGTTTCTTGCCCTCTTTCTTAAGTCTAGTGGGACACTCAAAAACTTTGTGACCATACCCATCACACCCAAAACACCTATCCGACTCAACCTTATTAAGTTTCTCACTTTTATCTTTAGGGGTCGAGTCAACCTTGTTGTTCTTGAATTTATCAAAATTTTTGGCATCTTTTGATTGGTTTTGAAACTTATGATTTTTTTTTTTTAATATTTTAGCCAACAAGGCGACATCCTCAAAATTATAATTGGAATCGCCATCTAAAACTGTAGTTTCCTCCTTCCGGGATTTCAAAGCAATGACTTTTTCTTTCTTAGGCACTTGCTTGGAGGTAAACATATATAGTTCATAGGTTTGTAAGTGACCTACAATCTCTTCTAGTTTCGTCAAATCAAGCATTCCTAAGGAGTTAAAAACGGTCACTTTTGCAACAAACCTACTTGGCAAAGATCTCAAAATTTTATTTATGATGCAGTTGTCGAGAATCCTTTCACCTAAGTTAAACGATGAGTTGACAATATTAGACAACCTAGCGTAAAACTCATCAAACGACTCACTATCTAACATTTTAATCATGTTAAACTGTGTAGTGAGGTTTTGTAACATAGATGCCCTAACCGTGCTAGTGCCTTCATGAGTAAGTGAAAGTGTATCCCAAGCCTCTTTTGAAGTTTCACAAGTCATAATTCTATTATACTTTTCCGGTTTGACATGTGAGGAAATTATGTGCAAACCTTTAGAGTTGTACAGTGCAAGCCTATCTGCAGCATCAGTCCTTGACTCAACAGGTTTCAAACTAGTGACCTCACCATCTCATGTGATTGGTGGTGTCGGGCCCTTTTCAACAGCGAACCAAACACGCTCATCAACAAATTTTAAAGCACTTCTCATTCCCATTTTTCAATAAGCATAATTTGTGCCATAAAAAAAAGGTGCGTGAAAACTTTAAAAACCTCCAAAATTCATCTCAAAAAATAAAAGGTATCAAACACAATAAAAATTTGTTTCTAGCTATGATACCAATTTGATGGTTCCTTTAAATTTCTTATGCGGAAAGTCTTTTAAGGGTGACAAAAAAAAAACAAATTATATTTTTGTGAAAAAACCTTTTTCCAATTTTTAAATTATACTAAGTTTTGAACAAATTCTAACTTAACCCATTTTTATCTTGATTAATCCTAAACATCCATCGAGTGATTAGAACAATTAAAATAAAGTAAAGAATACTCACAATGACAGATGTACGATGAAAACCACAAATGGGAAAAAAACCTCGGACTGCCCAAGCCAGACAATCACTATGATTATGGTTTTACAAAGATATAGACGGTAGTCTTACTCAACGACTCGATCCACCCACGATACTTAACCCTCCTCTGATCTTCAACCACTCCTCTCATAGTGTCCACGCAAAAAGTAACCTTCTTTCACGATGCTTGTCCACAACACACGTGTCCACGTATATCTCAGTGTCCACCAATATAACTTGTAACGTCTACGATGTTGAAACCGGACTCCACCGAATCTTCACCACAAAACCAACAATTTTGTTTCAATTAAAAACTTCTTCTTGGTACAAACAAGATCACATAACATATACTAATGATAACTCCGATCTTGTAAACTCTAAGGATGTTTTTAAACATGAAAAATCTTTATAAACATGTGTGTAGAAACTCTCTGGTTAGTATACTATTTTTGCAGAATGCACACCCTCGAAATCTGAGTAAAGACGCCTATATATATTTTTCTTAAGGCGGTGGTTCGTTTGAACGACTAGACTTTTCATATGAACGAGATGACCTATCGCTCGAACGACGTGGCATCTCGCTTAAATGACATAATGTGTCATTTGAACGACGCGTGATATTAGAGTCCTAATTTAAACGAACTCTAAACAGTTTCAAACACTTCAAACATTTTAGAAAACATTTATTTATTAAAAATAACATCCTTATCTTTATGAAAATTAATTCCTAGTCCCATTAATAATATGCATTCATACCTGAGTGTTCTCGGAATGCAATTAAACTTTGATGACGAATAAATTTGGACCAATTAAACTTCGGCATAATTAATTCCTTGAAGCTTTGTCGCAACATCTTCAACATGTCATAGTCTGTGTGGGATCGTGACAAATAAAAATAGACCTATGACTCAAACATGTTTTGTTCTGGGAATAAGTCAAAATTACATTAAGACTCAATTGGAAATTTTATCCTTACATACTACAAAGTGATGGTGGATTCAATCAGGGCCCTTAGGTATAGGAGTATGCTCCATAGGGGCTAGAAGAGTCAAAGGTACTATGGGGGTGGCAATTGGGTCCAAGGCTACCAGGATCGAAATAAGGAAAACCCCGACAAGGACAGTGGGGACAAAGACAGGGGAATAACACAGAGAGGTGTGTTATGTGTGGAGGGTAGGTCCACATGAGTTGATCTTGTCCGCAACGAGTTTGGGGATAGGAGCAGGATGCCCATGAGGGCAACAGTTATAGAAGTTTTTGTTCTATTTGGACGAGAGTATTATGTCCAGGAATAATTTGAACCGCCGGTGCTATTAGAGATTGAAGGAATGAGTTTTACATATTGGTAAATGGGATAATAATTATATGATTTGAGTGATTCATAGTATTTTGTTAGCACTAGATTTGGGCATGAGACGGGTTCAGTGGGTATATCGTTAGTGTTACTATTATCTATATACATTTACCATTGGGTAACAAGGCTCTCTTTGGTTCCACCTGCAAGGGATCCAATGCAGTCACTGATAGGACATGTTTTAGTGGATTTACTCATTTTAGATATATGATATGCGAGTATGATTTATCCTAGGTATGGATAGGTTAACGATGGTTGGCTGTCAAAGTAAGGCTATCGTGTTCGTTGTTCTAGGCATGATGTATGGTTTTGAAATGTCTCACCCAGAAGAGGGTCGATCTCGCGTCTATATTAAATTTTGGAGGATACTTAAGAGGGTATAGTTTTGTCGTTATATTTGATCCCAGCATGTATGGACTTTACTAATGTGATTAATATATATCGGGTTTTCTATCGAGCGATGAGATTTAGCTCATGATTGATTTATCACTGGGGATTTAGTGATAGTGAGGGTGTAGTGTTATATAACTCCTTTAGAGATATGTGAGTTTATGATTAGACTTATACGATAGGGGGGGTACACTATTTTGAGTGTTCCGATTATATGCTTTGGTCCTACAAAACTCGATGACTAATAATTCTAGGTGATATTTTATCGGGGGAGTTCCTTGTTTAAGTTTCGTTTGCGTCTCATTCTATGCATGAACTATTATAACCATCAAGCGTGGGGAGGCAATTTTTGATGCTAGGAATCAATTTGAATGTGTAGATGAAATACTTTGAGCTGAGAGCTCTTATACTATATACGAGTAGTGGAGCCGATAGTGTGAGCACTAAGGAACGTTTGCACCATTAGTTCATAAGTGAGGCAGTCTCAAGGAGAAATAAGTCACAGTTATTAGGGAAACTGAGTACATCTTTAATATATATCCACGCCGAGATTATGGGGCTGAGATTAAGATAAGTATGTTACGTATGAGAGGGAAATGATGATTGTGTAAGTGAGCACGGGATATAGGGTGTATGGACGCCCTAATTAGTTTAATTTTCAAAATCATCCATAATAACGGGGTGGAAATAAATGTGTTGAATGTATGCTTGTGGGGTAGTTAGAAACATAAATGGAATGGTATAATGGACTCAACTTTGTTTGAGAAAAGGAGATAGTCCGACTATGTGTGTGTCAAGGGGAACTATCTCAACAAGGGGAGTTAAAAGACGGTGGAGGCACATGTAAAAGACATCCCCAAAATTTTGGAAAGTAGAGAGAAGTATTACTTAGTTAAATGCCTAGAGTGGCATGTGCATAGATAAGATGTGGATTTCTAGTAGACGAAATGTGCCCAGGGAGTGCACAGTTTGAAGTAAACGCGCAGGCCATGGTTTTGGTATATCCCAATAAAGGGGAGTAAGATGTGCTAAGTGATGTGAAAGGTTGATCATGTGGATTGGTGTTGAGTGAGACATGGTGAAGTTGTCTCTAGATGCACCTCTCTAGATGGAAAAGGTTGATCCGAGATTATCAACCAGAATTTTGTAAAAAATTGATGATTCCAACAACGAAATGGATATGCAGACTGGTAAAGTTCATTATTAGGTTATCAAAATAGTGAAGAGGTTAGGATTTCCTTAGGATTTGTGGAACAAATTGACCAAAATTGAATAATTTTTATTCATTTAGGGTGAGTTATACTATCGGGCAGTATGTCCAACATTTCATTGGAGAGAAGGAAATAAATCGGCACTAGGTTCTGCCCAATATTATTGTGAATCAAGACGAGATCCTTGAGTTCCACCCTTAGTTGGTAGTATCAGGAGGCGATGGGGAAAAAGTTTCTAGTAAATAAGTATCACCCATAGATTCATAGGTAGACGGGAGGTGACTAAGATGTTGGAGAATGCGAGAAATGTGTATTCTAAATTTTTGGGTAATTGGGAGTATTAATTACCACTGGTAGAGTTACGTGTGGTAAATCATAGTAGTTTATTATTTGTGTGGCACCTTTTAATCCTTCATATGGAGATATTGTTATCAACCCTTGGTTGGTTCGAGGTGGGAAATAATAAGCTCCTCGGACCCGAAGTGATTCATGGTCTGTCGACAAGGATTGAGTTAATCTACATCAATTTAGTATTGTTTAAGAATGTAGTGAGAGTTACGTCTCTGTGAACCAAAGTTCGAAGTTTTATATGAGTGGTCAAGGGTTGTTACGATTGTCTCCCATAAATGTCATTAAGTATTTTGGCAATAAGGGAAGTTGGCACCTATTGAAATGGTGTCTTTTCCAACATTGAGATGATAGAGCCGTTAGAGTCTAAGCTCATGTTCTTAAAGTATTGTTAGAGGATTCACGATTTTTTTGCGTGCCATTATATAAGTGAAACTATAAGCATAAGGAAATATATCAGTATGTAAGAGTTTGAATAAACTTATCACTAATCCTAGGTTAGAGTGAGTAGACCTTTAGTCAAAATGGTACCATTGGCGTGTGTATAGTGGAAACGCCAAATTATCATTACGAGTAAATAATGAATACGTTTGGCAACATTATGTGTGAGGATCCAAATTTTTGGTACCAGGCATATACGAATTTTGGGAATGAAATTATTTTGTAGGGGTGGAGTATGTCACACCTCATATTTTTGAATAATTGTGGATTTAATTATTTATGTTATTTTAAATTACACATGTGCAGTAATTTAATTAAATTGAAATATCACGTATTGAATGTATATTAATTTTTGGGAATAAGATTAAAATTTATGTGGTAAATTTACTAAGTGTGTTTATAGTAAATAAAATACAGTGAATTTTTAGTACATCGTAGTGAGTGAGAACGATGGGATTTTTGACGATATCTCAAATGGGGCTTATGAGTAGATTATTTTAAGGTTGAGATAGGAAATTTATGTAGAGTGACTCAGATGATGATTTTGAGTTCATGGTTGGTTCCGAATAGGTAGAAATAGTAAGAAATAAGTACTCGGGGGTAGTAATTGGATTTCGGGGGCTTTTTAGACAAGTCCGGACTCATATAGGGGTATTTGAGTCATTTTAAATTAGCATGATAACTTGATTTCTAGATTAGTGAGTTAAAAGATAATGGTTAGGCGGGTAAGGCAGTCATATCATTCTTTCTAAACCCTAAGAGACAAGGAAAATGGGATAAAGAAAGGAAATCAAGAGAGAAAGCTAGAGGAAGCCAATTCAGTAAGGATTCGAGAACGATCTGTCATCTACAATGGAAATTGGACTTTACGAATATCTAGAGGTTGGTAATTAATTTTCTTTAAATTAAATTAAGGTGATTCATGTTCATATCATGGTAGGTGCAGAAAAAAAAAAACCATTCTTAGGTGAGGGTTTGATGTAAATGGGGTTTTGGGTGAAATAAATTCCATAAATAGCGGTGTAAATTGATGTACGATATTATTGAAACAATTCCATATCATAAAGATAAGATCTTGATAGATATTTATAGGTTTGATAATAGGTAATTGGGTTTGTAAATTGAAACTATGTTAAATTGAGGTGTTCATAATTGAGACTCATAAGTATGGATTAATTTGATGATTGATGATTAAATCCTTTAAATTAATATGACTGATGGGTCTTAAAATCATGTAAAAGATGTCCCTTTATGATTTATATTGATTGGGAAGTGTAGAGAAATAATTTAAAGGGTGATTGGGATTGATATTGGGGAAGAACATAGGTTGGAATTCGCCGAATCAAAACTACGTCGTTTCGACTGACAAAGTGAATCGGTTCGCCCCTGGCTGAATCGACCTGTTTGTACAAAATATGAATTGTAGATCTTTTTGTTATGATTGTGAGGGCACCGAACTTGTATTTTTTTTAATTTTTTTGAATTACTTATGATTTTTATGCTAAAGGGTGTATGAGACAAAAATCTTTAGTTGGTAATCTAGAGATAGATTTTATCTTAGGCATAATTGTGATTTGGATGATTACAAAACCCTATTAATATTTTCCCTTTGTTAATATATATTCATAGTGATGATACTGAGCTTAAGTTAATGAATTTTGTAATACTTCTCGAGATTATGTTCAGTAAGGGAAATTCCGGGTCGACGAGAGTTAGCTCGATATACTTATATGTAGGGTGTTCATGGAATAATAATGCTTAGGGCATAGGATATTGAACGGATAGAGTGATTTGCGATTTATGCTATTAAGACTATTTGGGAGAGTCGAGTAGAATTCAGTAATGAGAAACATGTAATATTATTTAATCAAGAGGAGAATTTAATTAATTAAGAGTTGGGAATCTACTCAGGATAAGTGGGCTAGTGCTTTGGGTGAAAGGCACATATTTGTAAATTTTATGAATATATATATATATATGAATAATATCTGTGTGTATGATATTTTTTTGTAGAACATAGCCCTTTAGTGCTATCATGGAAGGTTGCAAGATGTGGGTGATTCCACTGTCTAGTGAAGGCAGGGTGATTATAGTACCCAAGTCATAGTTCCACACATATGCCCTCATGAGGTTCAAGTTCTAAGCGAGGTAACTGCGGGTATGGTTATGACTCACTATCAAAGGACTATGGCCGCCTCCAATACGTTTGCAATTTTACCGAGTCGGTGTGAGATTCCGACCATCGGTAGCCGAGATAATGTGAGTATACCTCCGTGATTATAGCATTGTAGAGAAAAACCTCTGATGATTTACTACTCAGGGGATTATGATTATACCCGACATATGTGTGCTTGTTTTTGTATAATCCTACGTATATAACAGTGTAGATATTTATATACGGGTAAATGAATTAAGTGTGAATGTTGTATAATGAGAGTAGAGTTATATGAACGATTAATTTCAAAATAATTGATTAATTTAATGAGTAAAATAACTTATGAATCAATGATAGAAAGTACTCGAGTTGGAGTAGTGTGTTAAAAAAAATTGCAACAGGGCAACTTAGATGGGGTAGCATAACTAGGTGGGTTAAGATGTATGTGCTAGGTGTCCGTAATAGTTAATAGGTGAGAGGTAATCTCATGAAAGTGAGACACCGACTTAAATATAAAAAGTTTTACAAAGTATTTATTTACTGCATCTTAATTACTTGAAAATGTTTTAAAAAGATTTTGGGCTCTGGCCCATATTAAATCTTGAAAAACGTTACTAATGCCATTTAATACAATGATTAAACTGTATAAGCAACTCCGAGATGTTTGTTGAAGAAACCCTTTTCTTTTGAAAATAAAAATGATAAACAACAAGATGTGTTTACTAAAACTTATGTACGAGAATAACCAAGACTTTGTAATCAGTTTTAAAACTAAGATAGTTTCAAAATATCAGCACACTATAGAATGAGATAAGGAGATGAAGATAATCAGAACACACTATTTTTAACGTGGTAAAACCTCTCCCAATAGAGGAAACATCCACGGTGACTTCTAAGTCACGAAAGTAAAAAAATCCACTAAGACAAATAGCAGTTACAAACAATACAACATACATGCAAACAACTCAGCCTATTCTAAGTTTAGGAATATACCCCACTTGGTGTCCTTCTAACTTCTTGTAGATCTGATTGTTGATGATGTTCTTCCAATTTGATAACTTCCCCTTTGCTTTAGCTTTCTTTGCGTCGACTCAATAATCTTTGATCTTATACCCAACACTTTCAGTGTGGTAGTGTGTCAAGTGTTTGTGATATGATTCCTATCAACATGCATGAACTCACACCACTTAGTTTTTACAGACAGTCCTAGAAAATTACATATAAAGACTATATGCTGTGATTTTCTTTTCTTTCTTTCTTAAAAAACTTGGAACCTTTTTGACCTTTTAATCTATCCCAGATTCCACGGATATCTTGCTTCTAAATCGGTCAAGATATTAATCAATCTCAGTTTTTAAACATATTTTCGAGATTGAAAATCTCCAAGTGAGAATCCAACTAGGTCAAGGTTTAGTTTCATAAGAACATAAAACATAAAACATAAAACATTTATAGATCTAAATCAGCAAAGATTTTCTTAAAACGAAAAACAAATATGCAGATCTAGTGATATATAACATGCAATAGTGTAGATCTAAGATTTCTATGATAAAGAAATACAGATCTCACCAAAATGTCTAAGTTGGTAACAAGATCACAGATCAAGAGGTTACAACTACAAACGATCAAACCAGTAACACCAATCTCTCTCAAACACTTAAGGTTGTGTTTGGGGTTTTTAATATACGAAGGTTTGAGGATGGTTTGAAGTTGTTTTAGGGTTAGGGTTAGGGTTTCTCTAACTCAGTTCCCTTTCTCTCTATTCTCTCTTTTCTTTTCTTTCTTCTCTCTCACTTCTCTCTTCTCTCTTTTTTCTCTCAAGTTGGACGACTGCCAAAAGTCTTAAAATGCTAAGAATGAGAGGGTTTATATAGGAGCCAAGGAAGGTTCTGTATCGCTGAAAGCAATCAACGATTGAGATTCAGTCTTCCTTATATTGACTTGATCCAAGGGTGGTAAAAAGGCGGTGGGTTAAAACGAAGGCGATTGGTCCATAGTGATAGCACATGGATAGACTTAAAACACATGCAAGCCATAGATAAGGTTTGATATAATGATCCACAATACACCAGGCATTTCTCTCACAAAACAAACACAAATGAGATAACAAGAGCATGACAAGTGTTGGCATTTCATTGGCTGGTAAACGCGCGTCCAAATTAATTACATGCAACACCCTGAAGTCTCTGGCGCATTGATATTCTACCCAATCAAACATTCTAATGAAAAACTAAGTTTCCATAATAGCATTTTAACCACACAAAGTTTATAAACACACTTTTATTAAAGAAAACATTATTTTAAAAATGTTTACAAATTCCCAAAGATTATTAAAACAACATTTTAAGGGGAATTTAACACACAATCAATTATGAGCAATATATACACATGTATGCACTTCTAATGTGTGTAGTGTGATTCAATTTATACCTTGTTTGGATCATTGAAGAGGATTAGAGAGAATAAGTCTGAGGTTCTTTGGATTCTAGGTTAGACAAAAAATTTTGTCACTATTTCCAAATTAGATGAACACTTATACAATATAGACTTAAGTAAGTCAAAGGTATAAGGTGCTTCAATCTCCCCCTTGGGAAATATGAGACAAAATCTCCTTTGAGTTAGCTTAAACTCTTAGGGAACCAAAGAAAATAAAACCTAGTCCTATACAAAAGATATTATCTACCAATTTCCTAGAAAGTCAAAAATTACATAACTCAACTATTTACAAATTTGTACACTAGAGAGAAATGGTAGAAAACCGGTAGAAGAGGGTCCTGCAAATATGCATTAAGATCAAGCAGTTTAGATGAAATGTGAACAAAACATTGAACCCGTAAGACTCAAATTTCTCCCCCATTTTGTCTCAAATGGACAAAGGGTAAAAATTACGGTCTTAAGAGATTAATCAGCACATACCATACCTATAGAATGATGCAAATACAGAAATCTGTTACAGTCTAGAGGTTTAGTGAACATGTTTGCAAGTTGCAGATCAGTAGGTAGGTAATGAATTTCTAACTCCTTAGTCTCAACAAGTTCGCGTATAAAATGATGTGTTATTTTAATATGCTTAGTTCGCGAGTGTTGAACCGGGTTTTTAGATATGTTAATGGCGCTTTGATTGTCACAATACAATTGTAACTGATCTTCTTTAATCCCATAGTCGCTTAGCATTTGTTTTATCCATAACAATTGAGCACAACAACTTCCTGCTGCTATATATTCGGACTCATCCGTAGATAAAGATGTGCAATTCTATTTTTTTCTACTCCAACCTACTAAATTATTGTCGACATAATAACAGGCACCTGATGTACTCTTACTGTCATCAGTACAACCGGCCCAATCAGCATCAGTATACCCTATGATGGTGCTGCAGGTATCATTAGTGTACCTAAGTCCAAGATTAAGAGTGCCTTTTATGTACTTTATTATACGGTTTACACAAGATAAATGGCTCTCTTTAGGATTATTCTGGTAACGAGCACACAGACATACAGCATACATTATATCTGGTCGTGAGGCAGTTAGATAGAGTAGACTACCAATCATACTACGATAAAGTGTGGAATCAACTGACTTTCCATTTTCATCTTTACATAATTTAATAGTAGTACTCATAGGCGTTTTGGCAACTTTAGCGTTATCTAAACCAAATTTCTTAACAAGATCTAAGGCATACTTAGTTTGAGAGACAAATAATCCATCAGAATTTTGTTTCACTTAAAATCCTTAGAAAAGCTGTAGCTCCCCCATAAGGGACATGTGAAACTCCTTATGCATAATAGCAGAAAAGGATTTCACTTCAGATGTTGAAGTAGACCCAAAGATGATGTCGTCTACATAGACTTGGGCTATAATAATGTTTTTGTCAAAATGTTTGACAAAGAGGGTCTGGTCATTTCCTCCTCTCTTAAAACCCTTATCCAACAAAAAGTTGGATAGGCATTCATACCAAGCTCTAGGAGCTTGTTTTAAGCCATACAAAGCCTTTTTTAAATGAAAGACATGGTCTGGGTATTTTGGGTCAATGAACCCTTTGGGTTGTTCTACATACGTTTCTTCGGATAGAATTCCATTGAGGAAGGCAGACTTGACATCCATTTGATAAAGTGTAAATTTTAAGAGACACGCTATGGCAAAAAGAAGTCGAACAAATTCAAGACGAGTGACAGGGGCAAATGTCTCTCTAAAATCTATCCCTTCTATTTGTGAGTAACCTTGAGCAAGTAGTCTAGCTTTGTTTCTAAGGATTACCCCATTTTCGTCAGATTTGTTCTTAAAGATCCAACGTGTGCCAATAACATTTTTGTTTTGAGGCCGCGGTACAAGATACCAGACATCGTGAATGACAAATTGTAAAAGTTCTTCCTGTATAGCATAAATCCAGTGTGTGTCATTCAATGCTTCATTTACATTTTTTGGTTCCACAAGGGAGACGAAACATGCGTAATTAGCATAATTTCTTAACTGGGATCTAGTACGGACTGGCTCATTAGGATTACCGACCACGTTGTCAATGGGATGATCTTTAGAGACCCAGCCAGGTACTTCTGGTCTCTCAATAGGTAATGAGTCATCTATTTCTGGTGAATCAGTTTTGAAATGATTTTCAGATTCAACCACAATAGGTGATTCAGATATCTTATTTTCGATAATCGTGTTGCTTACAATTACATTTATCTACTCCATAAGGGACTTAGTACGCAGATTGTATATACGATATGCACGAACCTAAGAAGATGGATTTATCTCCACGCGTCTCGAATTTGGACAGATGTTCTCTGTCTTTACAGACGTAACACTGACTTCCGAAAGTTCTTAGATATTTCAGATTAGGCTTCTTACCATACCACAACTCATAAGAGGTTTGTTTAGTGTTTTTCCTAAGGTAAACCCGATTAATGATATGACATGTAGTTCTAATAGATTCTACCCAGAAGTACTTAGGTAGAGATTTGGCATGCAACATGACACGCGCCATCTCTTGAAGAGTTCGGTTTTTCCTTTCGGCGACACCGTTCTGCTGAGGAGTCTTAGGGGCACTGAATTCGTGTTTGTAACCGTTGTAGTAACAATATTCAACTATTCCCGTGTCTATGAACTCTCCCCCTCTATCGCTACGAATGCGATTGACTTGTGTGTCCTTCTCATTTTCAATTCATAGTAAAATTTTCAAAAATTTCTGAAACGTGTCAGATTTATGTTTCAAGAAGGTAACCCAAGTGAATCGTGTAAAATCATCAACCATGACTAGGATATAACTGTGTCCACAAAGACTAACAGTTCTAGAGGGACCAATAAGGTCCATATGGATGAGATCTAAAGGTCTAGAGGTGAGGATGTCTTTAACTTTTGTATGCGAAGTCTTAAATATTTTTCCTTCCTGGCAATGACCACAAACAATGCTGGAAATAGGTTTAATTTGAGGAATTCCTCTAACTATCTCTTGACTAGACAATCTACCAAGGATATCATAACTTAGGTGACCCATACGATTATGCCATATTTCATTCTCATCCATTCTGACAATGTTACAGGTTTCAGAACTAGTCTTGACAGTATAACAGTTGTCAGGAGTTCTAAATCCGGTAATAATGCATTCACCTTTATCATTTAGAATTTTGCAATTGTTCTTTGAAAAGGTAACTATATGGTTTGAGTCACAAAATTGTGATATACTTAGGAGGTTGGCTTTAAGGCCTTTAACTAAAAATACATTTTCCAAAATAGGCATTCCCTCTTCTTTTAGGGTTCCTTTACCTATAATCTGGGATGAAACTCCGTCGCCAAAAACTACTTTACCTCCAGCAAATCTGGTTTTGTTTAAGAGTTCGGTTTCATCTCCTGTCATATGTTTGGAGGATCCTTAATCTAAGTACCAACCAGATGAAGTGTGTTCAGCCTTTAAGGCAGTGATAACAATGTTACACTTCATTTGGGGTAAAAGATCATCTTTTCTAACCCAAATAGCTCTATTTTTAATTTTGCGCAAGTTTGCTCTCATTTGATAAAATTTTCGAGAAGCAGCTTTTTGTCGAAAAACATTTGGAGCAACAAACTGATTTTTGTGGAAAAGTTGAGCTTTTGGTTTAGGAAAGTTTCTGGGAGACTTTCTCTTAAATGAACTCTTAGTTTTGGTCTTTCTATTCCTATAGTTAGAGTTCTTGTCAGGTTGTCTTGAAAGGACATAATGGTTACGTTTTTGCCTAGAATAGTTAAAGTTCTTGTAAACAGGAGTGTTGTACACAGGGGTGTTTAGACGCCTAGCATAACAACCTTCAAAAGAATGACCATAAACGTCACAGTAGGAGAAATATTGATTGCTTGAGGGATGTACTTCCTTAGGGAAACTTCTAAAGATGGGTTTAATAGGATTCTGTTCAGAAGTCTTATTCCTAGAAGGTATGGTTTTAAAGGTAGATTCAACCTTTTTTATCAAAGGACAGAAGTATTTAGTCTCAAGTGTACTGTCAGCCTTAGAGTTACTAGACTCTCTAATGTCTTTCTGTTGTTGCTTTTGATCATATTCCTTTTTAATAAAATGAAAATCTGGACATGTTTCGATTGGTCTTTTTCCCCCAGACACAAACTTAATAGTTTCAAGATTTTTAGTTTGTGGTTTATTCTTAGGGCAAAATCCAATACCGGTTCTATCATCAGAATTGGTCTTGGAGTCAACAACAAAGTCAGTGAAACAATTTGAATTGTTTTCAAACTTAGAAATTTTTTTGAAAACAGTTGTTGTCTTTGTTTTTGCTTCTTCCAGTTCTAATAATGTTCCCTTGTATTTCATTTCCAGGGTTTCATTAGTTTTAGTCAACTCTTTTAATTTTTGATCAAAAGTTTCAATTTCAGATTGATGTGTCAGACACTGGTTAGTGTACTCTTCGGCATTCAGCTTCACAATAAGACTTAGATCGTCTAATTTCTTAGTCAGGTCTCTAACAGTCTTCTCCAGTCTAGTGCATTTTTTAAGAGTTTGAGCATACAAAGTATGAATATCTGGGAGGTCATCTGTGTCTGAGTCGCTAAGTGAAGTGTGTGTAGTGACCCCTAACGATTCAGTTTTAGTACTCACGCACCCATTTACATCGTCGTTATTGAGATCTCTTTGACTCACACACACGAAACTAGAGCTAGCAACATTTTCAGATAACAAGGCATCTAGGCCAGTCAAAGCAATATTCACAAAAGTAGGAGTAGAGGTATCATTATCACACACAGGCATATCATCATTGTAAATGATCTTAGCAAAAAAGGACATGCAAGGGCCAAGTACATTTGATGACTCAAGTTCCTCTTCATCAGAGTCACTTGAATCATCCCAAGTTTTACAGACATTGGATCTATTATGTGTGTTGGTTTTATTTAGATTAACTCTGCAATCGTGAGCAATGTGACCTAGTTTCCCACATCTAAAACATTCAATCTTTTTAAGATCTCTGTTAGGTCTGAAGTTGTTGTCCTTAGGATGTTTGTCAAGACCTCTCTCATGAGGTTTGGGATTAGATACAGCTGGATAATTAGGCTTGCCTTATTTAGATGCCTGTTTGTTTCTAAATTTAATAATTTTCTTAAATTGTTTGGACATTAAGGCAATCTGATTATCTAGTTTGTCTATATCACACTCCTCATCAGAGTCACAGTTTGTCAAATTAGTCTCATGTTTAGATATCTTGGAGGAAAAATTCAAGTTAGAGTTGGGCTGTTTTCTTTGAGACTGATTTAATTGTTTCTTAAAGTCTAATTCCATTTCCACAGTCCTAAGTTTGCTACCGAGTAACTCAGGGGTGAGGTTTTGATCACTCATCTCCTCAATAGCATACCTCTTGCTGTCAAACTTTTGTGGTAATGATCTTAGGATTTTAGAAACAATCTCATTCCTATCATATGTTATACCATTAGCATGAAACTTAGTAACTATATCAGTTAGGTTCATGTAAAAGTCGTCAAAAGACTCAGAGTCAGACATAATTAAAGAGTTGTACTGCTGGGTAAGCATTTGAGTTTTAGCAGCTTTAACTCTGGAGTCTCCTTCATGGGCAGTGATTAATGTGTCCCAAGCTTCCTTGGAAGTGGCACAA
Organism: Sambucus nigra; assembly: GCA_949130495.1. NCBI lineage: Eukaryota > Viridiplantae > Streptophyta > Magnoliopsida > Dipsacales > Adoxaceae > Sambucus > Sambucus nigra. The sequence continues at coordinate 448,493,686 of OX422220.1, read as the reverse complement.
GATGAGATTCTCTTGAACTCATACTCATTAATAGACATAAAGATGGCATTCTTGCCTTTATTGTTATTACGAGAAATAGTTTTCTCTTCTTGGGTAAACTCACTTAAGATTTTCTTTACCCTCTCATCACTTCCTTCAGTGGCTGGTTTAGTAGGATAAGTATATCCATTTTCAATAATGTCCCAGACATCATCTCCTAAAGTCCCTTGGATGAAGGCAACCATTCTTACTTTCCAGTATGCAAAGTTGTTTCCATCAAAGAGTGGAGGTCTGGACAAATTACCAAACCTTTCATTCTTCTCGTCCATAGTTAAGATTTTGAGAAAACGATTTTAGAAACACAAGATCCTTTTTGAAATAAAAGTTTACAGGGCTCTGATACCAATTGAAAAACATTACTAATGCCGTTTAATACAATGATTAAACTGTATAAGCAACTCCGAGATGTTTGTTGAAGAAACCCTTTTCTTTTGAAAATAAAAATGATAAACAACAATATGTGTTTACTAAAACTTATGTACGAGAATAACCAAGACTTTGTAATCAGTTTTAAAACTAAGATAGTTTCAAAATATCAGCACACTATAGAATGAGATAAGGAGATGAAGATAATCAGAACACACTATTTTTAACGTGGTAAAACCTCTCCCAATAGAGGAAACATCCACGGTGACTTCTAAGTCACGAAAGTAAAAAAATCCACTAAGACAAATAGCAGTTACAAACAATACAACATACATGCACACAACTCAGCCTATTCTAAGTTTAGGAATATACCCCACTTGGTGTCCTTCTAACTTCTTGTAGATCTGATTGTTGATGATGTTCTTCCAGTTTGATAACTTCCCATTTGCTTTAGCTTTCTTTGCGTCGACTCAATAATCTTTGATCTTATACCCAACACTTTCAGTGTGGTAGTGTGTCAAGTGTTTGTGATGTGATTCCTATCAACATGCATGAACTCACACACACTCAGTTTTTACAGACAGTCCTAGAAAATTACATATAAAGACTATATGCTGTGATTTTCTTTTCTTTCTTTCTTACAAAACTTGGAACCTTTTTGACCTTTTAATCTATCCCAGATTCCACGGATATCTTGCTTCTAAATCGGTCAAGATCTTAATCAATCTCAGTTTTTAAAAATATTTTCGAGATTGAAAATCTCCAAGTGAGAATCAAACTAGGTCAAGGTTTAGTTTCATAAGAACATAAAACATAAAACATTTATAGATCTAAATCAGCAAAGATTTTCTTAAAACGAAAAACAAATATGCAGATCTAGTGATATATAACATGCAATAGTGTAGATCTAAGATTTCTATGATAAAGAAATACATATCTCACCAAAATGTCTAAGTTGGTAACAAGATCACAGATCAAGAGGTTACAGCTACAAACGATCAAACCAGTAACACCAATCTCTCTCAAACACTCAAGGTTGTGTTTGGGGTTTTTAATATACGAAGGTTTGAGGATGGTTTGAAGTTGTTTTAGGGTTAGGGTTAGGGTTTCTCTAACTCAGTTCCCTTTCTCTCTCTTCTCTCTTTTCTTTTCTTTCTTCTCTCTCACTTCTCTCTTCTCTCTTTTTTCTCTCAAGTTGGACGACTGCCAAAAGTCTTAAAATGCTAAGAATGAGAGGGTTTATATAGGAGCCAAGGAAGGTTCTGGATCGCTGAAAGCAATCAACGATTGAGATTCAGTCTTCCTTATATTGACTTGATCCAAGGGTGGTAAAAAGGCGGTGGGTTAAAACGAAGGCGATTGGTCCATAGTGATAGCACATGGATAGACTTAAAACACATGCAGGCCATAGATAAGGTTTGAGCTAACGATCCACAATACACCAGGCAGTTCTCTCATAAAACAAACACAAATGAGATAACAAGAGCATGACAAGTGTTGGTATTTCATTGGCTGGCAAATGCGCGTCCAAATTAATTAAATGCAACACCCTGAAGTCTCTGGCGCATTGATATTCTACCCAATCAAACATTCTAATGAAAAACTAAGTTTCCATAATATCATTTTAACCACACAAAGTTTATAAACACACTTTTATTAAAGAAAACATTATTTTAAAAATGTTTAAAAATTCCCAAAGATTATTAAAACAACATTTTAAGGGGAATTTAACACACAATCAATTATGAGCAATATATACACATGTATGCACTTCTAATATGTGTAATGTGATTCAATTTATACATTGTTTGGATCATTGAAGAGGATTAGAGAGAATAAGTCTAAGGTTCTTTGGATTCTAGGTTAGACAACAAATTTTGTCACTATTTCCAAATTAGATGAACACTTATACAATATAGACTTAAGTAAGTCAAAGGTATAAGGTGCTTCAAATGTATTTTCCAAAAACTTTTAGGAGTTTAATCAGAGGGATGCCATGGATGAATATTCTTTACAGGGACACGAAGCTGCAGCTGATGTGGAGGCTTGCATGTCGCTGATTAGTCACTTCACTTATTGCATTCTAGATTAAGTTCTCTATTTCGGTATTAGTTGGGTATGTTTCCCCTTTTCATTCAAACTTACGTATTTCAGAGTATTTTAGTCACATAGATTGGATGTATTGGATTTTTACCCGATGGTTTATTCGGGGACATAATCTATTTATCTTTGCTTTAAACTTTACATCATGGTTTATTTTATATTGATTACTGTGTATAGGATTATTGTGGTTTGGTCAATAATGTTGTATGTTAATGAAAGATCAAATTTAGCAGCGGCTTATTTAATTAATAGGTGGTTAGTAAATAAAAATATTATTTTTGACAGGGATGCTAAGAATGAACCAGATGAGACTCTTGTTTTACTTTAGTAAATGACTAATCACCCGTGCTTGAAATAGGCAGGGTGTTACAGGTAGAAGGTCAACACACAAACAACCTCCGATATCTCCCTAGTTAGCTAATTAAATCTCCGTAGTAAATATTAATGGTGGGTGAATATAACTTTGGATTGAAATAACTCTTTTTCTCTCAATGTGTTTTCTCTCTCAATAAATATCTTTCTCCTCTCAAAAGTGGTTGGGGCCAATAAATATCCCCACACCCTTCTCGATATGTCTCAGTCCTCATTAATGTGAAAGACATTCCTTTCACACTTTTAAGTCCCAAGCATTAAATGATTGGTGAGTCAACAAACTCTACGTCATAATCATTAATTTTTGAGTACATGCCTTTTTCCCACCAACTGTGCATCAGGGGACTTTCACAATAGTGGTGGCTCACCAAACCATGTGACATGCCCTATGCCATAGTGGTTTACTCAAGTTCGGGTTAGACAATGGGTAGGTGGCTAGTGACATTACCTAAAGTAGATGTGACATTTTGTAGAGGGATGTTTGACTCAAATCTCAACATACGATGGAACTTAAAGTTACTTTACACAAGCTTCCACTGTAAAAGGTCTCTCAGTATTTTACCAGGTGTATCTAAGATGGTTAAGACGAGCCTTAACACTGCCTCACTTCTCAATCCTCCAAACTAAGTCCCTTTTTAGTTCCCATAGTGAGGTCATTCTATAGAGCATGTAAGCTATACCAAGCCCTGCCAGGCCTAGTCTCTCGCAAGTATCATTTGACCTCACACTCAATATTGTAGTTGTTACAACATTACAATCAATGTAATTAAAAAGATAAAATTTAACTAAGTAAAACCAAAAGATAAAATAGATCTCTCTCGGCAAGTTTCCTCATTGAGCTTCATCACTGAGTTACCTTGTTGTCTTCATGCTACTTCCTTCTCTTCAGTATCTTTTGTTAATTTAGGAAGCTCTCTCTAATTTAAAGATTACCTTCAAGCCCCCTATATTTACCCCTTCGTGTAGAGATTTTTTGTGAGCGCAAGAAATGTCTGCACGAAAACTTCTCAATCCAATGGACCACCTTCTTTTATGAGAAAAAATTCTCCCTGATTCGTCTCCATCGCGAGTACTGCCGTTATTAATGTTAGAAAAAAGTTAAATTCTCCCCAATGTACCTGAGCCAAAGATCTTCAATACTTAGGCATATGGTGAGGGGACATCATAAACTTTTCTCTGTGAGTAGTTCCAACGGTTCGATCTTGTTCATCTCTTATTAAAATTCTCCCCAAGTATTCGTAGATCCTGGACGCTATCATTTTTACTGCTCAAAAAAAGGAAAATTCTCCCCGAAGTACCCAAGCCAATGCTATCCCAAATGATCTTATAGAAAGGTGACATCGTGACCTTTTTTGAAGTTTGAGTGAAGGCCAATGCCTATTCTCTACGATTGACCATTATTCTATATGACCTCACACTGTTACTGAAAATTCTCCCCGATTTACCTAAATAAGTTCTACCATCGTCTGAGCTTGTAGCGAGGGAACAGTCTTTCATTAGGCTTTTGAAATTCTCGTAAATTTAAAAAAAAAATTAGCGCCAAACCATTAATTTTTTAAAGTAACCCTTTCTCTTCCCCGAGCATCACCTCATTAATGACGTAAGGCTGTCTTTTCAACTTCTAGAGCACTCCTCAAGGTGCCACGTGTCCATTTGTAATTATTTTGACTGCTAAGCACATGCCTTCATGGGAAACCCAACTACCCATATGGAATCTCAAACGTCTAAAACTTTCAATACTTAGCATTTTTTTCTCTTCACTTTATCATTTGCCTTCTTCAGTTACAGAGCTTTTAGAGAGAGAAACTCTATTTCACCAGTGTCGACCTTCTGTAAGATTTCTTCTTGTCAAGAAAACATCCTTCCTTCCCCCTAAACCACCATCCACAACCACTGCTCCACCATTCTCACCCTCTTCCATCTTCCTTTCCATAATTTTTAGCCCAAATGTTATATAATGGCTTCTTCTAATGATACTGTTGCACCATCGACCGCCATTGCTACTGCAACGCCTCCTACCCCAGACGCCTTCTCCTTAATGGAGACACACCAAACACGATTGAGGTTCTACCATCTCTCTCCCATATTTGTCAAAGGTGATGATTTTAATCTTCCGACAAGGCTTTTTCTGCGAAAGCCAATTGTAACCCTCTATAACTTGGTGATGAAATTGAATCTTTTACTGCTTGGGGTTTCTTGCCCCCAGAGGGGACTATGCAATTTCTCCTTGAGCGAGGTGACTTCCCTTACTCCTAAGTAGACTTCGAAGGGCTTGGGGGAACCCCACCCCACTTTATTGCCTAGAACACTTACATGAAATCAACCTACGCTAATGCCCTTACCAAGGTTGGGCTTCATCGGGCTACTTGTTTTGGTGAGTTCACTTTGTCAAAGTACAATGTTTCCCTTCAAGTTTTGGTGTCCCGTTGGAACATTATAACCCATAATTTTATTGATGCATGGGAAGATTTCATCGTTACGTTGGAAGATGTTTATGAATTGCTTGGGCTTGAGGTCATAGGTACCTCACCTTACTTTGATGAGGCTTTAGACGTCAAAGAAACTAAAGCCCAGGCTGAGTTATATCAGATCTGCTGAAGGTACACATGATCATCGAACAAAGGTACCTTGACCCCACTTATCATCTATTTCTTCCATGCCCCTTCTGACAAAGGGGGTTCTTCTACTTTTGTTGAAGAAAAAAGTACAACTTTAGAGTTGATTGCTTATATACTTGTTATTATTTCTCGCTTTATATTGCTTGTTAAGACCAATTATCAACCCCTTCGGATCTTATCAACATCTCCATTAGATTGGATAGGGGTTTCAAGCTCCTTCTAGCAACAATGGCTTTGAGGTCCCTCTATATTTGGTTGGATGGGACCCACTTGAACATGGAACGATCTGTTGGCCGTTAAAACTTGGCCAATTTTTCTAATAACATAATTTTAACGGGTTTTTTGTATAGCTATTTCCCCAAAATATCCCCTATCGAAGTACCATTTCCCACTCGTGAAACAATCAAGACCCACCATTTATTCTGTTGGCATAAGAAAAAAATTTGAAAGGATATTCTTCCCCTCTTTGATAAGCCCAACTGCTTCATTATGATATCGAGGGCCCATTTACCTACACTTTGTCATTCTTCCCCCGTGAAGCCAAAACGGTCCAAGCCACTTCGGAGGAGCTTATCAATGAAGATCGCTCCTATGGTGTGTTACTTCTTTTAACTCCTAGCTACTTGCCATCATACACTGAGTGGGGTACTACTTCAGAGCCATATATCCCAACCATTTTTGTTGCCAGTTTGGTTATGACCATGGGGCTCCTCATTCTGTCTTCCAATCTTCTTATTCTAAGGTCACTTTTTATAAGGTTTGTTCTTATTATACTGATTCAGTTACTCCTTATATTTGCTCGAAAGTTAGTGACCGAATCACCATAGCCTAATGAGGAAGGGGGACATGACCTCCTATGATGTGATGAAATATTGGCCAATACAACTGGCCCAAATTCATAAGTTCACCCAGAGTTTTCCAGTGTACCTTGCTATTCTCAATTTCCCTACCTTAGAGTTGGGACTTAAGGGTAACTCTGTGCTAGGAGTGGAGTTTCCTCTTAGAAACACTCCTAAGGATCCTATGAGTGAGTTTCCTCTATACTACCCCTTGATTATTACTGTTCCCCTAAGGCAAAGAAAGCTATAGCCCCAAAAGAGACTTCCCCCTCTACTGAAGGTGCTCCTAGCGAGCGAACCTCTCAACCCAAGAAGAAAAATCCAGAACCACGAAAAATGGTGGTTCTTCTAAATCTTCCAACCCCATTGAAGCCTTTTCCATTACTGCCATTCCTCCAACTATGTCTGAAGTTGTATAAGAGGAACTTTGGGCCAAATGTCATGCTAAGTTGGAATGCATTCAGTACGTATATTAGCAATTTACCCCCGCAACTCCTCCTTTGACCTCTTTTCCTTCTATCCATGTGGTTTCCACAAAGTAAGTGACCATGCAATGCAAGATCTCTCTGATAAAAGTTGGCACTAGTGATCCTTTTAGGAGGAAGAAAACATTGGGCACCAAGTTAACAAAGAAACGAGCCTATGTTGTTGAACCCACATCGCATCATCCAAGCCCTATGACCTCTCTACCTCCATCAAGCATTGGGCCTATTGAGATTGAGGATATCCCTGAAGATACCCCTTAACCCTTTGGAGCCTCTTCTACAGTACCTCGATGACCTTCTTCTTCAATCGTTCTTTCTGCCCAGTCGTCTCCAAATTAAAAGGTAACTTTCTTCTTTGTTACTTCTATGCAAGTATTTCAACACTTAGCAAAAAAAGTAACAGTCTTTGTCTTTGTAAGATCGTCAGTTGGGTAGAATTTATCGTCCTCCTTCTCCTCCTATAAGTCATTTTATGGGAGGACGGTTTGGTCTTTCTGAGACTGTTGCACCTCCTCCCTGTTCTCCCATTACGGGACTTATATAATCAAGGAGTTATCCATGTCACACGCGGAGGAGTCTTATCGCAAGGAGACGATGTTCCAAGACTCTGTTGGGCCATCCTCTCCGGGAGAGGAGACTCATTTGGCTTCTTATGGTGCATCCCCCTCACTGGTGCTTCTGTGCTACCTGTATCGTGAAATCTTCAGCAATAATAGTTTATTATTTTGAACACTCTTCCAAACTGGACTTTTTTCATACTAAGTGTTGTTATTTCATTCTTCTGTCGGGTTGTTATTTCGTCCTTGGATACAACATTTATGGATTCTTTATTCCATGCTCCTCTAAAGAGACCTATTATCAAACTTGTTCTTTTCCCAGATGCTTCATATGTAATGGTAATCTTCTTTGTATATTTTCCTCCAACTCATGTGGTGTCTCTATTTGTTTAACACTTCTTGATTATTTACAGCCTTCTCAGGGAGTTCCTCTTTCTCTCACTCTAGAGGTACCACAGGTTTCTGAAGTTATAGTTACTTCATAGTCCCCTTCTGAGGTTCGATAAGTAACTGAAGTTTCTGTTGTACCATCCTCTCATATAAAGTTCCTTCGGTATTGTTGGTGGCTATGGTTGTTTAAGACCAAGAGACTTGAGTGGGAACTTCCCCTATTTTAGCACTTGTGCCTTTTCATGGGGAATTTCTTTGGTAGGAGTTGAGATTCCTCTGACTGAAGGTTCCTCTGAGGCCCCTAGGGTATTGGAGCTACTCCCCCTTCCAGTGCCATTCCTGTCGAGGTAACTTCTAATTTTCCTTATCTTTCATAAGTTTTGCCATTATGCTTGTGTTTAAATGAAAACAAGAAGGAGGACATAACTCACACCTATTGGTGACTTACTAATGAAATCGCTTATTAAGATTTTTTCAGAAATTACACATACTAGGTGACTTAACAATGAAAAATACTTGTTAAGATTTTTCAAAATCTCACACCTTCAAGGTGACTTAACAATGGAACCACTTATTAAGAATTTTTGAAACTCCACCTACGAGGTGACTTATCAATGAAAAAACAGTTGTTAATATTTTCTCAAAATCTCACACCTCTAAGGTGACTTAAAAATGAAAGGAAGACTTATTAAAAAAATTTAAATCTCATTTTTATTTTTCTTCTTTATCCCATTTCAGGTCATGAAGGATCCCACACCTTCCCAAGGGAAACCTCAACATGCTCCTTCGCCCATTGCATGTCCTCAGTGGGAACCTGCTTCCCGAGATGAATCCAATCACAATGATCATGGTTCCACCACTGACGTTTAAGATGATAGCGAATCTCGTTTTGAGGTTCCTCTACCTTTTATGGATCCTTATAAATTCTTCTTCCAGGTCCTTTAGTAATATCCCTAAATCCCATCCTGTCAGCGATCTATCATTAAATGACTTATCTCTCACCATCCAAAGACATTTACCCCTTAGTGATTACGTTAAAACAAAGTCTTAATGGGTTTCAATCTTTTTGGAATGGCTAGTATTATCGTCGATATTGTAAACACCCAGACTCTGGACGTCTCAACACACCTTATAAATCAACACCTGGGTAATTTGAGAGAACTAACTAAGGATGGGTTCCAGGTTGACTGACTAATCAAACATCTAAAGTTATCGAAGGATGAGAAATTAGAGAGTTAGGGGGAGATATATCGGAAGAACGTTAAGGAGCAACGGTTTGAGGAAGCCACATTGAGGTAACTGTCACCTCTGCTGATAACTGCAGATCTGATGTCGTCGAGGAGTCTTTTCCTAAAGCTATGCAAGAACGAGAAGATCTTTTGATTCAATGCACTCAAGTTCAAACAAGATTTGGAAGTTACATTGTTTCTCAACAATCCTACCTACAAGATTCTTCGGGACTACCTGGGGACTTCTTCTCTTTCCCTAACCTTTGGTTTCTTTTGGGTCGAGCCCCATTGATGCATTTTATTTTCTTTCCATACATGTAATTATGGTCAGTACTTCCCCTTGATTATAACATTTTCAAGTGAAAAAAAATATATATAAAAGGAGATTATTTTGGCTACATCATGTCTTAATTTATGTTTCAAGTTGTTTCTTCTATATTCTCATTGTAAAATTAAAACTCTTATAATTTATAGTCTATTTTCCCTTTAACTTTAGCTTCTCAGAGGAAAAGAAATAACAACAACAAAATATTAAACTTTAAATATAATAAAGGTTGATATAAAAAAAATCTCAACTCAAGTGACACAAATCTAGACATGATAGATATTTAACCATTTATTATTAATCTTGAAAGGTTTGTCTTCTTCTATCCTTGAGATTAAGAAATAACCTGAATCGTGATCCTCCTTTACTATGAAAGGTTCTTTCCATTTGGTAGCAAATTTAGGTAATGGGAGGCCCCGAATGTTCTTCATAGCTGCCTTCAAAACTAAGTCCCCTTCCACAACTTTCGTGGTCTTACTAATTTATCGTATGCCCTAGAAAGACGCTTCGTGTATATTTAGAAGTGTTTCATCGTGTTATCTCTATGCTCATCAAACTCTTCTAATTGAACTTGAATCATGCTATTTTTCAAGGCATATCCGATCAATGGGACTTCTAGTTCTATTGGCAATATGGCTTTAGCTTCAAAGACTAGTGATAACGGTGTATACCCTTTTTGGCTTCCTATTTGTTATTTGTTAATCCCATGGGACAACTGGGTCTTGTCATCCCACACTACTGAAAAGTCTTCCATCATCTTAGACAAAGTGTTGACTAAAGTCTTATTAATTACCTCTACACGTCCATTACCCTTGGGGTATGCCACCATTGAGGCGTGGTGAACGATGGAGTATTTTTGGAGTTCCATTATCAGAGATAATGACTGTTGGAATCCTAAATCTGTAAATTATATACTCCCTGATGAAGTGTGCCCTCTTCAAAGGTATTGTCTCAGCCCAATTAGTGAAACACTTTGTTGCCACCAATAACCGAATCTTTCCTCTAGAAGATGCATATATTGCCACTAACAGGTCAAACGCCTAAGTGTGAAATAAGTAAGGAGTGGCCAAAGAGTGTAAGTCCACCGAGGGATCATGGATAATGTTTTTAAGTATTTGGCTCACCCTGCACTTGCGAACGAACTCACCACAATCTTTTTCCATGGTTGGCCAGTACCCATCGAATGTGAGATGGTTCGTGAACTTGCTTCAAGACTTTTGTTGCTTCTTCCCTTGTGATGCATCGTAAAGGCATGTTAAAATATCCTCTGCGATAGAGTTATTCCACATGAACGTAGAATCGTGGGGCCCTTCTTTGGAGTTCCATAACGTCCATTTTTTTCCAAAAGAACGACTCCATCTTTGATGAAATCAATATAAGGTTTCCTCCAATTTTCCTGAGTCTCAACAAAGTGACATTTACCCGCCTAAAAAGAATTGACATTTATGGCACCTTCGTTATAAGTCTATTGCATCCTGCTTCATTGTTGGCCAGAAGTATTTCCTATTTTGGATTCTTCAATAGAAAGGGATCTCAACTGTCTCGCAGTTCTCATCATGTGTCTTCTTCAATTTGATTTTTGCTTCCTCTATCCCGATACTCCTAGATAACCATCCTCCCATATTCCTGTAATAAAAACTTCCTTGGCTCTCAAAGTACTGTGCCAATTCTTTGAGTTCCATCTTTCCTTCCTTAGACTCCAACTACTTCCTGATCTAACCTTTCCAATATGAGTCATCTTCCATCGACAAGATTGACTGTACAACCGAGGGAGATGTTCTTCTCTACATCATAACCGTTTTTGTGTCACTTTTTATGGCCACTTTTTGAGCAGTAGTGGCATAATAATCAGCATGCATGCTCATCATTCTAGGATGCCTCCAAATTTTTACCTAATGGAAATGGATGATCAGCCATTGGATGACTGTTTTGTAGGGATCTAAGATGATATACTTCAACACGTAATCCTTATTCACTTATTAAACCATCAATTTTGAATAACCTTCGATGCAGTGAGCGAATGCCACTTCGAAGGGCTTCTAACAATCCCAACACTAACGCTTCATAATCTACTTAATTATTGGATCAAGGGAAATTTAACTTGTAAGAAAGGAAAATTTTTTACTTCCGTTTTAAAATAATAACCCATTCCCCATTCTTCTCCACTGATGAACCATTGAATTCCATCGTCCATTCCTCAAAGTTTGCATCCAAGAAATTGGCTTGTAAATCATCTCCCGGAATGATGTGACAAGGTGGATCAAATACTCCTGATGAAAAGATTGACAATAAATTTGATTATGCCTGGATCTTAATCGCTTGGGGGACCACACACTTCAAGTCGTATTATAAGAGGATAAGGAACCACCTAACTTCTTTTCTAATTAAAACAATTCTTTCCATAAAAACTTAATAGGACCACATATTATCATAATATGGATTGTGAAAGATGGCATTTAATGTCTAAGTTTTTGTGCTATAAATACTAAGGCTAAGCAGCCTCAGGTCCATGTATGATCCTACTCTGGTAGTAGATTGACCTTTCTTTCCCATCAATTTCCTGCGCTAAGAGTGATCCAACAGACTTGGTGGTAGAGATGAGATAGAGATACAACGGTATCCCTGCCTCATGAAGAATCATTATTTACGAAGAAGTGAGTAGATTTTTCAGCTTGTTGACTACTTTTTGGTGAGCGCCCTACAACATAAATTTTTTCCCTTTTATAGTAGATCCATCTGTGGATGAGTTATCTCAGTCAGACCTAACAAAAATCTCTTGAGATAGGAGACTTTACCGAGGAAACTCTTGAGCTCCTTCATAGTTCTTGGAGATGACATCTTGAGGATCATTCTCTATTTATCCTGGTCCATCTGCACTCCATATAGGGGATCGACATAGACCCAAAACTTCCCACTTGTTAACCCCAAATCACATTTCAATCGATTCATCTTGAGTTCAAGTTATCTAGATCGGACTCCTCATTTTTTGACTTGATGACCAAATTATCCACATAAAATTTGAAGAATTTATGAAAGAAGTCATGGAAAATGGCCATCATCATTCTCCGGTACATCACTCTTGCATTCTTCAACCCAAAATGCATCACTTTGTACATAAAATTGCCTAACATAGTTTTGAAAGCTATTTTCTCCAAATCAGTTGTATCCATCTATATTTCGTTGTATCCCATGTTCCAATCCTTGAAGGTATACATTTCATGCCCAACAATTTCATCATTCAAGCTATCTATTGAGGGAAAAGGGAACTCAACCTTTGGGAAAGCTCTATTCAAGTCTATGAAGTCCATGTAGATTCACATCTGGTTTTTATCCTATTTCCGATTGGGAAAATGATAGAAAACCAAAGTGGGTGATGGATCAGTTTGATGAACCCTATTGTTAACAACCATTAAACCTCATCTTTAATCTTCAGATACATCTCTGTCTTATAAGTTCTTGTATCTTGCTTCATCGGTATGGATGAAGGCATAACGTTCAGCTTATGGAAACTTACCTCCTCATCTAACCCCTCCATATCTGTATACTTCCACATAAAAACATCTTTGTATTCGCAAATCAGCTCAACTAAGGCCCTTCTCTTCTCTACACTCAGATCCTTCAAAGTGAAGATGGGCCTCAGATGTTCTCCTTCTTTGACTAGATCAAGCTTCTTCATCTCTTGCACTTGCGAATTTAGGCGTTCCATTATGTATTCTAACTCATCTTACATTTCCTCCATAAATTCTTGGATGTTGGAGTTGTCTATAACCATGCATTGACCGTTATTATCCACCATAAAACACTCATATTCTGGGTCAGTATCCTCGCGAGATTCTTCCATAGCTCCGTTGACTCCCTTTTTATACCTTCAAATGCGACAGACCACCCTTCCATCGTTCCTTAGCACATTATTGCATTGATGGTTGGTCGATGCAACTGCCTTCCAGTTTTTATCTGTCGAAGCTTCTGCCAGCCTATCTCTTGAAAACCTATGCAACACACTTTGTCATTTGACCCCATGCTCTATCGGATCAATCTTGGGCCTCATCCTATCTCTTAATTGCTTAGAGATATTTTGATGTTTGGTACTTACACTGTTGACCTCCTCAGCTACTTATCTCCTACTTGCTCTTTTATTTCTTAGCCATTCACAGGCATTATTCTTTCTTTGATAAAGGGTACGCTGACACCCTTTATTTGTTTCGTTAGGACCTTTGCGTCTTCCTCCAACTCTGTGTAAAATGCAACATCCACCAAATGAGCCTCTTCGGTTGCAAACGACTTCTTGGTTGCCCGTATACGATCTCCATCCCTTTCACGTTTGCCTTGGCACATTAGTGATAATTCAAAAGAACTAGACTATAGTTGTGCATTTCCACCCTTCCTATCAAATGATGGTAGGAAGTATCACTCTCAATCACATGAAATTTGACATGTGAAGTGGTATTCACCATCACTATCCCTATGTTCACATACCCAATTAATTTGGAAGACTAGTTGTCATAACAAGAGATCGCCAAAGGTATTGGTATCAACCTTGCCTCAGAGATGTTGGATGCATACACTAAACTAATAGGCATGATATTTATGGAAGCTTCCTCATCCATTAATTCTCTCACAAAACTCTCCCCATTGATGCTTGCTATTACATATAGGGGTCTATTATGAGGGAACCTCACAGCTCTATCGGCATCAGAGGAAGTCACTTCAAAAAAAAATTCCTCACCAACCTATCTATGGGTCGCTTCCATCTCAACAATGGAACTCCATTCTTCCATGCAATGTCCAAAATCGCCTGAGTTATCTCTAGTTTGCTCTCATTAGGCATTCCCAGTTGGTAGAAAAACCATGTGAGCTTGGGTGACTGGGACACAACATGATACTCCAGCCCTTAATCTATCTCCTTGTTGTCAAGGTTGTATACTTCCTCTACATCTATCGCACTACGTCTATCTCACTTGCTTCACCATAATCTATCACAATGTTAGCCATCCCCCTTGTGAAATCTTTTAGAGTTTCTTCAAACTCCTACTTCCTGAAAGACAACTATGTTTCTTACCTCTTTGCTTCTTCATTATAGGCCACCACTAGGTTTGATGCATGTGCTGGCAATGGGTGGTTGTTAACGTCCCCTTGAGGGATCTCTAAAATCCCTAACTTCACATGCTTGTTAATGATCTTCCTCAGTGTGATACATGATGTCGTTGGATAACCAATATTCTAATGGATCTAGCAGTACTTAGGGTTAGCCCTCACTTCAGTTTTTGGCTCCATTGCTGGAGCATCTTAGGTGCATAAACTATCCCCCATCGGAACATGGCATTATAGTAGCTAACTTCCTCCTCAACGGTGCAACTCAATGGTGGTGGATCCTCCCTATATTTGTCAAATTTCCTCTTGTTGTCCTTCTTTAGTTGTTTAACCTCTCCTTCCCCCCATCTGTGTAACCCACTCATGGTGGTTGGCCGTGTTCTATAACGAACGGTACTTGTTGCTTAAACATCATAGGCACCATGATTGGGTTTGGGCGTACAACCAGCAAGATGTTTCTCATAACTTTTAAGAAAACCAAAAAAGTTCCTTCGTGCATCTTGTTTATAAGGTGACATACTATGGGAGTAAGCCTTCAGCATAGATATGAAGTAACTTGGACTCCTTGTCCTCCTCCCTCAAGTCAATGTTACTTTTTCTGAATCTTTGGATGTACGCAACCACCTCTTCTCCTGATCGTTATTTCTTCCTATCTAGCTATGTAAATATAAATTCATCCTCTGCTAAAAAGAACTTCTGTACAAAAAGAACATGCATCTCCTACCACGTTGAGACACTCTTCGGTGCTAAGTGAGAGTACTAGGTGTATGCTTTATTGATAAGCGATTTAGAAAACTCTCTCAGTCTTAACTTCTTATTGTTACAATGGGTCCTTAAATGCTACACAAACCTTTTGATGTGATCCTTCAAGTTTCCTCCCTTCCCCGTGCATTTATAAAAAATAATAGGTATATAATCCTTCGGGTAAGGTTCCTCTTCATACTCATCTGGGTAGGGAGTACGAAAATCATTATATACTGATGCTACCTATTTAGTTGGCTGTGAGGAAGATGTAATCATCTCTATCAGTTATTTTTGCGTCTCCTTCCCCATTTCTTATAAGGAAGATACAGGAGTTTTCTCAGTTATTGGAGCAATGGAATGAGGGACCATAGGTGGAATATCGATCACACTTGGGGCACCCACTATTGGTACAGGGGTGGGGAAAGTGGTCGTGGAGACTGCACTCGATGGGGCTATCGGAGCTGCTATTGGAGTGATGAAAGGACCGGGGTGTATTCCTTGCCCAAAAGTCATCGACGCTACAAGAGTCTGCGAAAACTCAAAAAATTTACCCATCAGAAGAGCCATATGTGCTAGTCCCATCACAAGGATTATTGAAGCCTGTGTAACTTTTGGGATTCCTGTTTCTGTTTGAACTTGAGTAACCTCCACCCGAGGCACACCATCTCTAGAAGCTTCAAGCTCCCTTGTTGCCTATTCCTTATTTCGTTGAGAAGTATCAAAGTTAAGGGTACAGTTAACATTATCTTGTGACATACTTTCTAGAAGAATCCCTCCCCATCAGAGTCACCAAATGTAAGAGGGTAGTCCCCTAGAAGGATGAGAGTATGATAATACAAATAGAGGCATAACACCTATAGGTATGGGGA
Organism: Sambucus nigra; assembly: GCA_949130495.1. Taxonomy (NCBI): domain Eukaryota; kingdom Viridiplantae; phylum Streptophyta; class Magnoliopsida; order Dipsacales; family Adoxaceae; genus Sambucus; species Sambucus nigra. The sequence continues at coordinate 448,477,659 of OX422220.1, read as the reverse complement.
TAAAATAGTAACCTAAATATCCTCAACTATCACAAATGAATACAAAGTATTGTATATAATAAACACGCAGATTGAACTCACAAATATCCCGTGTATAACTCAAATAATAATAAAAGGACTTCAGAAACAACTCATTGAAAGAGAGATAGAAGTAAGCACCCTAGATATACCTTAGCAGGCAGTCAAGACGCCAATAACCTCCGATATCTCCTTGGTTAGCTAATAAAATCTTTGTAATAAATGTCAATGGTGGGTGGATATAACTCTGGTTTGCAATAACTCTTTTTTCTCTCAATGTGTTTTCTCTCTCTCTAGAAATATCTCTCTCCTCTCAAAAGTGGTTGAGGCCAATAAATAGCCCTACACCCTTCCCAAGATGTCTAAGTCCTCATTAATGTATAAGACATTAGTATCAAACTTTAAGTCCCAAGCATTAAATGCCTGATGAGTCATCACACCCTACGTCATAATCATTAAATGCCATTACATGCCTTTTTCCCACCAACTCTGTGTCAGAGGACTGTCATGACAGTGTGGCTCACCAAATCGTCTGACAGCCCCATACCACAGTGGTTTAATTAATTTTGAATGGGACAGTGGGTAGGTGGATAGTGAGATCAACTAAAGTAGATGTGACATTTGGTAGAGGGTTTCTTGGCTCAAAGTTTAATATACGATGGAACTTAAGGTTACTCTGCACAAGATTCCACGATAAAAGGTATCTCGGTGTTTTACCTGGTGTATCTAAGATGGTCAAGACAAGCCTTAACGCTTCCTCACTTCTCAATCCTCCAAACCAAGTCCCTATGAAGTTCTTCATTCGATTGATCATGTAAACATTCCAAAGCATATCCGGGACTAGTCTTTCGCGAGTATCGTTTGACCCCACACGCAATATTATAATCGTTACATCAATACAATCAATGTAATTAAAAAGATACAATTTGACTTAGTAAAACCAGAAGATAAAGAATACCACTCTCGGCAAGTTCCCTAGCTGAGCTCCATCACTGAGCTGCCTCGCTGAGTTGCCTCGCTATCTTTATGCTTCTTCCTTATCTTAAGTCTCTTATGTTAATTGGGGACACTATCTCTAATTTAGATATTACCTTCAACCCACCTACATTTGGTGATCATTAATTTTCCCTGCCCAAACCAAGCCTTTTGTTGTTCAAATGGAATTCTTATTTTTTGAAAGGTGTGATCTCAAATGAGGGTATAATAATTTTCAAAGGTGTGATCTCTAGTGTATAGTTAGCCAGAAGTTAAAATTTTCGGTTGTACATATTAGGTTCATTTTTTCTTTTACTTACTATATAGTATAATTAGTTAAATTTTTCTTCATCTCCTTTGTTATGCTTGGTGATAACATGTTTTATATAATGTTTTGACTTGCACTTTTCATAGTTTCCTCCACTTTCGGTAGTATCACTCTTTTCTTCTCTTTAACTTGGTTCTTGATTCACATTGAGGACAGTGAAAGGTTTAAGTTACATGCGTGAGATATTCTTCCCATTATTTTTTGAGTCCATAATTTGATTATATGTTCTTCCCAAGCATGCCTTTATTGTAAAAATTGAAATAAAATAAAAAAATATTTTCCCTTTTTTCTCCTTTTTGGGCATTTTGCCCTTATTTTCGATGATAAATTTCAAATAAATGCCCAATCTAATGGATAATTTAATGATGCATGTTCTCGATTGTAGAAGTTATTATACTTTAGTCCTCGAATCATTGATGTAATGAAAAACTTCATGAATTGAAATTTGAACCGATCAGCAGATTCACTTTTCTTGTTTAAATTTTTTGATTTAAGATTTTTGTATCTCGATAATCTTTCGTTGCATTGTATATACTTACATCAAGTGAGTGTTGCATTTTTCTTCATTGCGAGTGTTTTTACATGACTATTTCCTTCTTGAAAATGATAAATTCATTAGCAATCTCATTATTCTTTTATTTGATCGTTCCTTAATTGAGTTCATATATGAAATGTGTTACTTGAGCTTGATTTGTAAAGTTATTTTGACTCAAGAATTGCATAAAATTTAGAAAATGATCACATGCCATCTTTATTATACACCCATATTGACCTTAACCTAACATTATATGTTTTCCCTCATCAAACCCTTTGAGCCAAATATATCCTTTCATTTCAAAAACCTAATTCCCTTAACAAACTCCACATTGGATTTATAAACCATATATATCACCTTTCATACCTTTGTTTGGAATGATACTTGGAATTTTGAGATGTTCTTGTTATGTGGTTGAAATTAAACACATGGGAGTGAAAAGAAAGTAAAAAGTGAAAAACAAATGAAAAGAGAAAAGAAGAAAACAAAAGAAAACAAGGGTTCAGTGGTTTGCCACTATTCATCATCCACTTCATTGTTTTATATCTTTTTAAGTTCATTTATTTCTTTATAACCTATCCATGTTCTAATATAACTTCTTTTTGTCAATTAATTTGTTGTTTGATTCCATTAACTAGTTGTATTAATTATTTTAATCATGTGTTGCAACTAGTTTATAGTTTGGGATCGTATTTCCACTATTGATGGGTATTGAGTTTTAAAATCTTGGTTTTGGGTTGAAATACTTTTAATTGGAACCATGTGTATTAAAGTCAGAATATTAGGCATTTAACTTTCTTGTCATGTATTAGTAGTATTTATAGCGATATTGCGAGTTTAATCCATCCGTGACCATATTCGAGTGAAAGTTTAACGTTTCATTGTTGAATTAAATTTCTTCATGCTTGATGTTTATAATCAATTAAGTTTGCTTAGTCAAGTGTGTTTTCATCCATATGTGTTGATTAGCCCATGGTGGGGACATGATCCTAATCTAATTTTTGCCATTTATTTAGTTTTCTTATTGCTTAGTTAGTATAAATGTTTTGAAATGAAAATAATATTTTAAAAATTTATTTGAGAAGTAATAAATCAATTTAATTTTAAAAACATTCTCCATGGATTCGATACTCGAACTCTTTGTTATACTAGTAAAATAAGTTTAGTAAAAGTTTAGTTTGTGTTGTATTGTGGTGGGAAAAAAAATAACGACAGTGTCCTTACATGACCACTCCGTTTTTCCTAAATCAAATAATTATAGAATCCAAACACTATTAATCACGTGACTTATTCATCATAAACATGCCAACGCGTCGACACACACATGTAAAAAATACGTCACCTCTCATCATAAGTGAAATACTACACGAGTTTACCAACCCAAGGCAACACCAATACTAATAAGTCTCTATCATTAGACTAGCAAGTAATGTCACATAATAAAATACCAACATGGGATGTAATTAACTACATGTGTACAGAATACAACCTTATAGTCCGGTCATACTCATTAAAATACACATGAGATCATAACGTAACATTTTCCTTTGTTTAATATCTTTTAAATAAACGTGCCCATTACTGGACTATATCATATGTACATAATACGATTCCATAATAAATCCCACTAATGTCACTACAAGAAAAATGCATATTTAAGACACTTTTATAAATTAATTTACATCACTCGTAAGTGAGGTGTTATTAACTATTTCATCAATATGGTTTAACATAAAATTTTTAATTTATAGATTTATAAACTTTTTTATTTGATCTTTATACAATGGTTTTAATAAAACCACCATACTTAGTGCTAAATAACACTCCCGCTCAAACCGTATGTTACCAAAAATCGTGTGAGAACCTCCACCCCACTCCTCTATATCTAGATTTTCCCTTCAATCTTTCTCTCCCTCTTCATTACGGCATTGGTTGGAGGAACGTGGGTCTCACTTGGAAGCTTATCTCTAATTATGAGTAGTGGTCAATTTGGGGAAGATGAGCTGAAAACCCTAAGTCTCCGCAAGTCGCCAAACTCACTTTGAGTAGTGGTCTGTTGAAGGAGATATGGAATTTGTATATGAGGGTATGCTTTCTAAATTGATGTAGTTCTATGAAGGAGTCACGATATTCATTATAATATTTATTGTTTGTGATTAAATTCCTTCACATTTTACTGTTTAATATATTTGCAAGTACGAGTGTGGGTGTGTAAAATGCTCCAGAAAAGTGTTGGATTTGATTCAACCATTTGATGGATTATAATTAGATATGAATTTGGCTCAATAGTTGCTCAACAAAAGTCCTCTAAGCTTATATCCATGAATTAAGTGATGTTAGTCCAGTTCCTACATACTTGTTTTAAATATATATATATATTTGTGATGAAATCAATGTTAGATTTTGGTAAGTTCCTTATTAGCTTATCAACACAAGTGTGCGACTACTGTTCTCACCTTATTAATATTTTGTTGTCTAGAATGATTTGTTTAGAAGTTTCTTTAGGTTTATATTTGACTGGAACAATATTCTACAACTAGATTCATTTTTTTCAAGCCTTATTATCTATTATTTGGTTTATGTTTACCCCTATTTTTTAGGCAACCAAAGACACTCCATTTTGATAAGTAGTTGTAGTTGAGTATTGAAATAAAACCCCAACATTATGATAACTCGGATTAAAAGAACTTAATGACTTGGTATAACTCTTAGATTTTGATTATGGTTGACTAAGTCGTAGTAACTGGAGTTAGTCCTCTGTGAAACTGCAAGTTGAAGTGAGGCTTGGGGATGCTATTCTAACTCTATCAAGGAAGATGATTTTGAGACTACGAGACTTTTTAGAGGAATTTGATTGGATTATAGGAAATACGGTATCATTAATTCTAAAACTAAGTCATTACAAGTATAAGAAAAGAAGCACCCAAGCGTCTTGAGTGACTTCACTTTTGTTATTCCCTCGAGATCACTCACTTGTCTTAATTATTATATATGGCATGTTTACATTTTCAAAGATATTATCTTCAATGATCTTGAAAGTTATATCAAATATACCTAGGACTCATGAATCACATCATAAAACATACCTCAGAGAAGTCAAAAGAGTCTTTCACGCCATGTCTGTCACGAACACTTGGGTGTTTACTTTAGTGAGGTTTAACATGATTTTCATCCCATTTAATGAAAGTTGAGGATATATATCTTATGATGTTTAAATCGCATTTAGCGCTTTATTGAGGTTACTCTCCTCGAGCTATATATATGCATTCATTTCTCGACATTTAAGAAGAGGATAATGAGAAAAATTACAGGAGAACAAAACACCCATAACAAAATAATCTTACCCACTACCCACCAAGAGGGACATTACATTTATTAAACTTTTTAGCATCAAAATAGTTCTTATATATCTCTATAATAAGGAGTAGATTGTTTCACACTATTCATAAGTTGAGAAGACAATTGGAGGCTAGGATTGTGCCAACACGGTTATAAATGGAGGGTTGAGATTGATTTTTTCCATTTAATCTTTTGCCTCTTTATTTTTGGTTTCCCACTCTTTTGCCTCATTCATAATTGGTGTCTCTCTCTTACTTTAATTCAAAATTAGGGTTAAATGAGTAAATTAACCAAAAAAACCCCAAACATTCACCAAAAAAGCCATCATTATCTCTCTCCTCCTTTTTGGGTACGACTTGTGAATAGGGTGCTAAATCGGTTTCTCTTTCCTTACGGCAGATTACTACGAAGAAGGAAGAAGGAAGGACTACGATTTACACTTTTTACACAAAGAAGGAACAACTTTTGGTATGCATTTTCCATTTTCCATCTTCTTTTACATGATTAATTTTTTGGTCTGCATTTTTGGTATGCATTTTCTCTCATCTAATTTTACTTTTGTAGATGTGATTCGAACGTGTTTCCTTCATTTTATTATTCTTTCGATTTAGGTTTTGTAGATCTAAATCAAAGGTCTCAATGTTTAGGTTTTCAGTTTGTTCTAAATTAGGTATTAGCTCTATTTCTTTTATTTGTTATATGTTTAATCTCATCCTACTCTTTTAGGGGATTTAATAAGGGCTAAATCATTTGACTCCTTTATGGTTATGGATTCATCATCCATGTGAATTGTTATGCAGAGTTTGTAGATCTCGGAGAATGACTTGCATAACTTTGGTTCAAATTAGGTATACTAATTTTATTTTTAGGTATCTTGGTACTAAGTAAGTGTAGAGTTGATTTATTTACTATTAAGTGTAGAGTTGTGATGGTGTATGTCATACTTTTTCCATTATTTTGATATCCTTTGATTGTATGAACTTGCAATTTGCGTTTTAGTGTTTCATGTGCCAATATAAATATCTCACATATGTCACATGTGTATTGACAAATATTTGAAAAGGTTAATCTATTTATTTCCCCCCACACAACACACACACACACACACACACACACACACACACACACACACACACACACACACACACACACACACATAACGTTGTCTTTTGATTTATGATTTTGATGTATCTATAGCCAATCGGTAGTTTTTCACACATATAGGGCCACACTCATGTTTTGATTTATTTTTGCTAATATTTATTTTGGGCCACACACCCTGTTTTTTTGTTGCTAATTATTTTTTGTGTGTTGTTTATTTCTTCCTTTTCAGATTAAGACCTAATTATACTCTTTTTGTGTAAAGGTATACTTTTTTTTATGTGTATTTATATATTTTGGATTTTATCTTTAATGTTAAGGAACTTTTGTTAGGATTTATTCAGAATAGTCATGCCACATGTTTGCGTTCAAATTATGTGTTTCATTTGAAGTTGAAGCTTAACCTTATTAGCTATCTATATTTTCAAGTTTGTCTCCAATAAATTCCTAGAGTCAATATTTACATGGTCGCTACAGATCTTAGAAATGACACATTGGGATTTACATTGTAATGCCATGTTTTACAGTTAATTTATTTGTCAAAATGTTCGTTGAGTACTAAGAAATAATCTACCAAGTACTCATTTTACACTGAATATGCCATTTGTTCGATGAATTTCCATAATGATGAAAATGTGTAGATTTTTACACTTGATTTAGATTATTCTTATACGACGACTCTGACCTCTATATTGTGTTGCAGATTTCATTTTTGTTTTTCAAAAAACATAATAAATTACTGTGTTTTATGTATTCTTGATGCCTCAAGTGGTTATTTAAACCTATGTAGATGATGTTGCAATTTTATATTTAAAGATTAATCATTTTACGTACATGTGTATTTAATATCTCACCGTCTGCATTTTATGATGAAGTTGATGTTGGCTTGGGTATTTCAGAAGTTAATTGCATTTTATGCTGAAATTGTTTTATTATATGCTTATTTGTGTGTTTCTATATACATGTCTTTCTATTAGTTTTGATTCGGGGTTGTTATAATGATATGTGGGTAATTCGGTTTTGGTTTTGGGGTGTTATAGAGATCTGTTCGGTAAGCATTAAACTTTAAATTTGCAAGATAACAAATTTGTTTGGCTCCCAACTGTTTGAGAAAATACCCCACTAGATGGGGAATTTCTGAGAGTCATAAGAGACCCAAAAGTATCGTGTTTAAGTTTTCAGTGTAATGTTTCTTTTCAAATTTGTTTTAGTTTGCAAATTCTCTCTCTCACGCCATTGTTTGTGGTTTCCTCTCAACTCTCTTTATAAAAATTTGGATCACAACTAATGTTTTAGGTTCTAATTTTGATATAGGTTCTCTATATTGTAATGGCATTGGCATGTTTTTGTACTTCCCACATAAGAGAAACTTATAGAGTCCTCCAGTCCCTCAATCTATTCTCGATAGAGTTTAAATTTTGTTGACCATGTTTGAGTGAAAGTTAACATGATCCTCAGGTTTGATTAGTCGGAACATTTAAACTTCATCAGTGGGTGACTCAATCATATTATGTCATGTTAAACCAATCATATTAAACCCTGTCTACAGAGGATCAAAAACTTTTTAAGTATTTCAAAGTTTCTATTGGTTCTAACACTACTATTATAATGTGGGTCATAAACATGAGTTTTGATATTGATATTTAAATGTGGTAGGGTATCATTATATCAACTCTGAAGAATTTAATGGTTATGTTTGTGGATGTTTTTAAATTTATATGTTATATATTTTGTAAGTTGACATATAAATTATGGGATTGGTATCTCTAATATCCTTTAGTATGTATAAATGAAAATTTGCATAAAAAATATTTAAATACTACATTTTGTAGGTTATAGACCAACAAATAGTGTTGGGACTAAATATATGTATATGAAAAGTGTTGGGACTAAATAAAATGGATAGACTATTTGCTTTTTACCTACATAATAGTTGTGGGACTACATATATGTATATGAAAAGTATAGGCGCGAGCCTTTTCGTACTTATGGGAATGTGGTGTGCCTGATGAATGAGAATAGTAAAGAGATACATAGATGTGATAGCAGGATAAAATTAGAGTGCCATTATCACAGTTCATGTTTTTAAGTAGCGATGCCATTATTATTAGTCTGTTCCTAATTTTTAGTTGGCTAATCGATACATCTGATCCTAGTATTATTATGTATAAATGTTACTCTTACGCAGTCGATTTGCTTTGTCATATTTTTGGTTCTGGATTTACAATCGTGCGTCATTTGGGTAGCTTACAGGGGACTTCTTTTAATCTACTGCTGATTTAGAGACCAAGCCATTTTTTTGTGTAATTTAAGACCAACAACATTCTTTAAGACCAGTTATAGTGTGGCAGACATGACATGATTTATACATGTTACATGGGTGTGTTAGAGGCACAAATATATTATAACAAATTATGTTTCTCTTTTTCCCTTTTTTGTATGGGTGATGTCTTTTGTAGAAGCCATTTGTTTTTCAATAAAATTGTGTTGTTTAAACACTAAGCCATTTTTACTCTTTTATTTTGCAGATCAAACACTATTTGGTCTTCGAAACCATCAAGGGGCAATCTGTGTTCCTTCTATCAGCATCATGGTTAAAAATATTTTGCTTACATTAAAATTCTAACCTTTTTGGATATTATTGGTTCGAAATTATACTCAAATCAAGATTTTTGAAAGATTATTTTTATTTTGGTTTTAGGTCTTTTTAATGTTTTTGTTTTGGGTCCACTCTCAAGTTTTTATTTTTTGTCCTGTTAAAATTTAGTGTAGATTTTGTTTATGTTGGAAAGATTCTATACCTAAAATAAAATTGTATTCCTCTCATTTTATTCTTCCTAATTGGGATGCCAAGGTTGAGGTATTAGTTGCTAGAATAGTCCGTTCAGCTAATTGGCACACGTGCATTTCACTGATCATAAATGTCAACAACACCATAAAACTAAACTAAAGAAAACTTTGGTCCCGTAGAAACATAATTTGCTGATCATAACGTGCATTTCAATAGATGTGAATTTCAAGCAGTAGAGTCATAACACTATGCCTAATAGAAGATCCATGGCACTATGCCAATTAGCTAATCCTAATTGCCAATTAGTTGATCATAACGTGCACTTCATTGATCATAATTGTCTCTGCTGATGGTTCGTTTAGTTATGGTCCATAATGCACAGCTATGGAGTGCTTCTATAGAGTTGCAAAATGGTCAAGCAATATAACTTTGGTTTTATGGATTCCATGTCGTGCTATTAGTGATGGACTTTCTAGAGGAACATGTGAATGTTCACTATAATAAAACAAACCTTAGTTGCTTCCTCTATGTATTTATGTTTTCTGAAATATGTCTGTAGTGAGTCAACAACTAACTGTAAGTGTTACCATATATTTTAGGCTCAGTTATTCGCCAAAGACAGTGTTGTGGATGGATTGAGGACAATAGCTCCGAAACTTGATCTTGGAGTATAAAAAACAAACATTTTAAAGGAACAAATTTTTTTAGAGTCTAATATTGTTTCCTACTATTGTTTGTTTAAGTTGTCTGAAACTTTTGATACAGTTTTTCAGGACCATAGCTGTGCATTTCACTGATCCGTTCCACGTTAGCGTGTGTGTTACAGATAAATGCAAGGATGGAAATATGCTTTTGCAGGTATTTTTTCTCTCAACTCCGGAGGACTACTAGTGTATACCTTCCCTTTGTTCCTCAATATTACTTGGTTACATAACAAACTTTCTAGGGAGAGCATTTTCATAGATGGTGAAAACTTCTCCCTTCCTCTCTTATACCAGATTCCATTGTCAAAATCAGTAGCCTTACTTAACTACCTATATTGAAGTAGTGTGTGTTCCTTAGAATGTTAAATGATTTCGTAGTCCATATATATGATTGTAGGGGGTGTCCCCCCAAATGAGTGGTTAACTTGGTCAAGAATATCAATTGTTCATAAAGAAGGAGAAGGAAGGATATTCCATAAATCCACTTCAAAGATTCTTCACAACAAGCGGCTCGAAGGACCCATCTCGTAGAACAAAGTCACCTGGACGACACTAGTTTGTAACAAGAAATAGAATATTGTATTATATATTTTATCTTATGAATGTACATGTCAAGTGAGGATGTTTGGTACCCACGAGGGACCATGCCTAGAAGGGCATGGGAGAGCTTTAATGCTCTATCAATCAACCTTCTCTTGGAAACTTCACAGGGACATGGTTTGGAGGATTGAGAACAAGGCAACATTAGGAATTATTACTAACCCTCTTGGCACACTTGGGAAAAATTCATCCAGAAAAAATGTCACTCGAGCCTACTCATTGCTTACGTATTCGAGTGAACCTCCTCAAGGAACCCGATCTCCCTCAATACTTGCCCCCTGGAGGTTACCTCCTCGAGATACCTTGGATGCCAGCTCGCCTGACTGATGTGACTAGATACCTAACAAAAGTCACTGTTTGAATCACTTTCTGATGTCATAATGTCTGACATTTAGGGACTCAAGAATGTAACACTTAAGTGGCTTTACCTTAGGATGACAAGTCTATTCCACCAAACCTGACCATCTATCCATCCTAGAGTAAGCCTCAAGCTGACGGGTCATATCCCTCATTAATGCCCACAATACTTCCAGCTAATAGAATGGTTTCTCGGCAAAATTATTAGATCCCACGTATTAAATGCAATATCATGTGCATTTAATGCACCCTATCAGGAGGATCGAAGGCAGGTTGACTCGAGCACCCTCACCCCCATATAAATAGACCATACGAACAAATCAGAGGGGAGAGCATTCTGAGCCTAGAACTGCTGCCCAAATTTCCTTACACCCGAGAATCATTGCGAGACCATTAACCCCCCATACGCATTTAATACACTCATAATTAGACATTAACTGATATTGAAGTTCCGTCCTTGCCTTTATTGTGCCTGGAGTTCTTATTCTTTCTCTCTGCGACCACTCTACCTGCTGTTCCCATTCATTTATTGTGCTTGCCATATGTCTTCTGTCTTATAATATGCTCCTTAATGCAAGCCTGAATATTGAATCTCTTTGTCTCTGATTTACTTATGGCTATTGGATATATTGAGTACCTAACGGTGTTAATCCCGATCTTGATAAGGGGTTACACCTCATTTAATACTATCTGTATTTGAAGAACCCACAAGAGAAGGTTTGAAGATGAAAAGGATCCCCCCGAGCTACCTTGCGCGATGAAACAAGCCTTAAATCTTTCTGATCTCATGGTTTGTGATGAAGTATGCAGGCCGATTAATGTCCACACTATGCCACTCACACGAGAAGACAAAGAGAAGCCTCATTATTACTCACTACATAATAGGGTAAATCATTCTACCAAAGTGTTCTTCTCACTCAGGAGGTTGATTGATCGTCATGTAAATAACGAAGACATTATTTTGCTGCAAACTAATGTAAACAACCCTTTACCACCTTATGGAGCCCACATGGCTAGTGCTTTTGATGAGAAGGATGAACGATTTATGATGGAACGGTGGTTCGAAGGGAGTGACTTTGAATAATCTCTCGAGGATGACTTCGAAGATTCTCTCAAAGAATGTATCTTCGAGCTGGATCAACTCCACTTGGGTGATGAGGCAGATGACGCGGGAGACCAGGAGGAAGAAGTATGAGATCCCATTGAGGGACTTAACAGGTAGTTGGGAGCCTATTCTCTGGAAGAAGTTAATGGAGTGATAGCATACGATGAGGTTTCATATAAAGATGTGGAAGAAGTTTACGAGCTAGAAGATAACCGAACAAATCCATGGATCGAGTGCACCAATGTGGCTTGCTTACCAAAGTTTGGCTGGTTCTTTGATCAGGTTGGTCTTCCTGAATATTCCTGACTGGAAGTCACACGAGCCATTTTAGAAATCACGAAGAAAAACATGGCGCTACATCTAAAATGAAAGGAACCTATGGCTAAACTAGTGAGTAGATATCTCTCAGAAGTCACATTCTCAGAGGCTGATAGGCTTATCAGGTATCTGCACAACAGACCCTTTTATGTTACTGCGTTAGTTAATAATTTTGTTTTCTCATGAGTCTTATTGAATGGAAGGGCATCTATCAATATAATGCCCATTGGATCCTTTTATGCCATGGGGTTATCAAAGACGAGGATAGTTCCCCATTCGTTGGCAATATCAGGTTATGATAATTAATCCTCCACGTCAGTGGGTTATGTTAACGTGGGCATCATAATGGGGAACATCACTTCCCACATTAAATTCCACATTATGAATTGCGAGCCGTCATACCAACTGTTGGTAGGTAAGGTATGGATGTATAACCATGGGTTGGTACCCTCCACCTATCATCAATGTGCTAAAGCGAATATAAAAGGAAAGGAGGTGGTGATCCGAGCAACTAAGAAACCTTTTGCAAAAGAAGAAGCCCATATGGTGGACACTGCTTTCTATACCGATCTGACCAAATAAGCCACCACTGTGACAAGATATACTAGGGGATAAAAGTCCCTTCGACTCTAGAGAGGTTATAAGAACCTACCCGAACGGTGGTAACTTATGAAAAAGAGCATGATCTGGGAGCAGTGAGGCCTCCCAACCTATCAAGGCAGCTTTGCGATCAAATGACCCCGCAAATTGAACCCATTGAGCACCAAGTTTAGACATAGAGTTTTCTCAGTAGGAGAATGATGAAGGAGGTGGATGAGAATCATATGAAGAGACCTTTCCAAAGAAAGGTAGCCTGGAAGTGCAAACGGGTGGTTTTGCCTAATGGCAGAATTACCTATAGATCATGAATGTGTGAGCGAGAAGCTGAGAGTCTGGATGACGAAGATGACCCGATCTATGAATTCTTCTTAATGGACAACCAGGGTAAATGCTTGGTAATTGACAACTCTGGGGTACAAGAGTTTGTGGAAGACGTGGAGGAAAGGACAAAATGTATGAAGGATAGTCCTAGGCTGCAGATCCAAGAGATGGAAAATGTTGATTTGGCTAGAGAGGGGGAGGATGCAAACCCTATATTTATCTCGAAGGACTTGGAGGGAGCTCCTCGAGAGGAGCTGATCAAAATGCTGGCAAAATTTAAGGACGTCTTCACGTGGAAGTATACTGAGATGCCTGGGGTAGATAAGGAAGTGAGTTTCCATAAACTGAATATCTTTCCCTCAGTAATCCCGGTGAAGCAGTCCACTCGAACATACAAAGTGGAGTTAGATCTAAAGATTAAAGAAGAGGTATAGAGGTTGCTCATGGTTGGGTTCATAGTCCCGATTCAACATACGATATGGCTTTCCAGCATCGTACTAGTGCGAAAGAATGATAAAATCCAAATTAGAATATGTGTGGATTTCAGGGATCTGAATCGGGCATGCCCAAAGGACGAATTCCCACTGCCTTCCATTGACAGCTTGATCGATGCACTAACAGGTAATGAGATGTACAGCTTCATGGATTATTACGTGGGGTATAATCAAATAAAATGGACCCGATCGATGCAGAGAATACTACATTTCAAACGCCTTGATTATGGGAGATTATGCCTATAAGACTAAGCCCGCCTTACCCTTGATTATAGGAGATTATGCCTATAAGACTAGGCTCGCCTGACCCTCAGTTATGAGAGATTGTGATTTTAGAGTCATACATTACTAGGCTCTCTCGATCCTCGGTTATGGGTTATTTCTAAAGCCCAAAACTACTTGGAAAAATTAACAATCTAACTTGCAGGAGATAGGTGGAAGAGAAAAGTACCTCTGGAAGCCGCTCGCTAGTAAACTTGCGAGTGGCCATTTCTACAACGTCTTCCTTCTCAATCGGATGAGGAGCCACCAAAGTATGTTGACCTTGGGGGGCAATCACATCCCCCCTACTTCAGCAACCCACTCCTTCCCGTCCTCCCCCTGACCCACCTCAGCAAGATTGGTGCCTTCCTTGTTCAGAATGGAAGGTCCGAACACAGATACAAGCATTTGGCCATTCGATGGAAGGGGAACTTTGGGAGCAGTCTGACTAAGTAGGGAGCCTAAAATATAGAAGTTAAAAGTTAGAATAACAAGTTGAAAGAGCAATAACATCTTAAATAAGTAAGGGAAATAAACTCACCACATGCAACGAAGAAACATGCATAGGGGACTTGGGTATAACCTCAGTAGCTCTCACATCAGGAACGTCCCTTTCAAGGCCGGCCTGTTTGCACAAGAAAGAAGGATAAGGAGAATAGTCACTACTAAACTCAGATGAAGAATCATATACAACAGCACCCGAGGGGAAATGGGAGACTACCTACGAAGTAGTAGGGGCAACTCTCTCGAAAGAATGATCCTCTCCAACATCATCATGCGTATCACCTCGTACATCAACCTGGAAAAAGAGACAAAGGCAAGATAAGAGCATAATGAAGTTATTAGCACAAAAATAAATAAGAAGAGAAACGTTTACAGCAAGAGGGATTGAGAGGATTACTTCTTTCTCCAACACATATTCCAGAACCTCATATTCTTGTGGAGGCGAGGAGGGTATAGAAGGAGGAACCATTCTCCTCAACCTACGCCTCCGAACCAACGAAGTTTCCTCTTCTTCTTCTTCTTCTTCTTCTTCTTCTTCTTCTTCTTCTTCTTCTTCTTCTTCTTCTTCTTCTTCTTCTTCCACTGCCTTCTCTCTCTCTCTCTATCTTCATCCTCCTCATCTTCATCATCATCACCACCACCATATATAGCAGCATGTTCCTCGGAAGTCCCTCCTCGCTGAAATCAGATGACTCTTCCATCACGAGCTTAAGAGGATTAATCTCCTTTCTTTTCTTACCACTACCAACAGTGCGAGGAGCATATGAGAAACCCCGAGAAGCCCTTTGGGCTGGCATAAATGCATGTCTTCTACACTAAAATTCTTACAGGTTTATAGAAGCTGATCAAACATTGAGCTCGCCTCTTGGGCGACTTTAGAATCAGGGTTATGGTTAGTCAGAGGCTGGGGGATGGTTTTGAGTTTCTTCAGAGGAACCTTTTGGGTGACACTAACTACTGCACCGGATGAGGCAACACGTGGGGATTCAGTTCTTTCAACTGGCCTCAAGGGGCCTAAGGCAATGGTGGCAACCTCCATTGGGAGGGAGACTTTCTTCTTTTTCACAACTTCCTGGTTCATAGGAGCTAATGGGGGGAAGTTAGTAGGGAACACTGGTGTTAGTAGTACTAAGAGAAAAAATAGATGATAAGGTGGTGCAATTTCTTAAACCCAACTCTGTGGGTGGGAATCTCTCAACTTCAGGGTATTAGGGTTCCTTCAAGAGGTTTGTTTGAAAATGAACTAACTGATTCTTCCAGAATACGTTCATGTACATAGCTGACCTCCCCCCCAAGCCCCTTTGCTCGGGACCACGTCATTGGTTGGGCAATTGGCGCATAGGCTAACAATAGCAAAAGTCAGATAATTAGCACAGGTGAAAGAAAAATTGGTGGGATTTTCTCGAATGAAATGACTTAATAGAGGGGCTCCTTCGTCGTAACCAAACTGCGTGGATACATGGTGTGGGTTGTATATAATATAAAAGACGACCATTCAGTATAAGAGAGCAAATATAAGGGGATTAATAAAATGGGGACACTGTTCTTAGGAAAATTCCTGTCAAGGGATTCATCAATTGGAGCAATGGGACGCCCCTCCTCAGCAAAGAAATCATTGGTAAAAAACTGACTCACCCCAACATAGGGGCGAGGTATGAACCTTTCGACTCGATCAATCAGGGCAACCAAAGGCTTTTTGACACTCTTATTTTTCCAACAACGAATTTGGGAGATCTTCAGGGGCTGTTAACCCGGGTAATTACCGACGGGGGGGGGGGGGGGGGGGGGTAATTAGGAAAGTGGGCATAGAGAAAAACTATCAAAAGAACATTGTTGGCATAATTAGAAACATTGAACCTGCTGATGCTTCTAGAAGAATCTGTCGCTACACGGTCAAGCCGGGTATATAAGGAGCCAAGGAAAATGGCGGCAAGGGGGATTTTCATGCCATTGCCCATTCGAATGGCAATGTTGATTAGGTCCTTTTGAGGGAAGTCATGAGGCTTTCCCGGAAGATAGACCTTCGACAGCATCGCCTAAATGTAACCCGCCAGCTCAATCTTAGACCCATAGCCTTTCCCCACCGGGGGCTGTTCAAATACCTCTTTCCCCCGGGGGTTCTCCCTGGCTGCCTTGTGGGCCTTAATAATGGCTTTCTCCTCAATAAAATAAAAGTAATGAATTACTTCAAAATAGGTTCACTTGTTGTAAGTGACCATACAGTCCTTCACTACCGCCTCAAGTTCCCCTCTTAAGGCTTTTTCTTCACTAAAGACAGCCTCCTCGAAGAAGGTATCAAAACCAGCTGCCTCTAATCCCAAAATCTCACACACATCCTCCAAGGTAATGGTGAACTCACCCTAAGAGGCCACAAAGGTATGTGATGTATGGCTCAAACATGAAACCAACAGTTGCAGAGCGTAATTATTCTTGGCAAGAGTAAGGTTACCCAGCCAAAGAGTACAGGATAGGCCTACAAGGGCTAGCTGAATGGAATACTTTGAATGGATGTACTCAGTCCAAGGGTCCAATCCCTCGCTGGCACCAAAAGAAGATTTAAACCCTACCTTTGAGTAAGGTAAATCACCACTCTTAATCCGAAAGCGGATAACAATGGTAGTGGTGATATAATCAAAGTCTTCAGCGTCCTCACCTTCCTCCATTAAGAAGTTGGGGTTTTCAGTTGTCACTAGGGCACCGGAGAATCACTCTGTCATTATCCATAAGTGGTCGTTGTCACCAAAGTAAGGTGCACGACGATAACGTGACCATTGAGTTTGGTGCGCTTGAGTCGCAGGGGACGCCCCTAACGGAGAGAGTTCTTTTCACAGGATCCATGGAAGCTTAAGGAAAGAATAACTGAGGGTAACAGGAAAATAATAGAAGGGTTGAAGAAGATAAGGGTTTTTCCTCTCACTCTCACAAAATCTCAATCTCGAAAAATGAAAAACCAAAGGTGAAGTTTGAATTGAGGGTATACCCCCTTTTATAGGGGCAATATGAACCCCAAACATACGATAAAAAATGATGCTTTGGAAAAGCGTAATGATGACTCTCTGAAATAGTTTAGCTGGTGTGGCTGTCAAGAGCGCGTGGCTGTAGAAAACCAAAGGTCGTAATAATGACGCTTCGATGGATGGCGCAATGATTAGCGTCTTCATTTACACGCGCGCGCTCTGGCGATGCCACGTGTGATGTGCAAAAGTGCTAATGACAGTTACATTTAATGCGACATGTTTGGAGTCTTGTCTACCTTGGGGAACGAAGAGCTTTGGGGGAAATTTGAATAAATCTCTTCATTTTCCCTAAGAGAGGGGAACTAAAAGTTTCATACAGATATTTCTTCATGCAAATAAACAAATATATCTATGAAGGGGAAAATTTAGGGGGGGTATCCCCCCAAATAAGTGGTTAACTTAGTCACGCATATCGATTGTTAACAAAAATGAGAAGTAAGGATATTCCACAAACCCACTTCGAAAATTCTTCATAACAAGCAACTCGAAGGACCCATCTCATAGAACAAAGTCACCTGGATGACAATAGTTTGTAACAAGAAATATAATGTTGTGTTATGTATTTTATCTTATGAATGTACATGTCGAGTGAGGAAGTTTGGTACCCACAAGGGACCATGCCTAGCAGGGCATGGGAGAGCTTTGATGCTCTATCAAGCAACCTCCTCTCGGGAACTTCGTAGGGACATGGTTTGGAGGATTGAGAACAAGGAAACGTTGGGAATTATTACCAACCCTCTTGGCACACTTGAGAAAAACTTCATCCAGAATAAATGTCACTCGATCCTAATCATTTCTTACTTATTTGAGTGAACCTCCTCGAGGTACTCGATCTCCCTCAATACTTTCCCCATCGAGGTTACCTCCTCGAGGTACCTTGGATGACAGCTAGTCTGACTGATGTGACCAGATACCTAACAAAAGTCACTATTTGAACCACTTTCTGACATCATAACGTCTGACATTTAGGGACTCAAAAGTGTAACACTCAAGTGTCTTTATCCTTTGGATGGCAGGTCTAGTTCACCAAACCTGGACATTTGGACAACCTAGAGTAAGCCTCGAGATGACGGGTCATATCCGTTATTAATGCCCATAATACTTCCATCTAATAGAATGGTTTCAGGGCAAAACTATCTGATCCCATGCATTGAATGCAATATCTTATGCATTTAATGCACCCTATCAGGCGTATCAAAGGCAGGCTGAGTCTAGCAACCTCGCCCCCATATAAACAGACCATACGAAAAAATCAGAGGGGAGAGCATTTTGAGCCTAGAACTGCTGCCCAAATTTCCTTACACATGAGAATCATTACGAGAGCATTGACCCCCCCCCCCACACATTTAATACGCTCATGATTGGGCATTAACTGAGCTTGAAGTTCCTGCCTTGCCTTTATTGTGCCTGGAGTGCTTGTTCTTTCTCCCTCCGACCATGCTACCTACTGTTCCCATTCATTTATTGTGCTTGCCATATGTCTTCTGTGTTAATATTCTCCTTAATGCAATCCTGAATATTGATTCTCTTTGTCTCTGATTTACCTGTGGCTATTGCCTATATTATGTACCAAACGGTGTTAATCCCGATCTTGATAAGGGATTACGCCTCACTTAATACTAAGTGTATTTGAAGAAACCACATCTTAGAATGATAAAATAGTTGCCATACCTATAAGGTTTTCATTTGGCAACATCTAACACTGATACAATACTTTGCTGATGTAAACTATCAGATGGCGCATTTAAGACAGGTGAAAAAGTCCTTAAAACTGTTGATCTTAGGGACCCTGGTGATATTCTGGATGTCTTCGATGGTCTAAATATCCATGTATCTGTATATGATCCTTACAACTTAGATATTCTTTTTTCTGTCGACAATCATCACATTCCTCTAATTCTCGCTCCCAAGCCTAATGCCAAACTGACCATCATCGACGGAACCATATATGTACTTGCTTCTAATCCCATCTATTTTAAAGATGATCTTTCCCATCCAACATTTGAGTGTTTTAACCCTGCAAAAAAAATCATGGGAAGATCTACCCAAGCCTCCATGGTACTTAGTCCCCGTGGAAAGACTATCGTGCTTTGTTGTCTATTTTGATGTGTTGTTAGTATATAAAGTTTGAAATAATATTCATTTATATTGATATGAATCTGAATGTAACCTTATGTGACTCATCTGATTTGTGTTCTCTATTTGAAAAATCATCTTAAAAGGTAAATTAGTCGTCTATGATATTATACTTTCAATATAACTTGTATCTAAAAAATCTATGCTATTATTTGTATACTTTTGGATGGGTGTTGGAATGGGCCGGTAGGTGCTATTATATGTTGTATGCCCTTTGGCTTTTTAAGGATAGGAAAAAGAAATGGTATTTTAGTATTTGTTGATATAACTTCAATGATGATAATTTGTTTGGTGAATTTTTGTGCAGGTGTGTTAATCAATTAAAAATGTTGGGTTACTTCTTAATAAGAATAATGCAACCATCATAGAAATGGAACCCGTAGTTGATGTTTTCTATGCTTCATCTTTCATTAGTGGTACGTTGAGGTCACATTTTGATGTAGATATGTTATAGTATTTAGTTCTGTTAAATACATAACCAATTAATTCCTTTTGTAGCTCACATTGTAATAGCTTATAGTATATTACGACAGACTAAGTTCACCGTGGAAGTTGCATACAATACAATATTAATATTAAGTAATGTATTCTTCCATATTTGGCTCAAAATATTATAGCTATTTATATGATAACTTCTTCTGCAACCATGAACACTAAAGACTATAATATCTCTCTTCAATTCTCAGCTAAAATTGAGCAAAAATTAATGGAATGAAAATAAAACCCAGTTAGAAACAACATGTAATAGATGCAACTGGAGAGTGTTACCTTATTAAAAGCCAGGGTGTTTAATTGAAGTGTCAATTTTTTATTTGATGTAAGCACCTGATTAGTAATAAATTTAATATTTTATTAGAAATGGCCATGAAATTATGTTTGGTACCTTCTCATTCATTTATATACTAAGATTTACCTTTCTTCTTTAAGGAGGAGTTTGAACGGACTGGTATGCATGGATCTGTAATACTCTCTGATCCTGGAAAACCACTTCCAGAAGATGTTTTGAGGACTGTCACAAGACTCTGAAATTGAGAGCAGACTCATGGAAATGCGCAATGATGTAGAAAATTGTCCAAGTTTCACTCCATTTGAGAGAGACATTTCATAGTCAGTGAGATCTTTAACTATTGAAGAAAATATCACTTATTTTCAACATGCATTCCCTGAGAGTAATACAAGAGAATTTGTGAAGTTCTCAAAAGGAAGTGATGATAATGACGATGGTGAAAAACTTGGTGAGGGTAGAGGTCCCTGTCCAAATAAATTATGAACTGATGAATTGTAAATATGTGACACACCCGAATCATTGGATTCACAGGTAATTTCTTATGATTTCACAAGTATTTTCTCTATAATCACTAATGCTTTTTTCATTCTTAAGAAAAATTTACCTTTCTTAAAGCAATGAACATGTTGTTTTTACTTTTGTCGTGCCTGACAAATTTTATATAATAAATGTTATAGAGTAAGGGTGGTAATTCGTGTTTTGATCCACCTGACATGAAAACCACCATTGAAACACGCACACGACACAACATATTTTCCAACAATACAAAATTATTCGGATTTGTTTTTGTCTAAATCTTTTAGTCTACCACTGTTTTAGATGATGGAACTTTGGGTGTTTGAGCATGATTTAGAAAGTGAAAGGATTTTTAATGTACCATTTACGATTACCTAGACATATAATTTAATTTAAAACCCCATAAAAATGTCTATTTATTTGATATTTGACATGACACTAGGTAATTTGATAGCTTTTTTTTATTAAAAGAAAAGACAGTTTGTTTGGTTGTATAGAGAGAGGGTGACGGGCTTTCTCTCCAACAGAGTGCCTCAAACCAGGCGATCGTATCTACTCCTGGCGTTTTTCTTATATCTATTCCCATCATGGTATCTATGTTGGAAATAATAAGGTCGTCCACTTCACTAGACGCGGCCAAGAAGTGGGAACTGGAACTATACTCGATCTGCTATGGGTTTAATCATGTACCTGGTTTTAGTAAAAATTGAAAAAAGGTAAATTGATATCTTCTTCTTTCCAGCAGTTACTATTTGAAAGAAGACTAGGGGATTTGCTCGAAACTTGGCAACTTAAAAAGTATTTATCGCTGCTAGGACTAAGCTTCATATGGAGTTTGCACATGGCAGGCCATTCGGTATTAATCGAAAGGGACTTGTTGCTTAAAAATTGGTGCTTTAATGCAGAACTACGCGCGTTTACATGAGGAGGTAATTTGACTCTCGAATTGTCCTGTTTGGATAGTTTGGGACTGCATAGTTTATGTATAAATATATTCTTAGTGGCTTTAACTTGTTACTTTTGGGGGAAGTTCTGTAATCATATCTTAATGTTCTTTGGGTACATACTATATGATAATACGACACGACTCATAATTCAGACGCGAAGATGACACGACACGACTTCGTGTCAAAAAAACATGACACGAACACCAGGGCCACTACATTACCCAAATTTGACCTAAGATCAATCTTACTAACTCTAAAGACCAAATGGGTTATACCAAATTACCAAATCACACGTGAGTAGAGTAATTTAATGTGACATGTTTTAATTTAAATTATGTGAGTAGAGTAATTTGATGTGATGCAATAATAACTATGATTATTAAGTGATTAAATAATCATTATGACTATTAGATATTAATCGAGAGTTGGATACTGACTCTTGATTTCCTTTATTGCACACATGCACGGATTTGTTTGATTATTGTGCTTATCGTATCACATGTTGGTTGGGTGTTTTCATCTCAATCCCACTTAATTTCTTAACCATATCTTCTTTAATTTATCTATTCATCTACTTTGTTTAGAAGCACTGGAAAACTATCATGAACTGATTGAAAAATCTTTTTGTTGTTATATACTCTGATTGTGTTATTTTGAATCAATAAAATATACGAGGTTAACATCTTACCATACAATCATGTGTATTATGTTTTATTATGTTTTTCTCCTGATATCGGTCGATTTCAATTAGTGACATATATAAAATACCAGAAATGAGTTGTTTTTTCTTAGATTTATTTATCATTAGATTAGGATTATTAGTGACTGTGGGTATATGCATTCTTAAGACCAAATAAACTTCAAGATAATCTAAATGAAATTGATCGAACAGTATATGTTCCTCATATAGACCATCTTTTTTATTTTCTTTATTTTCTATTTTTCTGTTCTGAACTCTCAAATAGGATTATTGATTTTTTTTTCTTATTCTTTATCGCAGGATGATGGGAAAGTAATAGAGGAACCAAAAGAATGTAGTAACCTCTTTCACGATACTTATTCCAAAAGTGAGAAAGGGTGGATCGATTTGGAGGCTAAGAATGCTTATGTAAGTATATTTATGGTGTACAAGTTTGTGTATATTTATAGTGAACATTCAATTATTAAATGTTATATCGTTTTGAAAAGACAATGTAAAATTTTGAGGTGACATACGTTTGGGGGGGTAAGTTCACTTTTTAAAATGGTTAATCACCTTTGAGTAGTTGAACATTTTGGAATCATCTTAAACACGCTATCTATGCATTACACTAACGACACAGAGTATAACTAACCTAAAATATCTACATAAAAACTAATACACATTTGTTTTACACACATTGTTCTTGTGATTACATCATCATCCAACTTTCTATAATTCATATATTAATTTGGACCCTTCCATAGGCCTAAAAGTTACAAGACCTTTAAAAAGGTATATTTTTGTTTCATCTTCAAACCAGGGTCTAAGCATAATGCTTCATAATTTTGTGTCAATGGTGTGTTTTTATTGGCCAAAAAATATCTTTTCAAAATGTTAAGAAACTCAACAAAAATAATGCAAATTATAGAAAACGAACGAAAATACTGAAATTATGTATAACATGTCACATTAATTACTGACATGCTCAAGAAAATAATGTATGATGGAAACAACCCTAGAAATTAGAACAAAAATTAATGTGGGGATACAAGTTATGCATGACTATCAGGCCTGGCAAATTTTTGTCTTCTACATGCGGTGGCAAAAATGTTAGGTGGTGATAAATAAAGGCCTCGATCAGACCTTTGAACTCACATGGTGGAGGGTGATTTATAGTCATTTATATTGTTGGTCGAGATCAATAGCAGACCTTCCCACAAATACTATAGTGTCTCCAAGAGGAAATGACACGCAAAAACTGACATAACACCATAAAAAACGGGATCAAACTCTTCACCCTCCTCTTCCACTCTAGGATTGTTATGGAATTCTCGCATGCACTTGTTTTGGCATCATGTGATTGTGATGGTGAGTGACGGAGATTGGGTTGTGGTGGGGGAGGGGGAGGGGATGCTAGATGTAGGGGCATCTTCTTTTGTTGTGTTTGGGGGGGGGGGGGGGGGGTCATTTTGTTTAATTTTTTTGTTTTTTGTTTTTAATTTTATATTCATTTATATTTCATAGACTGTTAAAGTGTAACACAATTTTAACGGAAAAATACCAAACTCAAAGTCAATTACTAAAAGAAACCAAGCTCAAAATCGAATAATTACGAACGTATTTAAGTAAAAAAAACCTTTAAAATTTTACAATTAGCGTCTAAATTGTATCTATTTGTAAATAATGTCAAGAATTAAAGTAAAAAAAACATTAAAGAAAAGCTATAGAGTAAAATTACAATATAATTATTGAAAGGTAATGTCATAACTCATGGGTTGTTGACAAAAAATGTGAGATAATGTATGAATGGTTGTCACTTTGTGGACTAAATGAAAAGAAACATAAATCCACAAAAGTGTTATATTTATGTGATAACGCTATGGACACAAAAATAAATTTAAAAAGAATTTTATTACATAAAGCACAACTATAACTCGATCATTAATTATGGCACGAACACGACACATATCGATTATAAAGGAGTTTCAGCACAAACACAACGTATCGTGTGCAGTTTGGCTCAATTTTATATTGTGTCTAAAGTTCACCCCTTTATACATAAAATTAAATATTTAACAATTTTGTCGTTATTTTTCCTTATGGTCAATCAAATTGTTATTATGTGGTTATTTTGGTTATACGAACTTTCATAAATTAGTTTCTAGTGGTGAGTGATTATAATATTTTCTTTATTTTGTTGTAGGTTTATGGAAAGTGGTTTCATAATGAAAGAATGGAGCGCGCGTTTGAGGTGAAATGTCAAGGACATATTTGATTTATAATAACAAAAAATCACTATTTTAGATGGCAATGTATAGTTTGAATTGATTTTGGATGGAATGTAATTGGGCAAAATACCTTTTGGAATGTAAATATCAATTTGGTAGGGAAAATTTTGAATGTATATATTGGCAGCACAACATTTGAATGTATATATGGATATGACTAGTTAGAATTGATTTTGAGAACATTTGTGTTGATTTTATTTCGTAGGACAACTTTCGAATGTAATATATGGATATGCATTCAAGTGAAGCATCCTATAAAAAAACATATTTAAGACGCTTGTGGACAAGTGGTAGTTAGTCAGGGAAATTTTTACAACCCTTGTAAATAATGCGTCTTAAAAACCTCTATTCTTAATACGTTTTTTTGAGTTTTTTTGCAACCCTTGTAAATAACACGTGATAAAAGGCTCTATTTTTTAATAAGTTTTTTTGAATTTTTTTTATTACGGTGGCTTTTAAGACGCTTTTGATTATAATTAAAAGTGATGTAAGTAGCTTTTTATGACACTTTTTAGTCGTTGAAAAAATAATTTTTTCTTCTTGTGTGTAACTTATATAATAAGATATACGAAATTTTTCGCGGTCCGATCCGGTTCGATTTTAAGGTTTTTTTTCAAACCGGACCAACTTGGTTGGTCCTCTAAAAAAATGGACAGAGACCGGACCGATAATGTTGGTTAACCGACCCTAGTCGGTTCGGTTTTTTATAGGGTCGGTCCGGTCTAACCCGTCGGTCCTCATAAATATATACCCGAGTCTATTTTTTCCAAACATTAAAAACTAAAAAATATCGAAATTTACAATTAAAACAAAACTAGTATTGGATTAAACTATAATTTAAACTAATCAAATATTAAAATAAATATTTTCACTATTTGTTTATCTTATATATATACATATGTATCTAAAAATATATTATTTTATATATAGTCGGTCCGGGTCGGTCCTAACAGAGTTTTTGAATCTGTAAACCGTGGACCGGATCGACAAGGTCGGTCCTCCAAAAAAATAAACCGAGATTGGACCGATTAAGAAAAAAGACCGAAAAAAGTAACCGGTTCGGCTCGGTTCGGTCCATCGGTCCAGTCGGTTTTTTGAACACCCCTAGAAATTTTATATCAAAATGCATAAATATGACATAGGGCTTTAAATAAAATTGTCCATCACCAGACTAATATCATCCACGTATAGAAGTATCATAACTATCGCATAATGGCATCGACCTTCGGGGGATATTCTCGTTCTTCTATTAATAAATCCATAGGATTCCCTCACTGAATGGATTTCAAAATAAGCACACATAAAATAATGGAGGATCATTATGCAGTAACATAATTAACTAGTCCATATCAAAACCCACTTGATGGATCAAGTCTTCTACATCTAACATCACCAAGCGGTGACCATCCTGAATGTATGATCCTAATATGTCACCATCCAGTATCACCATCAGCTATCTTACCTAATTGATAGAGCCATTTGTATCCCTTATCACAAGGCGGCGACCATACTGAATGTGTGATCAAACCAATTGACCTCCACATGGTCTTCCATCAACAACCAAGAATGTGGTACATAGTCCCAACCAAAATCATCAAAACCCTGATCGATACATTCTTCACGAGTAATTGGTACGTTCATATAAACAAAAAAATTATATTTATACTCTCAAGCGTACTCAAAACATCCCAATCTCCAAATGCCAGATTATCCATTAAATTTAGGGTTTTTTAATGCTCAACCTTAACAAAACCAAACCTTTCATCAAATAATATACCTACAACAAAATAAGATAACACCTGCTCTCAAGTTCTCTCTAATTATCCTAATCCCCATCACCGGATTGTTGTAATTCATTTAAAGGTTATTACATCTAAAAATCATATTTTAAATCGCCTCCTATTTTATCACCTTTTAAACAATGTATGTATGTATTCTACCTCATTATACATATAATCGTCATAACATTTGATTGCTAAGTTAATTAATGGCCTATACTCTGTCGAGACCCTAATTAACACCCCCGAACACCTTAGTTTGTTAACTTGCTAACTATATGTAGAACAATATGTTTGTATATATTCTTGTTCTTGTATTATTTATATACGGAATCGTTCCAAAAGAAATCGAATTGAATAAGAAAACAAAATCCCCTTTTTCATCCAAACTGTAGGGCCTGATCGATTCGGTCCAAATTCGGATTGATCCGAAATCTTCTTCCCAAAAACATTTTATGGCGATCCCAACCACTATTAAAGATAAACCCAAGCTTTGAAACACATTAAAAACCTAATCTCCAGGTATATAAACTATATAATCACGATCCTAAATCGATTTCTCAAAAGAATAATATCATTCTAACACGAATTGAGAATTTCTAACAAAAATCAATTTAAACCTAACTTCACTCTCAAACTTCAATTGCTTCAATCAACATGCAATTTTAGATTCCTAAACATTAAATTAACATAGGAAAAAACATATCTATAACTGATTCTACTATAAATATTCATGATAACAACATAATCATAACCCTAAACGATTCAATTAAAGGTTTCAAACAAAATTCCCAATTAATCGAGATTAAAAAAACTCATCCATAATTTATTTCAATAACTCTGTTAAAGCCAATATCAACATGATTAAAAAAGAAAACTAAGTCCCTAAATATTATTCTCAATCCCAAATCAAAATACATCATATGAACCGACTCGAAGGTTAACTTCATAAATAGTTTAATCATTTATTGCGTTAATTAATTATCATATTAAATTTTTTCAGTATCCATAACACGTAACTTAAATTAAATCTTAATTATCAATTAATATGATTGTGACTCAGTATTATAAGAACGTACTTCACAATTGGCGGGACCCGATACTGAGGGAATAATCCAAATACTGAAACCCCCATCACCTATCCCCTGACAATTACACAAGCACCACTAATACTAAATCACTAATTATTTATATTAAATAATTACTATCTCTCTAACATTTATAACACCACAATCAAATCAATATGTAACTCAAATACATAAAATAATAGATGTATCCACTCATGATCACATCTCAATCCAGTTCCCAAAAGTCCATCAACTTTAGGCATAAAGTTACATATAACACATCACATAAAAACTCATCCATATCCGATAACTATCTTCATAATTTATTAATTGCTATAATAATATGGGGTATTTCAGCCCCCTTAAATAAGGAGTTTCCTCCTCAACGTTTGATTCTTTTTATACCTAACTTGAAAGTCTAAGAATATTTCGTCCAAATAATGTCCTCTCACTACTATATATAATTTACTCTCTCTACGACCTACCACGCACTAAGGTCTTTCATCATAACTCGCACTCGATTATATCTCAAACCAAACTACTCTAACTATTCAAACATCAACTTATCCATCAACTTCCTTAGTCATGTACATGTGGAAGATGTACTACATACATTAAAGGTGGTCAGGTAAATACTAAATACATCGGCCCTCACTCTATCAAATATCGTGAAAAGGAACTTAACTTCACAATTACTTTATTGGGGATACCTCTAAAAGAACTTGATCTTCCTTCTAGGACTCCGAACAACACTTCATGTCATTTCCATAACTATTGTTCCTGCTCTGGAAATCTTTATACACTATGTGCTGAGCTCCACTTCCTCTCAGATGAACCGAACATAAACTTCATTGAATTACATTCCAACTCCCAAGTTAATCAACTTCTTCCAATCAGTCACCAATGACCCAGATGTTCCCATGCTTGCTTTGGAACCACGGTACCCCATGATAAAATCCGTTGATCTACTCTCCTAGTTTTATACTAGGATCTTTAATAACTATAATTCTCCTGATATCTCTGGTGCTCTACCTACACTATGGGTAGGTGCAAATCTTAGACACAAACTAACCTAATACTAATTCACTTGGACCGAGCACTAATACAGATTTCTTAAATTACGATACATCTCATCAATTCTAAGATGTACAGTGAATCGTGAACCACATGCATTAACTAAAACTAACTTTCGTATCTTGGAACCCTTTGGAAGAATTAATCTCCCTTGGAGAGATAAAGCCAATAATGCTACTAATGCTTCGGCTTTATTAAATTATCTCCGATAAACACAACAACACACTGATCTATATATGGTCGAAATACTCTATACATCAACTTTGTGAACACGAGTGGATCACTGGTCAGCCCAATTGGCATGACTTGGATTTGTATGCTCTATTTTATGTCAGAAAAACTATCTTTAGAATATTTTCCTCCCGAATCCATAACCAACGATAACTTGAGGTAAGTTCCATCTTAAAAAATAAAACGGTTCCCTCACTACTTAAATCGGTCATCGATACACAATAATAAACACTTATTATGTATCGTGACCCTACACGGCTCTCGATGGTCCACAAATAAACTTATTAAACCTCTCATATTTTAATGAAGAGGAATGGGTTTCCCCATGGTAACGTATTCCTAGAAAAAATTCTTGGTTAAAAAACTATGGTGCCTACTCCCACAACACTATCCTCTCAAACGGAGAAAACTAAATAAGATGCTCTCACAAAGTCCCAATTCTAGGGAAAAAACCAAGGATAAAATTAATCTTTGTGTTAGTGGTAACTCGGTACCTCTTCGTATACAACTGAAAGAATATCATACATTGTTAACATTTATAATAAATCTTAACCCCCTCATTTGTGCTCGACCCTTCTTCAAGCCTAGGCATAACTATAAAAATATCGCATACCCAAAAATGGTAAAGATAATAGATTAGTCATTGCAGTAGCTCCAAATGAACAACATGGCTAACTAACACATGCCTAATAATAAATAATAAACTACTTTACAAAATTAATAAAGTGGTTAAAAATCAAGCGATCCAACACAACTATTATGTCTTCACAATCACGACGTAAAACATCACCCCTACCCACTAGGTTATCCATAAACAATTAAACTCAATGGTAATATATATATATATATATATATATATATATATATATATATATAGATAGATAGATAGATAGATAGATAGATAGATTGATAGATAGATATCATAGAGAAAATACGACTAACAAAAGAACGAGGAGATAAGACTCGTGTATATGAGATGTAAACTGAAACATAACAAATTTCCCGAGTTATATTTACAAATACTAGTTTCCCCTATGGAATACACTCACTAAGTTGTCTCTCTAACAATAATTGTACCAATTTACTTTAAAGGAACCATTCTAATGGCTACCCCACTAGCCACCATGTTAACCCTATCTCTACGTTCAGTCTTGGTAAATCTAGTCTCGTTGCCCTTATTCTCTCTAGTGCCCACTGGCCATAATGTCTTTATCTCGTAATGGACCCACTAGGAATAATGTCCTTGTCCTTAATAATTCTGATTGTCTTCTCCTTGGAATTTATTAGGGTATGTTCCCCCCGTTCAGATCCCTTCTATTGTATATGGCCTTCTCGGGCTCGGTGTTACTATCCATCATCTCTAGTCTTTTGAGATTAGTCCGGGCCCAAAATTATCTTTCTTAGTAACTCTATCCTTCAGATAGTTGCGATGATCATAGCAATGTAGGAGGTCAACTTCCATCACCTAAGAATTAGTGGTGAAGGACGAGCGAACCCAATAACACTTACCAAACCTTTATGTAAAGTTAGTGATAATGTGATATGTCTTCTTATATTTTGTATCATTCTCTTCTGGGGGAGAAAGAAAAAGATAGTTGAACCCCCCCCCCCCCCCCAATACTGGTATAACACACGGTAACCCCGATGAAGTCTCAATAACTTGATCATAATGTCATTACGAAAGGTATATGGAAGACACTTTCTTTCAAACAATTCGCTACCACATACTAAAAATATCACACCCAATAAGCCCTAACTCCTGAACGAAATCAACCTCATATGTTGGATTCTCACAAAGGAAATTCAAATAAGGAACCCTCCCAATACACTTCCAAATATTTTGTCAGAACCAGTCGAAAAAAACTCATTAAGAGGATATTATTATTAAGAGTACAAATCCTAATTGATATAGCTCTAAAGTAGTCAAACAATGCAATGCAAAAATAGATGGTGCATTCAAGATCCTAGAACACTAAGACCTGGAATGTTGTAATACCAATTGTGACACCCCGTAAAATCCATAAATAGATTGATTAGGTCTAATACAAAAATCACGGTAGTAAAAAAGTAATTAGTAACATTCTTATCATGAAGAAAATAAAAAAATGATATAAGTAAATACAACATAGGGACTTTCAATTTGGTTTTAGAGAGGGAACACTAAGGTATCATGTAGATCCGTGTCTTTATGCCTTGTTTTTAGTTGGTCAGTTTATGTCTCTCTTGTGGTTTATTTATTTCTCTCGATGTATCTTCATAGTGATAGGTTACTGATGTGTTTAGTGATGATGAAGATTTTGATATTAGATAATGGAGTTATATGAGCTTCATAGCCCTGTTGAAAAATTAACCCGTTTGAATTTGACATTTGCAAAAAGAGTTAAATTTTTTGAAAAAGAATTTTTTTGCTTAAAATATAAAATCAAAGTTTTGCAAAATTTTCAAACTCAGAGAGATATCCTTTTCTATAAGCTCAAGGACATGAAGCATGATTTTCAAATATTAAAAGTGTCTAAGAAAGAAAGTGAGTATGGAGTTCATTTTTAAAAGAATAAATTAAAGGACTCTAATAGGTTTGAAACTAATGTTAAAGAACGTGTCATTGAGTACAATGATGAATTGATGAAGGTACATGAGAAGACTCTTATGAATAAGTTCACTTACATTGAGTGGGAGCGAGATAAACTTCTAGGTATTATTGAAAATTTGAAGAAGGAGCCCATAATGTTTGAAGAGTTTGTGTTTTTACTTTAGTCGAGGGTTTTGAAGTTAAACGATGATCTAAGAGACTTAAGTAATGTTGGTAGTGGCTTCAATAATATAAATTCGTATGCTATTAAAGCCAAGACCAACGTTTATTTTAGACTATCAATAATTTCCCAAGACATTAGACAAGTCCAATTAATAGCTAACGTCGTGTTTACACATGTTGACAATGTGGTAGTAAAGGTGACCTTAAGGCATTTTGTTATGATATAAAAAGAGGTCCTAGGAAGTCTAGATTACATGTCACCATCGTTCCCAAAACTCGAGGCATAAGGTATTCATCTATTTGGGTTAGGAAATCGATTTTTGAGCCATTGAATCTTAGATTGGTTGATTCTCGTATGCTTGCAAATGACTCATCTCATGTTATATCTTATGGTTGATTATGTATGCATATTTTTAATACACTCACGTTGATGCATTAGGTCACATGTTCTTGCTAGTTGTATGATGTGTATCATTTATAAATTTTTTATTTATTTATTAGGTCTTATTGAGAAAAATACAAAAAGATTTTGTTTGTCTTTTGAGTTCGTTTTTCATTTTGTGTCATAAAACATTTAAAAACTAAAAACGTTTTTTAGTTTATATGTACTTTTGCTTTTAAACATTTTGTGGGGCATATCGGCATGTTTGAATCAACTTCATTCCATATTCCATGAGGCTAGGACAATAGGTAATGGTTTAAAATGCTTTAATTGTTATTAATCATTCTTGTAAGGAGCTATTTGACTTTGATTTACTTAATGGATTCACTTTTCATATGCCTTCGGATACACATGCACTAGATCGTTTAAATTTTAACTTCATATGTTATATGAACTAAGTGAGGTGTTCTCCTATCAATCTTGTCATTATACACACTTAGTTTACTATGAGGGATCTGTGCAGGTAAGAACTATTACCCGTGAGTTTGATCTTTATTGAAAATTTGAGTGTGCATGGGAAAGGTCTACGAAGGGAGAAACCTTCCTCACGTGAAAGGTCACCATTGGAAAAGGTTTAAAAAATTAAGAGGCAAAAGAAAAAAAAAATATTGCTAGGGCCAAAAAAATTTTGCATAAATTCTTTAGTTAAAATTGGTTACAAAGTGAGAATAAAAAATTAAATATCTACTATTTTGAGGGTGTTATAATTTAAAGATCAATGGGTTTGCACAATGAGTCCTAGTTAATTCATGTTTAACTCTATTGATTTGAGAATCATCAATACTTTATAGGCCAATGTTCATTGTGCTTGTTTGTCCATTTATCAGTTCATTTTATCTGTCACTATGAGACTAAATCTTTTTTTGATAAAGTTAATGATGTAAAATAGAACTCATTGGACATTTTTGAGTAATTGGGTCATAATTCTTTTGTTTGAAGTTCATACCCT
This sequence comes from Sambucus nigra, assembly GCA_949130495.1. Taxonomy (NCBI): domain Eukaryota; kingdom Viridiplantae; phylum Streptophyta; class Magnoliopsida; order Dipsacales; family Adoxaceae; genus Sambucus; species Sambucus nigra. The sequence goes on along the minus strand of OX422220.1, from coordinate 448,444,642 downwards.
TCACTATGTTTACGACATTATGTTTAGGCATATCGATACTATGCTAGTGTGTAAAACCTATGTGTTTTGTGTATTTTGTTGTGTTTATACCTATATATATGTGTGCTTGTGCATCAGTGGTATCCTTTTTTATTTGTGTGTATATATATATATATGGTATCTTTTGTTTGAGTTTTTGTGTTTGCATTTAATCCATGTATACAATATCTTCATCTTAGTTTCAAGTGTTTCCATTGGTATGCTATATGATCCCCTTGATATCGATTTTTGTTTTGTTTATATTATAATCTTACACTTTTTTGTGTATTCAAGTTGGTAGCATATTTTTCTTCAAAATTGGTATTATTTGGTCATTGTTTGGATTATTTGTACTTGTGATGCCAAGTTGGTTGTTGTTATATTTTTCACTTTGTATCATTACATGATATACTTGTTTTTCCTATATTCTTATGCTTGCTTCATTTTGGAGAAGATTTGGTGATACTGGGGAGAAAGAGGTCTATTGTGAACCTTTATCTTGTCTTTTATTGTATAAAAAATGGAGAAACAGTATATCAATTTATTTAGTCTAAGGGAGATTTTTGCCTTAGGGGAGACCTCATAACTCAGGTGGAGATTGTTAGAAAAGCATGATGGTATATTCTTATGAAGATTTATATTTTTATATTCTCTCTTAATTTAAAGTTATGTCTATGTGTGCGGGTTTTCATCATGCAGAAGAGTTTACAGGCATGAAAAGCTACTCAGGTTTATGAGTTGGTAAAGTTGTACTTTTTCCTTTCGGGGGATTAAGTCTTAGATGAGCTTGACAACCTATAAGAGTTTTTATTTTGTGTTTTGTCCCTGAATATCCAAAGGGAGAGATTTGTAAGGATAAATTTTTTATAAACTCAACTTGAATGTATTTTGTATTTATTCAGTGTTTGAACAAAACCTTTGAGTCATAGGTTAGGAATTGAGTGTGTTGACCTTTAAATCTTATCACATGGTTTCTTGAAGATGTAACGGAAAAGTTGGAAGATCCACATCATCGTGTCGTGTTTTCATGCTCATTTTCTTCTTCATGTTCCAAGGATATCTCAAGTATGATTGCGTACTTATGATGAGCCTTTGTTATTTTATTTTTGGGTGTCAGGATTTTTTAAAATGATTTTATATTTTTTAAGAAAAATATTATTTTTAGCGAGGCCGTTAGAATGACTTTTTGATGTCGGTTAATGAGTTACCTTAACTCATTAGAATATGGTTTCAATGAAAAATTGAATGAGGCATTTCCACATTACACTATTTTCTTGGTAGATATTGTTCGAACGAAATAAGGGACTTCATTCGAACGAGATGTACCTCATTCGAACGAGTTGGTGAGCAAAATTTTTATTTCAAGATTTTTCAATTGTTTCTTAATCTTTATCTCGGAATGGAAAACCTCCTATAAATAGGAGTGCAGAGTAGAAATTTTCTTCGAGGAAAAAACTTATGTTTTGAGTTCCCAAGATCTATTAAAAAGCTCTCCAAAACCCTAGTTTTCACCCGAGTTTTGTAGGACCTAAGTGTTCATCTTAATATTCTTTGAAGATCCTGTTTTGGGCACTAAGATTTATATACTCCACATCTTGTGAGTATTTTTTTATTTGGTGGATTTCACGCCTGTATTCTTTACACACAATGGACTTGGTGTTATGATAGTTGATGAGCCTCTTCGGTGGATACGAAGGCATGTGTGGACTCATACGTTGTGACAGTTGTGACGGTGGACTCTTGCGCGTCTCTATCTAGGAGAGGTTGAAAATTAAAGATTTTTCAAGGCTTGCGACGGTGTCTAATTGTTGTGTAAGTCATTTGTCAACTTTTGTATTTCCTTATCATAGTGAGTTGTGTTGGCTAGGTAATCCAAAGTTTTTTCTATTTGGGTTTTCCTCGTACATCGGGTCTTGTGGTTTGATTTATTTATTTTAACTTTCACTCACCTATATGCATGTTTTATCTTAAGATAAAATTTAATAAATCGATTAACATAACAATCATTTAAAATCGGTGCTTAGTTTATTGAGTTAATTAAATTATTTAATATGAAAGAATTAAGAAATTGGCTTGTGTGTTTTGAACCATCCAAATTAGATTCTGGAACATAAGGACTTTCAAATATAAATAAATACAATAATGTAAACAAGCTACTCTTGTCGACACCTTCATCTAAGGAATGGTGAATAGAATGATGCAGAAGGAAATCCTCCAACGAATAGCTCAAGTTTGTGGCAGAAACTATGACATAAAACATATAGAAAAATAGTTCAACAATGATGATCAAATCTATAAAGTTTATAGTGAGTTATAATGTAACTAAATTGGGGCCACAATAATAAAAACACATGCTCCTCCATTATTAAATTAGTTTTAAATAATTTATGCTATAAACCAAATAACCTAAAATAAGCATACGGTTATAGTCCTAAACCCAAATGAGAATCATGTGACATAAAGTCATCTTTTAAGTAAGTACTCTTTACTTTAACAATATTAAGTTCATCTATTCTATTAAGAATCTCATACTCTATGATAATTTAACTCATTAACAATAAATTACTTACTAAACATTATTATCTTGTATTAACCGTCTCAAGTTATGTTTTTAAAAGAATGTCCCTAATGTATTTGTTGCCGATATTCTCAAATCACAGTTCAAGATATACATAGCTAGTATATTCTTATAATATTATTACCGAGTCATAAGCTTATGGTTATACATCACTAGTATAAATCATAATATGATAGAATAAACTCAAGTTAAAATAATACATAAGCATGTAATCCATAATATTCGTGAGTATAATCAACTCGCATAAATTCCCACGGGTTATGTTCAATCCCCCCAAAAATGCAAGAAGGCCTTTTCTTATTACTCTCGGGGATTACTCATGCATACTAAGTATAGTTATAGGATTTCCCAATCATATAACCTCAAAGTATAATAAAAAGGGAAATCACTACATCTTGCAGTCTATCGTATAGACTCCATACCCAAACATATACGAACACCCCCGTTTACCCAACTCAGGATACAAGTACGTCAACAGTAGGATCGGGGTAAATATGAACTAGGTAGAGCCCCTCATAATCACTAATGCACATGGTCAATGTCTTACGCACCCCTATCAAACTATTGCTAGTACATCCCCTATGAGTGCACACACTATAGCAATCCCTCTCCCGATCAGCGTGCGCATGCGCGAGGTTTACTCCCATCCTCGGGGTGCTTCGTCTATCATCGATGTGGGGTGATGTATAGAGATAGAGTCGTCATCCTATTTTGCACAAAATAGGCAAAATAAATGTTGTTGCCTCAAGAGAATGGCATCAAAGACATACTGATGCTTATGAAACCAATTAGTCCAAGGATTCGGGGACTAAGTTACGGAATAGGAAGGTGTTAGCACCCATCCCACCCTTTCGATCTCTCATGGTCATGTCTTATTCTTCTCCTTAAAAACTCGGTGAAGTGTGTGCGTGTATATATAAATGGAGATCGGAATTACTCGACTTGCGTTATGGATAAAGGTAGAGTGTGGCCATCCATAGGAGTGTTCTCAAAATAGTACATAAAAATATAATGTGTGCATTTATCGGGACACCATAATTCATAGAAAGACGACGGTATAGGTGGGACATAATGCAGGCATGAATCACATATATATTATATGAAAATAATGTATGAACAAACTTGGAAATGAGGACTCAAATCTTGAATTTTACCTGAGACGCCTACATAGCCTTAAAAGGCATTAAAATCCAATCAGTTCACATGCAACATGGGGGTGGGGATCATACCATAAATACAACCCGGGACATTATTATATGCGTGTGTGTAGAAAAAGGATGTTTTAGTGGGAGAAAATGTAGTGAGAAATCCCCGTTTGGAATTTATAAACAAACCCTCTTTATCTTGTCTTTTTTTTATAGAAAATATAGTATGTGCAATGCTACTAATAAAAAATTTGGATATTAATATGTGTGAACTAATAAAAAAAATTCTAAAGTAATAATTAAATGACAAATGCAAAAATAAGGGAATTTAAAGAGATAATGAAAATTTTGGACCTTCTTCGAAAGCTTTAATATTGATATTGATTGTTGAAAGACTGCTCTTGCAAGTGGATAGAGATGGTAGGAGGAGGGGGAATATGATTTGCTAAATTGGGTAATTAAAGGATGGAAATGGAATGTGGGGAAGAGGTTTCAATATGGAAGCCACGCTGACTTCAAGAGAATGTTGTTGAGATCTCTAAGAGGGATGTTTCTATAGTGCCTTTTAAAGTGAGATGATGCTTCCCTTATATGGGGTCAAGGGGGTTCCAATCATCACTGTCCTTGAGATGCCTATCGGCAGGAAACCCAAGACACACTGCAAAATAGGCAGGGAAATGGGTTTTCTATTTGACAGTCTCATGCAGATTTTCTGGAAAATAATCGTAAAAAGCAATTCATAAGTCAGAATCTAGCACATGATGAACCATTGGAAAGGGTATTCATATACCGTTAAGAATCCATGGGATGCCCTTGGGATAAAAAATTTAATGTGGTTAAACATGGCTCAAATGTGCCCAACGTTCTTTTAGACACGAGGAAATGGATCGTTCATTTGAATCGTAAGGCCAATTCACGAACGGGGTGAACCATTAAAATTTTTATGAAGGGATATTTGATGTTCCAAAGATCTTTGCTAGGTTAGGAGAGTTAACCTTGGTCAAATTGGGCTCAAAAGCTCTTGGTGACCCTTCGGAGTAAAACGGGTCGTTTATCTGTACCATAAGGATGATTCATGCACAGGGCGGATTATTGGAAAGGGCATTTAGAGCCCTTGGAAGATTCATTCAGTATTGTTTGATCTGAAGAGTTGACGGGAGTTAAATGGAGTTAGGGAGTGTCTGGTGGCCTCAATATCAATTTATGAGGGAAAATGGCCCATTCGTTCGAACCGTAAGACTAATCCGTACATGGGGTGGACCGTTAGAAAGGGGATTCAGGGCCCTTAAAATATTCATGGAGCTTCCGCTGAGGAAAGGAAGTTGATTGGGGTTAAAATAGGGCCCCAGAGTGCTCGGTGGACTCTAGGTCAATTTTTAATAATAAAATGGACCGTTCATCCGAATCGTAGGGCCGATTCATGCACGGGGGAGACATTTGAAAATGGGATTTGAACCCCTTCGAACATTCATTGAGCTTGCACTCAGGTGAGAGAGTTGACTGGTAGTCAAATAGGGTTCGAGAGCGCCCGGTGGTCTCTAGATTAGTACTTGGAGTATGACCTGGGGTTTATGGTGAAGGAGAAGTGATAGGGACCTAAGGATATTCTTAGGAGAGTCCTATAATATGGTGTCTATAGAGACATTGGATGGGTGAGCTTAGATAAAGTGAAGGGCATAGAATCGACACCACGTTGATGTTGGGAGAGAGTTTTTAAGGTCAATTTTGAGGATCAAAAGGATGAGGGTGACCAATTCAGAGGGTCGTGGGTGAACGGTTCAGAGGGTCGAGGTCGGTTTTGAAGACCTAAGTTTTTGACGACTGATTCTGAGAGTCGAGGTCAATTTTGAGGTCCTAAATTTAAGGGGACCGATTTTGCAAGTCGAGGTTAATTACGAGGACCTAAAGTTGAGAGAACCGATTTTGAGGGTCGAGGTCAATTCTAAGGAGGACCAAAATTTGAGTAGACCGATTCTGTGGGTCGAGGTAAATTATGAGGACCTAAAGTTGAGATGTAAGGAATTATTCTCCAGGGGAATTTTTTTATCTTATCATGAGGATGCATATGCACATGTTGTTCTACTGAGGATCGGGTTGTTTTGAGACTCTTCTGGGGAAGGTTTTACCCCTTGAGAAATCCAATTGGGTAGAATTTTTCTGGGGAAGCTATGAACGATTTTGATTGCGAGTGTATCCTAAATTTTTGGTGGTGGATGGATTGGGAAAAAGTGTAGCTTGGAAATTCCACTAGGGAATTGGGAAGATATTATTCTACAATCTTTCTAGGGAGGCATTTGGGTTCCGTTGGGGAAGACTTTAGATTTGAGATTCCGCTGGGGAATTGTAGTCGGACTTAGGATGGGGGAATATTGTTGGTTCTGTTTGTGGAATTTTGTTTAGGGTTTATGGTGAGGACAAGGGCATAATATTATTCCTGTTGGGGATTTTGGGAGTGGATAAGGGGTTTAGTGTTTCAAAAAATAGTTTTATTAACGTATAAATGTTACAATATTTATTTGGGCATTTTTAGGAATTGTTTGGGTAGTTTTTGGATTTTGCTGGCATTTTTGTACAAACATTTTAGGGGGATATCGATCGGCAAGTTGTATGGGTTGCTATTTGGCAATGGCATGCACTCTTGGGTTTTCTTAGGCAGAGGAACAGGCAAGTGACAATTAGTATATGTAGAGGGTTTGTCGATCGACATGTCGTTTAGTCCCCTATAAAAGGGGGAGATCCCTCTTCATTTTTCACATCTTCAATCCTTTGAATTTTTTGCTTTATCTCTTTAGAAACCATTCCTAAGTCCTTTCTTCTTCAAGACTTCAAGTGGTGAGCTCTTCCAGTGAGGAATACAACTTGGAGCTGCTGAACATTGATGACTGCGCTGGCTTGGAGTGGTAGTTTAGAGTGCCCCTTACCTTGGGTAACGAGAATGCTTTTGATTTGTTTGAGACTGTTGCTGAAAAGCGCACTCTTATACATGAGCCTGCACACCACCTTCCATCTAGGGTGAGGAACCCTAGTGACTATGTAAGTATAGTGACCTTTGGAATTATTTTTTATTTTTTCTTTGCTTTCTTATGCTGATGAAAGGTTTTTCTTCTCTTTGGTTTTAAGCAAACTGACATAGATCATTCGAGCATGCATTCTAGAGGGATGAATGGATTAAAGGATGTTTGGGACCATCTTCCGAAAGTGGTGCATTTCATGGTTACTTCTACTGGTTTTGGCCATTTGGCTCACCTTGGATGAGATGTCACGTTCTACTGCAGTGTTGTGCACTTTGGGAGAGAGGTGGTGGGACACTACCCACACCTTCCATTTGGGTTTCAGGAAGATGATTGTTACTCCCATTGGTGTTCGTCAACTTCTGGGCATAAATTGAGAGGGTGTGCGTATAGAGTTGGACCATACTGTGAGGGTGACGCCGGAGGCAGTTCAGACAATGTTAGGGGATGAGGAAAGGATCATTTCAGGGGATCATATCTACATCTCTTCTTTTTTAGGGGTGCTTTTGAGTGGGAGGATTGATGAGACTGACGGGAGATAGGTGAGATAGATGGCCGATTATTTATTCTGCTTCTGTTGGGTGGGTTCCTGTGCCGACAAGTGGCGACGTCGTTCATTTATGGTTTTTGCCATTTTTGAGGATATTGTTAGACGTCCCGTTCTATGATTGGGGGAGCTTGACTTTAGCCACCCTTTTATCTTCTTTGGATGCATTCAATCGGTGCTGCAGGAAGACTTTTAGAGGGGCCACATACCTTTTGGAGGTAACTTTTGCATTTTTTTTCCTTCTTATGCATTTCTTTGCATTTTCCTTTAGTTTCTTCTTTACTGATTCTTGTCTTTTTGTAGACGTGGTTCTACGAGGTGATTGGTCTCAATTGAGGTTGATAGCCATAAAGGACAAGGATTTGGGGGACTTCTTTTGGATGTACTGGTGTCGAAAGTCCAACATGTGGTTGAATCCATCCTTGTCCCTAGCAACGGTGCGACAGGATCTAAACACGTTGACAAGTGATCAACTTATTTTGTCTTTCTTTTTAATCCTCTTTTTGAATTTTCTTTCTTGCATGAATATTGATATTTTGTTTAGGATTGCAGGTGACCTTTTACCCTTAGGGGATGACTCCTCAATATACGGGGGATATAGGCATGCACATGCATATGCGGTGGTTCATGGTACATTATCGGTGGCTGCAGTGGAAGAAGAGGCTCTACTTATTCAGGTCACTCCCCTTGCTTATAATTACTAGATGACTAGCAAGGGGACACTGAGTATGTCATGCCATTGTAATGCACTGGAGTCGGGATTGATGGGTCTTATGGATGATGTACTTTATTGTGTGGTATATTCTTCTTCTCTTTTCTTATCTCTTTTGGTTCTTTCTTTGCTTTTGGTCCTTATTTTCTTTGTTTGCAGCCTATTCGGGTGCCAATCACCTAGCTAAAGGATATTAAGGACTGGGTGGCCTCCGTGAATGCTTATATCAAGGACTCTGTTCCTTATTGCTTGGTTCCGTCTGCCACTTTGGATGAGGGATTAGATTACAGTAGTGGAGGTTCTACCTCTCGTCGTCGAGGGAAGTGTGTTCCTCGGGGTGGGGGGGGGGGGGGGGAGGGGGGAGGTGAAGGATTGAGAAAAGGAGATTGTGGGTTTGAGCTGAGTCTCATTGTTTTGATTTTTTAGATTTTCTTCTTTTCTTTCACCTGAAAAATGTAATCATGCAATGGAAGAATATATATTATGAAGGAGATTTCTTATTTTTAATTCTTGTCTTAATGAATTATTCTATATGCACTTTTACTTTCCTGTTGAGATTGTAAAAATTACAAGGTGTTTATTTAGAAATGGAGAGCTTAATCAACTTTACAATAGGGTTTATTTTGGGAAATGATAAGTAAATATGGATAAGAAAGGAAATAACCTGGGTTTATTTAGAATAATGATTTCTTTTTTAGAATTTGATTAAATGGAAAGACAAAATATTCTAAAATATGGCGGTTGTTGATCGGCATATCCCCTGTGCTACCTATCGGCACATGGGTCAAGTAAAATCACTCTAAGGCTTTGATTGCACTTTCCTGTAGAACATAGTACTCTGCAGGGAAGTAATTCATTCATACTCCTCAGATCCTTTGCCTTTTTCCAAGCCATTTTTGTATAAAAGGGGAGGTAATGAGTGTAGTTTTTCCATCCATAACCACTTTCTTCTTCTTACTTATTGCTTATTTATTTTGACTCCATTATTCCCCAAAATGTCCCTTCCGATGTGTGGAAAATTTTCTTCCTACCTCAAAAGTCTTGAGGCCATGCGTTTGTATAACATGGACTATGAAGCTTTCAACTTGCGTTGAGTCTTTTCGTGGCGTAATAGAGCCATGAACAAGAATATGCTAGTGGTGGCGGCGCAGTTTTGGTATCCCAAAGATTTGTTTCTTCTTTAAGTTTAGTTGAGGTCTGCCCTACCTATGAAGAGTTCTCATCTATGTTGGGAATCAATCACAGTAGAGAGGCGTCTATGTCAAAATTTTCTCTGTCTCCCCGAGCATTGTTATCAGAGTTGTTCTATATTTCCCCTTTGGTGGCTCAATCGTTGGTTACTTGGGGAATGATTTCCCTTTGGGTTGTCATGCATTCTATGTGCTTGAGGGATTTGAATGACATGACCTATATTGGAGTTTTTGCCTTGGGACTTACTTCGAGGCTCTTGCTGGTGAAGGGGACTTAATGGTGAATCCCCAGTTGGTTGCGATAACAATGTGGATGTCTTACCATCATAGTCCTAAGAAGGTGATACTAGCGGAAACTCTGAATGGTCTTAATGCTCGGAGGGAAGGTCACTCTGATTTTTTGAGAGGGATACCAATGATGTTGTTCATATAGCTAGCTGAGAGGTTCCATCTAGAGATTTCTCCTCAGTATCCTTTGGCAGGTAGACCGAATTTCTTTGCTCAGTACTTTATCAATTTTGTCCCATCTGAAGAGAACTGGGTTAATTGGTTTGTGGAGCACGGATCCCGATGCCTTCATTGGTCGATGCCATGGTGGGAGGATTACAACCTGTTATAGAACTAGGATAGTAACAATATGAGTGTTTGGTTATCCTATGGCAGAATTCATTTTATTTACCTTAACGACTTGTGTGTCAAGTTGTATGGGAAAAAATAGTGCCTCCTTGAACACTATACTTATTTTCGGTGGAAGAATTGACTGAATCCATGCGTATTGAGGTTAGTTTATCTTTTGGAGAATCATTGGTTATCAACCCATCCATCTCAATCTGTAGTTAGGGTCGGGTATATCCTCAGAGACTATCTGAAATGGTTGTGGATGAGAGTAGTGGTAACGATCCTGGTGGAAGAGACCGACCAAAGGTGGTTTTTTCTTTTTGACACCAAGGAAGGGGGAGTAGTGGTTTTTTCCATAATGGCCAGTGCATTCCTCTCTATGGAGCATATTTGGAATATCAACCAGGCAGTGGAAATTTGGGGATGTTTGGGGGATGATGATGATGAGTCTGGGTCTTTTGGTAGTTGCAAATAGGATTTTGTGAAGCTAGGATTATTTTATGTGAAGATTTTGGTGATTTTGATGGTTTGTATTTATATATTTGGGAATAATTTTGTAAAGATTGGTTAGTATTGTTTAGAAGTAGTTTGGTCAGCAAAGAGGGGTGGTTGTTTTGACTATTTTTGCTGATATTTCGTGTAATGGAACTGAACTCCCCTATTTGAAATAAAAAATATTTTTTATCATATTATTGTGCCTCTTTATGAGTTTTACATTTGATTTACCTATACTAATAGTGAAGGCATACATAATCCCTTCGTTCATGTAAATGATAAAATGAATCATCATTTTCGGAGGTAAGAAAATAATAGCATTTTATAAAAAAGAAGGGAACCGTACCCATGTAAAGTGTATGAGCTTCCTGCGTACCTCTGGGAGTTGTGAAATTTTTTTACTTCCATTTTGAAAGAACAAGGTTTTTTAGAGGATTAGGCTCCATGTAGTTATGGGTAGAGTGAAATGAATAGAGATTATTTTTTAGAATATAATGGAGATGAGAAGAGTCACAGCACATCGAGATTTCAGACTAAGGGTAGAACTTCTTGAGATGATCTAGGTTGACTGGATATGTCATCTCTTCTTCATCGAGGTCTGCGAGCATTGCGATGCTTCCTGAGAGAATATTCTTTACTATATAAGGCCACTCCAATTTGGTTTAAATTTCCCTCTAGGATCCCATATAGGTTCTATGATCTCCTAAAGGGAAAGGTAACCTTGTCCTTCCTTGATACCACGGTTGACTCTTCGATTGAATGATCGTTCTATCTAGTAATGGATCCTTCAAACTCTTTTCATCCAAGAGTGACAGTTCTTCAAAGCGGCTCTCTTGCCAGTCTTTCTCGCTGACTCTCGAGTATAACACTTAGGTAAGTTATTCTAGCTCAATGGGTAAAACTCCTTCCATGTCGTATACTAGAAACTAAGGGGTTGCCTCAGTAGATGTCCTTAGTGAAGCGTAGTAGACCCATAAGGTGTAAAGGATCCGATCAGCCCAATCTCGGCAATTATCGATTATTTTGTTGATGATGGTTTTGAGGTTTTTGTTGGCGACTTAAACTTCACCATTGGTTTTAGGTCAAAAGAGTAGAAGATTTATGCCTCTGAATCCCACACTCGTCGACCAATTATGTGATATCAACTTTGAAATGTAATCCATTATCTCATACTAGCTCGTGGGGAACCCCGTATCAACTGATGATGTTCTTTTGGATAAACTTAGCTGCTTTATTGGCACTTAATACTACATATGAATCGGCTTTGACATATTTGGTGGAGTAATCAATGGCAACTAAGATGATCTTATGCTCATTTGAAGCTTTAGGTGTAACTTTCCTTATGATGTCAATGCCCATGGTGGATAACGCCCAAGGAGAAATGTTGTACAATTCCAGAGGAAGTAAGTGTTTGAGGTTGGAAAACTGTTGGTATTTGAGGCATCTTCGGACATACGCGGTGCAATCCTGTACCATGGTGCCTTGATGGATGATTTTTTAGCAATCATATGAACTTTCATGTGGGGTTCGTATTCCCCACTGAGGATCTTCTGCATCATTTCTTTAATGTTATCCCCAACAATGCAGTGCAAGTGGGTTACATCGAAGTTTCTCTTAAACAGTGCTTTGTCACAGATGATATACCGGGTAGCTAGTTTGAGAAGGGTTGCAGAGTCTCTCTTATTAGAATCTTGGGTAACCCTAACATATTTGAGGAGGTGTCAAATGTCATAGTATCATAACTCGTCCATATTGGAATCTTCCTCTTTGACGAGGTCAATGTGGTAGCAGTGGGTTGCCATAGTTTGTTTTTGGACTAGGAAAGGGGTTATCGTTATTCCCTCGAGCACGTCGACTATGAAGGACAAGGTATCAAGGGTGTCAACTAAGAGGCTCTTTGCATGAGTCAAGTAGTGGAAGGTTATATCTTGGAACTGGGAGGCTAGCTCTTCAAGGTGGGCATGGAAGGGTGAGAGTTTTTCATCTTTAACTTTCCATCGTCTAAGGACTTAGTCGATGATGAGAGAAGAATCCACGTAGATGTCTCGATGTTTGATGCCTTTCTTGAGGGCGACTTTAAGGACTATAAATCATGCTCGTATTCAGTCATGTTGTTAGCATAGGGAAAACCTAACTTAATGGCAATGGGAGTGTGAGAGTTATCAGAGGCTATTAGGAGTTTCCCATGTTATATCCTTTATTATTGGCAGTGCCATCAAATAAAATTTCCATTTGATGTCTTCTTGAGAGATGCAAAGGATTCTTCATTAGGGAATTCAAAGATCCAAATGCCAATCTCTTCCATGGGGCAGTTAGCAAGGTAATCGGATATGATTCTCCTTTTCATAGATTTTTATGTCAAATACATGATATCAAAGTCAACTAGTAACATCAACCATCGGGCTATTTGGATAGATAGGGAGGGCTTCTTAAGCAGATATTTGATAGGATCAATTTGGGACACAAGTCTGATGGGAAAAGCGAGGATGTAGTTTCGTAAATTTTTAGTGAGTAAGACTAGGGCGATGCATGATTTCTCCAAGGAAGTGTATTTGACTTTATACCTGACCAATTTTTTACTAGCGTAGTAGATGGCCCTTTATTTATGGGATTTTTTGATGTATTGGGCGAACAAAGCCCCTTCCATAATATTTATTACAGTCAAGTATAAAAGTAGAGGGTGACCAGGCTACGGAGGTATAAGTATCGAAGGTCGGGTAAGGCATTGCTTGATTCTATAGAAGGCTTCCTGACAGGCCTTATTTCAAACTTTGGTAGAATCCTTCCGGGGTAGTTTAAAGATGAGTGCATAATTAGGAGTCGATTGGCTGATGAACCAACTCATTACTGATGTTTTACCAAGAATCCTTGAACTTCCTTCTCCGTTCAGGGTGGTGGTATTTCGAGTATGGATTTCAGCTTGGCAGGGTCTGCTTCGATTCCCTTTTCACTGACTATAAATCCCAAAAGCTCTCCTTTTGTGACACTGAAAATTCATTTGCGTGGGTTTACCCACATTTGGTATTATCATAGTTGTTCAAAGAACTCTCGGAGGACAACAGGTGACTATTTTGAGTCTTAGACTTAATAATCATGTTGCTTACATAGACTTTGACCTCTTTGTGTATCAAATCATGCAAGATAGTTGTGGAAACCCTTTGGTAGGTAAACCCGACATTCCTGAGCCCGAATGGCATAATCGTATAACAGAAGTTTCCCCAAGGGTGATAAATGAAACTTTGTCCTAATGGCCAAGGTACATCTTGATCTGATTGTATTCGATGAATCCATCAACGAATGACTTGATGGCGTGACTCCCCATGTTGTCCACAATCATGTCGATGTTGGGAATGGGTAATCATCCTTTGGATATGCTTTGATCAAATCCTAGTAGTTGATGCACATGCAGAATTTTCCTCCTTATTTCAATATGGTTACAATATTTGCGAGCCATGTAGGATATTCGATCACCTGGATGAAGCCTAAGTTCAACTTCTTGATTACCTCTTCCTTGACTTTGAGTGACCATTCAGTGCAACACTTTTGTAGCTTATATTTTATCATCTTGCATTCTGGGCTATTGGGATCTCATGCTGAGCTATTATGGGATCAATGTGGGGCATGTCATCATAGGACCATGTGAAGACGTCCACAAATTACTTCAATAGCTTTTTTAATTACTCATGCTCATGAACTTTAATGGTGGACCCTAACCTAATCTTGCATTTTTGGCTACTAAAAGTGAGATTGATAACGACAGTTTCATCCTCAGTAATTTGAACGCAGTTGTGTTGTTTGTTATTAACCTTATTAAGATCAGTTAAGAATTGTTCATTTATAAAATCATATTCATCATAAGTTTGACTAGAATTAAGATAATTAATTTAAGGCACAACAAGTTACTCAAAATCCTCATTTATTTCACTTTCGGGATAAACAACGTTGAGAACGTCGTCAAAAGAGGTCTCGATTACATTGTTATTAGAAAAATGAGGAACAACAATTGATGAAGATATAGGGTAAAAATTAAGGTTGGTTTGCATCTCAGCAGGTGGGAATGGTATATCATTCCAGTTGAGAAGAGGCTTCTCAGAGGCCTTGATCATAGTGGATGGGTCCAAAAATGTAGCGCTTGAATGGATCATACAGAGGGTCAACCCCAATGTCCGTAAGTTGAACGATTCTTCGGAATCACTTTCCTCAGAGACCTTAATAATGGCTATGTATTTTTTGTGGGAGGTTACACTTTATGCTTGCATTCTACGACCTAAGAGTAATTGTCTTAAAAGAAGATATCCATCCCCAACTTCATCTCCTTATCCAGATGGTTATACCATGGTTCAGGAACGCCATAGAAGGGGAAGTACTCACCCTCCTTGATGAATATTAGTTTAAAAAATCCCTTAAAATAATTTTAGCATCTTCTAAACTCCTCTTCAGTCATGGCTGACGGCGCGCTTTGGGTTCTTTTGGTGAAGGTTAATAACCCAGTTCATATGGGGGAAATTTCTTTTTCAGCACTATGGGCTCTAGTATCCTTTGTTGACGTCACCCTAACCCCATTTTGTGCATGAAATGATTATTCTTGAACATTTGTATCACATTGAAATTTCCGTGAGGGCTGTGTTTTGGACATACTCGATCTTTGAAATTATCCCCTGCTAGAAGGGGAAGTGGATCAACCCTGAAGATGTAGAGAAGCATGTCATTCACCCCATGTTGTATTTCTAGTATCGAATAGTTGGTGCTGGAATTTTTTATGCCATTATCATCCCCCCAAATGGTGATGACATCTCATTTGGCGAAGAATTTCAACTTCTAATGAAGGGAAGAAGTGACTCCTCGAATGCTATGAAGCCATAATCAACCAAGCAACATGTTGAAGTAGGTATGTCAATAACTTGTAACTCGGTGATAGGATTGATAGGGCCGACCCTGATTGTGCATTTTATATATCCCATTACCTCTTAATGACTATTATTAAAGGCATGCACTGCAGCGAAAGTAGGAGTAAGATCATTTACTTTCAACCATAAGCAATTGAAGATTCTTAGTGGGTAAACATTGAGGGTGGATTCATTATCGACGAGTGAGAGTGGGACTATCTTTACCATTACATCAATGGAGATCTTAAGGGTATAGTTGTGGTCAGGGTTGACTTTTCATAATTTTCTCCTCAGAGAAGAATAAGAGTCTAGTGGTGGTTATGGATCCAACCAGGTTTATAGCTTCTTCTGGAGTGGTAGAAGGAGAGATTATGGGCCCAGTGAGAAGATTTATCAGAGCATTTCGGTGTAATTGGTAGAACATGAAAAGCAACCATAAGGTGATGTTGGATTGAGTCTTCTTAAGTTGGTAGAGGGTCTTTCTCTTTTCAACGATCATTTCTAGCATGGAAAGTTCTTCAAAAAATCCTTTTCCCTTATTTTTTCTTGATGAGTGAGGATTTGAATCTCGGTAGTGTCATCCTGATCTAATCATGTGGTTTATGGAGGCAGGGAAGAACAAGAACCCCATGTCTTCATCTATTTTTGGTTGAATGGATAATTTACTAATATTTCCCAACAGGTCTTCGAAAGATATCATTCCTTCATGATCATTACTGGAGTGACTTTTTCCTAACATGGTTCATCATTTGAGCTATCAAATTTGTCCCCCCATCCTATGGCAATAATATCTTCTTGCCAAGAGAAATCAATGTTTAGAAATTATATTCTAGGACCCCTTAAGACTCCCCTTAGGTTCCTAGCACTTTCCTATTTACCATAGAACCCTAGGTCATACAACGAGTATCGATCTAAAGGCCATCAGGTGCCCCCAGGCCCTGTTTGACTTCAATTAGCTTTCTCATAAGAGAAAATCTCAATGAATCTTTGAAGGGATCTGAATCCCCACTCCAATAATTTTCCATGTGCACAAATTGGACATACGATTCATACGAACAGTTCATTTTACAATCAAAAATTGATCTAGAGGCCATTAGGAGCTCTTGGGCCCCGTTTTGACCCAAATCAACTTCTTTACTTGAGTGAAATCTCAATGAATCTTCAAAGGGAACTGAATCCCCTTTCCAACGGTCTATCCATGACTAAATCAGACTTACCATTCGAACGAATGATCCATTTCCTTAAAAAATTAATCCGGAGGCCACCACGCACTCTTAGACTCTGTTTAACTCCCCTCAACCCTTCAGCTCGAACGATACTGAATGAATCCTTAAAGGGAACTGAATACCCTTTCCAATGATCCACCTCGTGCATTGATTAGCCTTACAGTACAAATGAATGACTTATCTTACTCCGAAGGGTCACCGAGCTCTTTCGAGTCTGTTTGACCAAGGTAAGATCTCCAAATCGAATGATGTTGAATAAATCTTTGAAGGGATCTGAATACCCTTTCAAATAGTTCATCTCGTGCACGAATTGGCCTTATGGTTCGAACGAACGATCGATTTTCCTCCAGGAATCTCTTGTCCAAAAGATCATTAGGCACTTCTGACCCCCGCTTGACCAAAGTCAACTCTTGAACCCTGGAGAGGCCTAATTTGGATTCTTTAGGGGCTCTGAATACCCTTCCCAATGGTATGACCCATGCACAATTCATACTTATGGATTTCATTTTAGGACTATTTTTTCAAGAAATCTGCATGAGGTTGCCGAATGGGAAATCCATTTCCCTGCCTGTCGGCAGTGTGCATGGGGATGCCTGCCGATAGGTAGGACAAGGATAATGAAATCGGCACTCCCCTTGAACCTATATAAGGGGATCATGAGATCAATTTTAAAGGCATCCTAGAAACATCATCTTCAATGATATCAGCAAAATTCATCTAAAGTCAGTGAAGTTTCCTTGTTTGATACCTCTCCCCACCTTTCATTTCCATCACTTTCACGCCCAATTTAGCAAAATCCCCTTCTCTATCATCCCACATTCCTCATCCACTTGCAAGGAAACCTCTTCAACAATTAATATCAAACTTTAAGTCTCCAAAGAAGGTCCAAACATATTCTCTCTCTTTTAAATTTCTCTATTTTCGCATTAGTTATCCAATCTTACTTTTGCATGTTATCCTTGTTAGTCCATACATATTAATAATCACACATTTTTATTAGTATTATTGCACATAACATATTTATTATATAAAAAAAATAGGAAAAAGAGGGTATTATTCATAAATTCCAAATGGGATTCTTTATCGCATTTTCTCAAATAAATATATCCTTTTAGACACAAAAATCTAAATAATCTCCCTAGTTGGATTTTTGAAATAAACTGCATCCTCGCATTGCTTGTGAACTACGTGGACTTTGATGCCTATTTTGGCTACGTAGACTCCTCGTGCGAAAACTCGATAGTCGAGTCCTTCTTGCATTTTTTATTCATATATTATTCCATATATTGTATTTGTGATTCTTAGTTACGCTTAATCCGACGCATATATCATTGTTTCACCATAACGATCGATATCCCGATAAGCGCACACATTGTGTTTTTAATTACTATTTTGGGAACACTCCTACAGATGATCTCACTCCCCCTTCTCCATGACGTGAGTTGAGAAATTCCAATTTCCATTCATATATACATGCTTGCACACTTCTCAGAGTTTTTTAAGGAGAATAATAACACATAACCATGAGAGACTGAAAGGACAGGATGGGTGCCTAACACTTTCCTATTCTGTAACTTAGCCCCCGAACCTTTGAACTATAGTTTCACAAGCATCAATATATCTTTGATGCCGTTCTCTCGAGGCAGTAACATTTCTTTTGCCTATTTTGTACAAAATAGGCTGGCGACTTTATTTCTTTACATCACCCCACATTAACGACGACCGAAGCGCTCCTCCTAGTAAATGGTGTAGGACCATTCTTCTTATCTCCTTTTAACCACAAGCATGCGAGCACCGAGAGACCTCCCCCAGAGTAAAAGAGAATGGGAAGAACGAAGAGAGAAAATGACCCAGGATGCCCACAATGGTGACTCCGTTGGGGATTACTTACTATAAGAGGGCTAAAATTTGTTTGCATGGGTGTTATCATTTCCTGCATGTGTGCATATCAACCTATCCGTATATTCCCTTTTTTTCTCTATTTATTTCTTGTATATATATCTAATGCTCACTTTTCACCTTTCACTTTTACTCACTTGTAAATATCTTCTATGTGTACCTCACACTACTTACACTTATACGTAGGATCACTTATATCCACAAGTTTCACATGCCACTTAGAACATCCATGCTTAGGTTTCACTAGCACACACCTCCACTTATCACATTTATACATATATACATGCTCACTTGCACTTATCACACACCACTTGTAGTTGATACATGCTTAGATTCACTTCCACACACTCATAGATATTCACACATCACTCACTAGCACGTATTCATTTTTAGTGTAATCTTCATCGTCTATGCTGGATTTACTTTTCATAGTACTTGTACATTCTCATCTATTAGTATAGTGCTCACAATGCCAAAATAAAATACTCTCTCCATAATATACTAATCAAGAATCATGCATTTTTCACACTACATCACTAAGAGCATGGCTATTGACCAAAATTTAGTCCCGTACTTGGGGGTCATTTTGTAACGGGCGCTGGTCCATAAGGTCGTATTTATCCTAAGCAATATGACTCTCACCTTCCATTGGCCTAGTACCTTCATCGAATGGTTCACACCGCATTGGAAAGGTTGACCAAACTCATGAAGGGAGGTATATAGCAGGGAAATCATTCACATATGTCAAGTATACCGAAATCTCTCTCACACGTATTTTCCCCATGAGGTATATAGTGAAGAAATTCACGTACACACAGGTATATGAAATGGCTTATCCACACATATTTATTGCCTTTAAAATCAAGAAGTATATTGTGGTAGTTATGCCAAAGGGGGAACCTTTCCACTAACCCAACAACTGCATAAACCTCATACAACCATCAGTCCTAAGACTCTCATATTTAGTTTGTCGGTTACCACATGAAACTCTGTCAAAATGACTGGTCGGCATGCCACCCAAATGTTTGCTATTTCGTTATTTTTCAAAACAGGACCCTGCCCATGAGCCTTGAAACAAGTGTAATCTAGTATTACCTATTTTTCAAACCAATTTTTTCCCAGGCTCAGGTCATGTCCGACATTTATTTTGCATTTAGGTAGACCTAATACAAGTGAAAACATAAACAAAATAATAATCATGTTGAGACTCTTCTTTCTTTCTCCCTCCTTCTTTACCAAAAGTGTCAAAAACATTTCGCCCCTCTTTTATCAAAATACCAAAATCATTTCTTCTCCTTTTTACCAACAATACCAAAAACATTTTTCCTTCCTTTTCATTAAAATTCCAAAAACACTTTTCCTCCTTTTACCAAAAATTTCAAAAACATTTTCCCTCTTCTTAAATAAAAACCATTCTTCCTCCTCTTTTTACAAAAATAAATTTGAATCTTTTTTCTTCTTAGGTCGATCGCATATTTGATTCTTGGTCTGGCTTTCTATTGGCTTTGGTCTTCCATCAAATCACCCTAAAGATCTGTCAGTTCCCTTGTAACTTCATCCGAGTTTAGAATCCTCCTTCACCCATCCTCCATGGAAAATAGCAATCAAGTCCCAAATGTACAACCTGATGTGATGGCAGTCCTGGTCCAACTCAGTACCAAAATTGACAATTTATAAATCGAGGTTCATGCGATGTATCGAAATCGAATTCCAGTTCCTGAAGAACTAGAAGTTCTCTACTCGTGGCATGTGTCTTCCCTCTCTCGAGACTATTTGGGTTCCCGAAGAATATCAGCATGCTCCACCTTCCCCGCATGTTAATGGGACACCGCCAACTCAAATTTCAATGCCAAACCTTGCCCATCCAGGGGCTAACCTACCAGTAGCCATTGATCCCAAAGAGGAAGAATTGAACAAGGTCAAGGAAGACCTTAAGCGGTTATCGAATAAGTTTAACGAAGTTAAGATATCGGGGAAATACATGGACTACACCCATATGTCTCTTACCCTGAATCAAAGTTGTCGAAGAAATTCAAGATGCTGCCATGGAGAAGTTTGGGGAAAATGGACCCCCAATTTTTCACCTTCGAAGCTATCACTGAGCCATGACTCTCTTAGTGCCTCTGAAGAGATAATAGACCAAATGTTCCAACAAACTTTGTAGGATAATTCTTGTCATTGGTTTCTATCCCTCGAGGAATCCAGAATCCATAATTGGGAAGATGTTGCCCAGGAATTTAAGTCCTAATATAAGTGTAACGAAGAACTAGAGGTTACAAGACATGATCTAGAGATTCTCAAACATAACCTTAGAGAAACTGTCAGCTTTTTCATAGCAAGGTGGAGAGAGAAAGCTGTAACAATGACGAACTGGCCCTTCGAAGAAGAATAAGAAAGCATAGTGAAGAAGGATTTCCTGCCACATATCGGAGCAACTATGGGAGGACATTATTACCCATTCTTCCACGCACTTCGAGAAGTAAATATGGAGATTAAAAACGTGTTACCAAGACAGAGCTGAGTCAAAGAAAGTCAGTAGATACTTCACTCCCAGAAAGTGTGAAAAGTCTACCAATGGCATAATCTCAACCATCAACAATATCCCCCAGCCTTCTACCTCTTGGGTACAAATTATGATCATAATCGTGTTAAAAAAGAGTACACCAACCTCCATGATCCCATCTTTAAAGTCTACCCGACCTTATTAAGTTGAAATCTTATCAAACCGTTAGACCCTTGTCCATTGCCAAACCCACTTCCCCAAAACTTCAAAATTGATGCTCATTTTGACTTTCACTAATCTGCCAACCATGTTACTGATCAGTGCTTCCATCTCTAGAATGTAGTTTAAGGTCTAATTGACGGGATTATCATTGCCCAACTAGACAATCTTAAACCCAACACCACTCAAAAACCACCTACAACCCGTACGAATGCCATCTTCCTAGAAAATGACCCAGAATTCGACCCATCTATCCAAATTATGCCCAGTACCCATCATATCAATATTTTCACCCAAATAGCTTAAAGTTTGCCCGTATTTTATCCTACACCCTACCTACTTCCCGATCGAGATCTATCACTACTCAAAAGGGCTTGTTTTGTCATTTGTACCCAGTCCAAGGGAAGAGATATGGAGTTTCAAGGTGTCTTGAACTAGCTCCTAGATTTTGGGCTGAAATTACCCTCTGAAATGACCATTGACTGTCAAAAATTCAGCATCATATTCATAGAAGCCTAGAAGTGGGAACGTGAGTCAGATAATTAGGTGGTACCTATTGATAATATTAGTCTAGATGATGTAGTGAAGATTATGGCAGACGTGTTTCAACAAACCGATGAAATTTACAACATTTTTTATCTACTCACTGCTTTAAAGCATCAAGGGTGGTTGGTCCCTTCGCTCTCACACCTCCCCGTTGAGTGGGAGGATTTATATGAAGAAGACATTGAGGTTGTGGAATACATTCACTTCTCTTTATAGGAATACATCCTCACCATAGGATAAGGGGACAAATTTGACAACTCTGATGATGAACTCAGTCAGGAAAAGGTCAGGTCAGTAATCAGCATGTGCGGGATGATCTCTTTCGAGGACCTATTGGGAGATATCATAAAATAGCCATACAACCTAAAATCGATGAAGAAACCAAATTCTTATTCTTCCCTTCCTCCATAAACCATATGGAAAGATTAGGGAGACACTACCAAGATTCGAGTCCTCACCCATCAAGAACAGAAAAGGGAAAGATAGTGGCTGAAGAACTTCCCATGCCAGAAATGACCATTGAAGAAAGTAAGATCCTAGACCAAATCAAGAAAACTCAAGACAACATCACCTTGTGGCTCTTTAAGTCTTCCCAATTACATCAAAATACTCTGATAAAGTTGCTCATTGCGTCCATCGTCCCTCCTTCCACCACTCCAGAAGAAGGCGTGAACCTAGTTAGATCATTGAACACCACTAGACTCCTTTTCTTCTCCAAATATAGATTTTGAAGATCAACCCTGACTGTAGATTCTCCATTGAAGTAATAGGTAAGACAGTCCCGCTCTCAATCATCAAAATTGGCTCCACTGTCAATATGTGCCCATTAAGAACCTTCAATTTCTTGGGGTTCAAAGTAAGTGACATGACTCCTACTTTCATCGTAGTGCATGCCTATGATAAAAATAATCATAAAGTAATGGGGTCTATAACACTCACAATAGGGGATGGCCCTATCAATACCGCTACCAAGTTTCAAGATATTAACATATTAGCATGTTTCAATCTGATGGTTGGTCAACCGTGGCTTCATAGCATTCGAGGTGTATCCTATTCCCTTCATTAGAAGTTGAAATTCTTCACCAATGGTCAAGTTATTACAATTTTAGGAGATAATAACAGTACTGAAAATGCCGATACCAGTAATCCGATATTAAAATACACCATGGGATGAATGAAATGCTTATCTTCGGCTTTAGGGTTGAACCATTTCCCTTTCAACGGGGGATGATTTCAAAGACCGAGTCTGTCCAGAGCACTTCCCTCACGGTAATGTCAACATAATACATATGTTTAAGAATATGCAATTTATGCTCGGACTAGGGCTGGGGAAACGTAAACAAGGGATACCGTAACCTATAGTGCTGAAAAGGTCCTTTCTTCTATGCAACTTGGATTATCAGCCTTCACCAGAAGAACTCAAAATGCTCCTCTAAACACAATTAATGAGAAGTTTATAAGTTACCAAGACTGTTTTGAGGTATTCCTTAAATAGAATATTCGTTAAAGAGGGTGAACACTTCCCCGTATATGGATTTCTTGAACCATGGTATGATCATGTAAATAAAAAGATGAAGCGAGTGGTGGAAATATTCTTTTAGGATAATCACTCCTAGACTGAAAACTTCCAGCATCAAGTGTAACCTGTCACTCAGAAAACCATAGCCATTATTGAGATCTCCGAGGGAAGTGACTTCCAAGACTTGTTCAATTTGCAGACACCGGGGCTGACCCTTTATATGATCCATTCAGGTGCTACATCGTGGGATCCATCCATTCTGATTAAGGCCACTGATGCACCTATTATCAACTAGAATGGTATACTAGTTCCGACTGCTGAAATACACCCCGACTCAACTATTTACCCTCTCTCTTTATTGTTGTTCCTTTTTTCTCTGATAACAATTTAATTAAGACCTCTTTTGACGAGGTTCTCAATGTTGTTTTCCCCAAAAATGAAATAAAAGAAGATTTTGAGTTTCTTGATGTTTCTTACATTAATTATCTTAATTCTAATCCAACTTTTAATGATGATGATTTTGCAAATGAACAATTCTTAAATTATCTTATTAAGGTTAATAACAAATAACACAACTGCCTTCAAATTAATGAGGATGAAACTATTTTTATCAACCTTGGTTTTAGTATCCAACATCACGAGATTAGGATAAGGTTCAACCTTGATAAGCATGAGAGCGTGCAATTCGAGGAGTTGCTAAAAGAATTTATGGACATCTTTGCATGGTCCTACAATGACATGCCCAGCATCAATCCCGAGATTGCCCGGCAAGAGATTCTAACTCTCCCAGAATGCAAACCAATAAAATAAAAACCATAAAAACTCTACATCGAATGGTCACTCAAAGTCAAGGAAGAGGTAATCAAGCAGTTGAACATAGGCTTTATCCAAGTGATCGAATATCCCACATAGCTATCCGACATCGTACCTATACCGAAATTAATGGGGAAAGTCCACATGTGCTTTGACTATCGAGACTTGAACAAAGCATCTCCAAAGGATGATTACCCACTTCGCAATATTGACAAGATTGTGAACAACACAGCTATTCATGCTCTCATGTCATTCGTCGATGGATTCGTCATATACAATCAGATCAAGATACACCCTGATTATGAAGAAAAAACTTACTTCATCACCCCCTAGGGAACCTTTTGTTACACGGTTATGCCATTTGGGCTCAAGAACTCATAGGTTACCTACCAAGGGGCTACCACAACCCTCTTGCATGATTTGATACATAAATAGGTCGAGGATGATATGATTATTAAGTCTAAGAATCGTTAAGGTCATGTTCCTGCCCTCCGAAAATTCTTCGAATGACTGCGAAGATACCTGATGTGGGTAAACACACAAAAATGTGCCTTCGGAGTCACTAAAGGAAAGCTTTTATGATTCATGGTTAGTGAGACGTGAATCGAGGTTGAACCTACCAAACTAAAAGCCATATTCAAAATGCTACAGCCCTGAATAAAAAAGGAAGTTTGGTGATTCTTGGTAAAATTATAATATATCAGGTGATTCATCAGTCAGTTGACTTCAATTTATGAACCCATCTTTAAACTTCACTGAAGGATTCCACCAAAATCTGGAATGAGGCCTGTCCGAAAGCCTTTGACCGAATTAAGTTATACCTTACCCGACCTTCGGTACTCATGCCACCGTAGCCTAGTCTCCTTCTACCCCTATACTTGACCGTAACATATACCATAACATGGGCTTTGATAACCCAATACATTGAAGAAACTCTCAAAGAAAGATCCATCTAATATGGTAGTCGAAAGTTAGTCGAGTATGAAGTCAACTACACTGCCTTAGAGAAAGCATGTGTTACCCTAGTCTTGGTCACTCAAAAGTTACGACACTACATGCACACTTTTCCCGTTAGACTTGTGTCCCGAATGGACTCCATCTAATACTTTCTTGAGAAACTCACCCGTCTAGACAAATGGCTCGATGGTTGATGTTTCTCTCTGAGTTTAATATCATGTATGTTATGAAAAAAGCTATGAAAGGGAGATCCATCTCCGACTACCTTGCAAACTACCCTATGTAAGAGGTTGATGTTTGGGTCTCTGAACACCTAAACAAAGATATTATATTCACCTCTCAGGAGGGCCTTCGATGGAAAATGTTCTTTGACGGAGCTACCAACAAGAATGGATATGACATTGGGTACCCCTGATCGCCTATGATGACTCTCACACTAACATTTCCATCAAGATAGATTTTCCTTGCACCTATAACCGAATAAGAGGCATGCACTGTAGGCCTCAAAATCACCCTCAAGAAAGGTATCAAACACCTAGATGTTTATGCGGACTCCTCACTCATCATCAATTAAGTTCTTAGAAGATGGAAAGTCTAGGACGATAATATCTTACCCTTACACGCTCACCTATAAGAGTTAGCCTACTAATTATGAGATATCACCTTTCACTACTTGCCCCGCGTAAAGAACAACTTGGTAGATGCCCTTTCTACCCTAGCCTCCATGGTCAATATGCCCGAGGGAATAATGATATCCCCCTCAAAGTCTAGAAATAAGGTTTGCCAACCCACCCCTCTTTTACTTCTTTTGCAGTTATCCCTTGGTGCTATTTCAATGGTGGCTCCTACTATTGTCTCTTCAGCAACCCCTATGCGCGGGACGGCTTGCCATATTATCGTACCCCTTCAAGTAGCTATCTTTGCTGCACAATTGATGAGTTTTCCCTTTTTTTTCTTTTAATTGAGGTGTCCTTTCATTTATGAGGTAGGCAATCTATTAACCCTTACCCCTTCTTCTCAATTGCAGCCTCAGTTATCCACTGTGACTTCCATCGCTGAGTTTGCTCCTTCGGGAGAACTTGTAGTTGAGGTAGCCTCTTTAGTAACACTAGTTACTGAGATAGACCCTTCAGTAGCATCCGCTGCTACTACCATCTTTGAGGTATCTCTTTTAAGAGCATCTGAGACTGAGGCACCCCCCTTAGAAGTACTAGTCGCTGAGATGGCCCCTTCAAAAGCACCATCAACTGAGGCGGCCTCTTTGGGATCCACTGCACCTCCTCCTTCGACTACTACAGAGGGCGTTACTCAGGTACAATATATAAGGATATCCATTTTCCTTATTCCATTCTTACATCTCTATTATTTTTTTGTTTAAACTGTGCGGTCTCTCTCATCTTCACCATTATTGCATTATTTCTAGGTGAGTGATGTTTCCCTAATGATTATGGAGTCTGATGAGGTTGTTCCGATATTTTTGGAGTCTGGGAGTGGGATGGCTGCAATGGAGGTATTAAACTGTCATACGCCCTTTTTTACTATTCCTCTTTTTTCGTCTTGCATATATTGTGCAAGTATTATCATATTACCTTTATTTCATTATTTCTAGGTGGCTGAGATTACTCCGATGATTGTGGAGTCTGGCAGTGGGGTAGTTGCGAGAGAGGTATTAAACTAGCATACCCCCTTTTTTATTATTCCCCTCTTTTCTTCTTGTAAATATTGTGCAAGTGCTCTCATTTCACCTTTGTCTCATTGTTTCCAGGTGAGTGAGATTACTCCAATGACTGTAGAGTTTGAGAGTGGGATGGGTGCGAGGGAGGTATTAAACGATCATACCCCCTCTTTTTACTATTCCCATCCTTTCTTCTTACGTATAGTGTGCAACTGTTCTCATTTCACCTTTGTCTCATTATTTCCAGGTGAGTGAGATTACTCCAATGACTATGGAGTTTGACAGTGGTATGGCGGCGAGGGAGGTATTAAACTGTCATACCCCTCTTTTTACTATTCCCCTATTTTCTTTTCTCTCTCTCTCTCTCTCTCTCTCTCTCTCTCTCTCTTTTGTACATTGTGCAAATGCTCTCATTTCACCTTTGTCTCATTGTTTCCATGTGAATGAGATTACTCTGACAATTGTGGAGTCTGGCGGTGGGATGGCTGCGAAGAGAGATCATAGTTCTGAGGCCACTCCCATGGTCGGTGACGCTGATTCTGGTGGGGAGTCTTCTTTCCTCCGTTCTGAGGTAGGGTCTCGCCATTCCAATGGAGATGGAGAAGTAGAGTATGCTACAACTATTGCCAGTAGACTATGGCGTGAGGAGTTACCTTGTCTCATTGTTTCCAGGTGAGTGATATTACTCCAATGACTATGGAGTTTGACAGTGGTATGGCGGCGAGGGAGTTATTAAACTGTCATACCCCCTCTTTTTACTGTTCCCCTATTTTCTTTTCTCTCTCTCTCTCTCTCTCTCTCTCTCTCTCTTTTGTACATTGTGCAAATGCTCTCATTTCACCTTTGTCTCATTGTTTCCAGGTGAATGAGATTACTCTGACAATTGTGGAGTCTGGCGGTGGGATGGCTGCGAAGAGAGATCATAGTTCTGAGGCCACTCCCATGGTCGGTGACGCTGATTCTGGTGGGGAGTCTTCTTTCCTCCCTTCTGAGGTAGGGTCTCGCCATTCCAATGGAGATGGAGAAGTAGAGGATGCTGCAACTATTTCCAGTAGACTATGGCGTGAGGAGTTACCTTGTCTCATTATTTGCAGGTGAGTGAGATTACTCCAATGACTATGGAGTTTGACAGTGGTATGGCGGCGAGGGAGGTATTAAACTGTCATACCCCCTCTTTTTACTGTTCCCCTATTTTCTTTTTTTTCTCTCTCTCTCTCTTTTTTGTACATTGTGCAAATGCTCTCATTTCACCTTTGTCTCATTGTTTCCAGGTGAATGAGATTACTCTGACAATTGTGGAGTCTGGCGGTGGGATGGCTGCGAAGAGAGATCATAGTTCTGAGGCCACTCCCATGGTCTGTGACGCTGATTCTGGTGGGGAGTCTTCTTTCCTCCCTTCTGAGGTAGGGTCTCGCCATTCCAATGGAGATGGAGAAGTAGAGGATGCTGCAACTATTGCCGGTAGACTATGGCGTGAGGAGTTACCAGGACGATTCAGGACACATGAGTAGCAGCTCTTGGATTTCATCTTAGAGCACCACCCTGAGACATTCACTCCTTAGAGCATACTTCAGATTGACAGTCTCATGACATTCAACCTGGAGGCTCTTACTAGCCATGTTCATAAGTTCTTAACTACCACCCTTGTTATGCTGGCTAGCTCTTCTATTTTACTATTCTTGAATGCTCTCCGCGACTTGTAGAAATTCTATCATTTTCGTTTAGATTGGCTTCATACAGGAGTTCGCCAATTTCTGAGTGTTCCTTTTCAGAAGATAGTGAGACTTTACACTTCCAGATATTCTAGGTCTGAGCAGTGGTAGGCTGACGTCACTGGAATCCAAAATCAGATCGCACTACTGCAGGTGAATCTCGCCAGACATGAGTCTAGTGACCAGGAGGACGAGGCTAAACTCGTCAGGTTGGAGGAAGAGTTTCTGAGGGAGGTTGGTCCGTTATATGTCGGCGCCATCACTCGTGATGACTTATTTTTTGTTATTTTTAGCGAATAGGCTACTTCTTGCTTTGTAATATTTTGAATTCTATGTGTACATCACTGATCATTCATGAATGAGAGAAATGTCACTTTGTTTCTCCTTCACTTTTCTTTTCCCTTGCTCTCCATCTATATTATTGGTGTTTATTTTATATGGCTTCCTTTAATTTCTGTGAGCATTTGGCCTACTGATGGTTGTCCCATATAGTGTGGGGTGCTTGCATTAATATGAGCAAGTTATGTATATATATACATTGTACTTTTATTTTTGACAATTCACCTCTTGTGACTGTGAAGTATTTTCATATTACTGTCTTGGATCACCCCTCCTGTCTGTGGAGGTACTCCTGCACATTATTACTTATGTTCATAAAGGCTAGATTGGAGAGGGGGTAACCCCTATCTCCTTCCTTCAAGTATTGTTTCATTGAAAACTATTCGAATTAGGTAGCCCCTATTCTTTGGGGTCCTTGCTCAATGTTCTCTTTAAGAGCTTCACTCTTCTTTAAAGTATTAAAGAGGAGGAATTTAACCCCCTCTACATTTTCTATTAATTTATGTCTGGGAGGACTTTGCTCAGTATACTTTCTCTTAGGATGGGCTTACCCCCTAAGTGTAGTCAGCAAAGTTCCTGACTTTTGTGTACTCTCTTCTAGCTTAGTAGAGAGTGTGTATGTGTATATATATATAAATAAGGCAAGCATCAACATTGATCAAAAGCATTGTTATTTAATTTCTTTGCTTTTGTGTGTTGTTTACAATGTGTTATTGCTCTATAGCTTCTTTTTTAACAAAAAAAAAGAAACTTTTCTGGTGTAGGAGCAATCCTCAAAATCCACTACAGATTTGAAAAACACAAAAAAAATTGTTAGCTGTTACTAAGCATAGTACCTCTTCAGCCACTTACAGTTAATGGACTGGAGGCAATCACTCTCTGGTTCTGAGATCTGACAATAGCCCAACTTCCCCACCCCTCTGACGATAAAGGGGCCTTCCTAGTTGGGTTTTAACTTTGACGTCGACATGCTGCGGAGATGGTGAGTGGATGCTCGTAGGACTAAATCTCCCACCTTGAACTCCCTAGGCTTGACCAAGTTCTCGTAGGCCCTGGACAGCTGCTCGGTGTAGACTTTAAAATTCCCCTTCGCCTTGTCTTTATGCTCATTGAGTGCCTCCAGCTGCACATGCCTTGGGTCATGGATGAGCCCAGTGCTGAGAGAAACTCTAGATGAAGGTATATCCAGCTCCACTGGTAGGATAACTTCGGTCCTGTATACTAGGGAGAATGGGGTGAACCATGTCGGCTTTCTCATCCCATGCCCCTGGCACGTCCTCTAGCATTTTCTTCAAAATATTTATTAGGGTCTTATTGGTAGTCTCTGCTTGGCTATTGCCCTTGGGGTAGGAGACGGTTGAGCTATTATGCACAATTTTAAATCTGTCTGTGAGGAGGGACATTTCCTTGCATACGAATTACTTTCCATTATCTGTTAAGATTACCTTGGGTATACCAAACCTGCATATGATATACTCCTTTATAATATGGGTTACCACTTAGGCGGTGACTCTCTTTAGAGGGATGGCTTCCGCCCATATGGTGTACAATTCGGTAGCCATAATGATAAAAGCCTTGTCGTGAGAGGCCGGGGTGATCTTTCCCACTAGGTCGAATGCCCATGTATGGAAGGGATAGGGAGCTGCCAAGCTTTGCAAGCTGACGGAAGGATAATGCACCATGTTTCCATACACTTGACATGCTTTGCAATTCTTCACATACCTAATGGAGTCAACCACTATGGTCGGCCAGTAGTATCTGATAGAAAGAACTTTTGCGTGTGTTTTTTCATCGTTGCTTGAAAAGCTCCTCTAATCAAAGTCCTCAAATTACCTACAAATATAACAACTCAAGCATAGCGGTAAATAAGGGAATCAATCCAAATCAAGGGACTAACGTGAGGGGAACGATTGTAAATTCACTTTTATTTTCTTTTTGTGCTTTTTTACTTTTTAACTTTTTCTAATTTTTTTTTTTTTTTAACTTTTTCAATATTAAAACCAATTTTGAGGATGAGTGAATATGACTAAGACTAACAACAAAAATAAGAGTAATCAAACTAAAATAAAGTGTGACAAAAATACTAGTGAGTGATGGAAATGAGTGAGAGTGTAATTAAATGAGAGAAAAATATTCAAGGGAAGAGAAATCCACCCTCAATTCCCCAATTCAACTAAACTTGTACTATTTTAATTTCATCAATGTCCAAAATATTTAATTAATTCAAAAGCTAATTCTCATTAAACTAGCGAATTAATTAAATACTCTTTTAGAAAAGTAAATTTAATTCCCACAAGCACTACTCTAATTGAATTAAAATTAATCAAACCAATTATCCCCCAGGAATAATTTGTCCACCTAATTTTAAATTGAAAGAAATTAATGAAATCAAGAGTAGATGAAAATTAGATTAATATTAAAATCAAATGATAGGTCTATCTCTAGCTTAAATCACTTGATCAAATATTAATTAAATTTTCATACCTTTCTCAAGGTTGATTTTCTATTTCTTAATGTGAAAATAAAGTGGGGATCAAATATACAACTCAAAGGAAATTATCAAAATTAAAATTAACAACTAATTTGATTTGGATTCATGAGGGTTTCAATCACCCCCTTGAATGGGGTGATTACCCCTCCATGATCATCATCCAATAAAAATTAGAAACAATTAAAAGCATGTAATGAAAATTAAGGAAGAGATGATCAAACCAAAATTCCTCTTGAAATAGCACTAGACTTCAATTCTTCAACAATTGTTTTAATAGTTACACACTCTAAAAAAAAATCTCTCTAAAAAAATTAACTAAAAAACTCTAACCCTCTCTACAATTTTCTCTCTCTATTATTCTTCTCTCTAAAAGCTCTTTGAATTGGGGTCTTCATCTTCATTTTATACAAGGCATAGAGTTAGGGGTATATAGGGTAATTTGTATAAGTGTGCATGTGGTTTGGGTGAGGTCATATGGGTAGTGAGGTGAGAGGATATAAAAATCTGATATGGTTTATGGGTATTTTTGGAAAAGGGGTAAAAGGTTTGTTGGGGGACATTTCGGTAAAAAAAAGGTTTAATTAAATGGCACGTGGCTTAATTGGTTCGGTTTTATTTTGGTTTGTAATAGGAAGTGGAGAAATCGTGCAAGGGCATGGAGATGGGTTAAAGTTGGACATGGGTTTTGTTGGCTTTTTGAGGAAATGGGTTTGTGGGTTTTGGATGGAATTACGTTGGGTCGGAGGTCTCCGGAAATGGAGGTCGGAGGGGTTGAGAGTTGGTAGCAGCCGCCGAAGGTCTCGGCCGGAGCTGGCAGGCTCGCCGAAGGGGGACGGGATCGTAATTGGGGCTTCGTCGGTGAGGTGGAGTTTCAGATATGTCGGCGCTGGTATGGCCGGTCCTGGTGGTTTGGAATGGGTCCGATCAGGGGGTTTAAAGTTGGTCATAGGAGAGAGAGAGAGAGGGGTCAGATCCGATCGCAGGTGGGGTTGAGAAGGGGGTTCCGACCGGAGGGTGGTCGGTGTGATCGGAGTTAGGAGCCAGAGGCAGCGCCGGAGTTTGGGTCATGACCGGGGCTATGATTGCAGGTTTGACATTTCGACGGTGAAGGGTTGGAGGGGCTGAGGTGGCGGGGTATTTGGGTTGGATTTCTGGTTATGGGGATATGGGTAAGAGGGAGGAGAGAAATAGGAAATGGGTATTGAGGTGGGTTGTTTTGTGTTTGTTGGTGTGTTGGTTTGATGATGGAGGTATGTGAGAGGAGAGATAAAAGGTTGTTTTGGTTATGGAGGTTTGGGTTAGGAGAGAGAAGTGTTGGGTGAGTTGGAGAAGATGGTGGAGTGTGGGGTTGTGTATGGTTGGGTGTCGAATGTGGTGTGTGTGGCTTAGGGTGTATGGAATGGTGTGTTTGGGTGTAAGAGGGTTTTGTGTGTGTGTGTTTAATTTGAACCTTATAAAAATAACTAAAACTAACTAAAAAAACTATTAAAACTAAAAAATCTAAAAGTTAAATTCCTATTCTAAAAATAAAATCAAAACTCAAATAAAAAAATGAAATTAAAAAATATAAAAAATAAAAAATAAAAATAAAATCTAATAAAACTTAAAATTAAAATCCTAAAAAGAAAATGTAAAAACTAATAAATAAATGAAATCCTAAAAATTAAAATCCTAATAAAATAAAATAAAACTAAAAACTAATAAAAATCAAAATAAAATAAATTATACTAAATAAAATAGAAAATAGAAAAATAGAAAATGAAACATATAAAATACTAAATAAATCTAAAATATATCCTAAAAATAGAAATGACTCAAACTAAAAATCTAAAAAATAATAAAATGACACAATTAAAACACACACACAGGCTTGGGGTAAGTTTGGGCTAGGTTTAGGGTTGGGTTAGGGTACGGGAGAGGGAATTAGCTCCATTCTAACTGCAATTGGCCTTGAAATGTAGCTTTTGACACCGCAACTGCAGTTAAGCCAGCATGATAAACATTTAAGCACATAAGACCCATATTGTCGAGCATTAGCAACTAAAATACATCTATTCGGGGTATAAATTGTACAGTTTTGGATGCTTATCAGTATCCCAGCGTCATCAGCTGGTCATACAGTTTGGCGCCCCCCATATGGGAAGGCTCATGAGCTTATTTCAGCACCCTCTCCACGTCCTCTTTCGCTATGCACCTCAGCGCCTTCTCAATGTACCCCTTCCTGTATAACTCTCCTTCGACTAAGTAGAAATGGGCTATTCTTTTTCTAAGATAAATTTCATCCGCTATCTTTGCAGGTAGCTCCCCATCTTTCAGGTATGCTATATATAGTTGCCTCCAATCTTCGAAGGCTTCCACAAAGTCAGCCTCTTCGGCTGGTTAAAATTGGCTTGGCACTTTAAGCAGCTTTGTTACGCTCATGGCAGGCCCATAGTACCCAGCTCGTTGTAGCCGTCTATAGAGAGGAATGTCGGTATCTTCGCAATGCTTTTGGTGCATTTCTATCAACCTTTCCTTGGCTTCTTGTTCACCGACGCACCTTGATAGAAACCCTCTGGGGCTCTTGAAGTAGAGAGTTCCCTGTAGCACATGATAGTTGGATAACTCTAGCATCTTCATTGTCCCTTCTATAGTTTCAAGCTACCTCGCCACTAGATGCCTCCAATCTTCTGGCTCGTTACTTGGGAACAAAGATTTTAATGTGGTGGTTACTGTTCTCCGATGTACTATAATGGTTGCTTTTGACTCCTCCATGTATAGCTTTTGCGCTATGGTGGTGGGCGCGTCAGGGTGCATGTTCATTGTTTATGCCTGCCTCTCCACAGTTGTTTCTAAGAATTATCCCAGCAGCCTTTGGATGATGTGTCTTTAGGGTGCAAAATTGGCATGCTTAAGGGCGAACTCCCCATTGACCTCCCTCACTACTAAGTTAGAGTCCCCTCATATACACAACACCCTGACCCCTCTTCTGAGTGCTTCTAACATCCCTAGAATGAGGGCCTCGTACTCAGCTTCATTATTTGAGCATTTGAAATCCAACCCGAAGGAGAGAGTGATCTTCTCTTTTCCATCTGACAGTATGATGTCGGCTCCAACTATTCCTTGAGCACTGGAACCATTAAATTCCATAGACCATTTCTTCACATCCTCTGCCATGCATGCTTGAAAGCTCTCCCCGGGTAGCTCTTCACTAGGTGGTTTAAAAATTCCACTTGGGAAGTGAGCAAGAAGATCTGCCACTGCTTAGCTTTTAATGGCCTTGGGCACTATACATTTTAGATCCTATTGTGACAAGATCAAAAACCACCTTACTTCTCATCCCATGAGTACAGTCCGCGTGAGGAGGTACTTGATGGGGTCGTACTTGGTGACTATGTGAACTATAAAGGCTAGAAGTTAGTGTCTCAACTTCTGGGCTACAAAAACCAACTCCAGGCAATGCCTCTCCACGCTGGTGTACCTAGATTCTGTTCCATAGATTACTCTTGACAGGTAGTAGACCAAATTTTCTACTCCTTACTTCTCTTGTGCCAAGAGGGACCCTATCGATCTCTCTGTGGAAATGAGGTAGAGCAGCAGCGGTGCTCCGACTTCTGGGGGGATCATCGTGGACGGAGAATCTAGGATTTCTTTAATCTTCTCAAATGCTTTTTTCTATTCGTCTCCCTAAATCCACTTAGCCTTGTCTTTCAATAGAGGTGGGAACGGATGAGTTGCTTTTTCCAGTGCGGGTATAAACCTCCGTAGGTAGGATACCTTTCCCAGGAAGCTCTTAAGATGCCTCTGACTCTTGGGCGGTGGAATCATCACAATGGCTTTCATCTTCTCTGCATCCACTTGCACCTCTTGTCTATTCACAACAAAGACTAAGAACTTCCCTGCGGTAACCCCAAAGGCACACTCTAAGGGGTTTATCCTCATCTTATACATGCGGCACCTCTCGAATACTCTCCTGAGATCCTGTATATGTTTTCTTTCTTTCTTAGACTTCATTACAAGGTCATCCACATAGAATTCTAGTATATTATGAAATAGGTCATAAAAAATCACCATCATGGTCCACTGGTATGGGGCCTCGACATTCTTCAATCCGAAGGGCATGACAATGTAGTGAAAGTTCCCTAATGGTGTGTGAAAGGTAGTCTTCTCCGCATCGGCAGGATCCATTTTAATCTGGTTGTAGCCAACGTATCCGTCCATGAAACTATACATCTCATGTCTTGCGGTGATGTCAACTAAGATATCTATGCTTGGTAAGGGAAATTCATCTTTAGGATATGCCCTGTTCCAGTCACGAAAATCTACGCAGATTTGGATTTGGCTCTTATCTTTTTTTGCCACTATCACTATGATGGAAAGCCATATGGGGTGCTGGATATGCTTGATGAACCCTGTTGCTAACAACTTCTCCACCTCAGCTTTTATCTTCAAGTCAAGGTCCGCTTTGTACGTATGTGTGGCTTGCCTTACCGGGAGGGCATTGGGGAGGATGTTCAATCTGTGGGAGCTCACTTATGCATCTATTCCTAGCATCTCTGTGTACTTCCAGTAAAACACATCAGTGAACTCTCTAAGTAGCCCAATGAGCTCTTCCTTATGCTTTAGTTCCAGACCCTTGGAGATTAAAATAGGTCTAATCTCACCCCTAACTGTCCCCAACTTGATCTCCTCTAATTCTTGCAGTTGTTCTCTGGTTCTATCTTGCATGCATTTTGGAGCTTCTTTTGGTTCCTCGACATGCTCAACGCTATGGGATTCATCAACAATAAAACACTCAGGCACCGAATCGATGATCGCATCCCAGAACACCACCCGCATAGACTGTTATAAGCGGTAGATGACCTTTCTATCAGGCAAGACCACCTTCTTGCAAGTTCGAGGGGGCCTATCCACCTCCTCTACTTTCCTCTTGCCCTTTTCCATTTGGGGGATCACCCTCCCCCTAGACGATCATGAACAGACTTCTTATGCGGGACACTTCCTTTGGCTACTTTGATACCTTATAGCTTTCTTGCAGAGATCTTTCTTTGCTCATCTAACTTAGTGTAGAAAGAAGCATCCAGCAGGTGGGCCTCCTCAACGACGAAGGGTCTCTGCGTGGACTTGATCACTATCTATGTACCTCTAAGTTTGCCTTTGCACATTGATGGTAGGTGGAGGGCACTATGCCGTGGGTGTGCATCCATACCCTTCCAATGAGTAATTGGTAGTTAGTGTTAGCATTGACAACATGGAACTTAATGTGGGAGGTGAAATTTCTCGACTTGATTCCCACATTCACATATCCAATAGATTACATTCCGCCATTATCAAATTCGTAAATTACTAGTGGTACCAGTACCACCTTCCCCTAGTCAATTCCTGTTTCATACAATGTACTGATAGGCATGATGTTAATAGATGCTCCCCTATCCATTAACGCCCTGGGAAATGAGACTCCATTGATCGTGGCTATAACATACAACGGGCGGTAGTGGAAGTAAGGCAACAACCTATCTGCTTCTGAAAACACCACTTCAGAAGTATACTTCTTAATCAGATTTTCGATTGGTCCTTGTCAATTTAGCGAAGGATCTCCACGCTGATGCACTGCCTCCAAGACTTTCCTCGTGATGGACACCCTTGTGTCGTACTTAACCCCTATCTGGTCGAAAAACCACTTAAACTTGGGGCTCCTTGCTATGGCCTTAAATTCATAATCTAGGTCTACCTCATACGTCTGGGCACTGCAAACATACTCTCCCTCGGAGGTCCCTACCTCATCTAGAGCAAGAATGACATTTACCTCACCCTCTGAGAGGGTCACTTCCTCAACTTCCCTACTTCCATCTTCTTGTTTCGGAGTGAAGAACCACTCCTCTCGCTTCCTTTCTGCTCAAATCTTCTCAGTGATAGCTTTTTTAACTCGTCATATAACTGATATCCTCTCTCCCACTCCATCAGATCTTTGGTAGCTTCTTCGTCATAAGAAACTACCATGTTGGCAGTACCAAAGTGATGTGCTGGAAATGGGTTCTCATTAACATCCATAGGGGGATCTGCAAGGTACCATTGGCCACTTGCTCGACAATGATCCTTCGAAACTAGTAACAATCTTTAGTAGAGTGTTGCACCCATTGGTGCAACTCACAGTACTTTGGATTGGCCTTGTCAGCTGCAGTTGGGGTTTCTCCTTTAAAGTGAGGAGGACCTACCACCCCTTCTCGTACTAAGGTACGGTCCATATCCTCAACTACGCTACAGGGTAGTGGCGATGTGGCATCTTCCCAAAACTTTCTCTTGTTGTCGGGACTGCTATTCTTAGCCCCCGAGCCTCCCTTCTTTCCTTTGGGATTCCCATCCACATAGTTGATCGCTTGCCTCCTTAAAACTTGAAACCTCCCTAAATTCAGTGGAACCTGCGTCCTCCAACCCGGGGCCCTTGGTTTGATTATCATAGCTATGTTGCTAGCAGACCTGGTGAACTCTCTAAAAGTTATGTCTCTAGTTTCATTGATCAAGTGCAACTTATACTCTTCCAAGAGTCCTTCCATACATATCTGTAGCAACCTGGCCTCCGCCACATCCTCATGGACATCCAAGGATCTCTTGAGAAATCATTTGATGTAGTGCATCAATTCTTCTCCTGGCTTCTGGACCTCTTGTTCTAGGTGCCTCAATGTGAATTCATCCTCCGCTACAAATAACTTCTGGAGGAACTGCATGTGCATCTCCTCCCATGTAGGGATGTTGTTAGGCACTAAATGGGAATACCATGTATAAGCCTTCCCAGTGAGGGTCTTAGATAATTCCCTCAACCTCAGGTTCTTGTCACCAGCATGCACTTCCAAGTACTCGATGAACCTCTTCACGTGCTCTCTAGGGTTCTACCCCTTTCCACTGAACTTGATAAATGTTAGTGGGATATACCACTCAGGGTATGGCTTCTCATTTACTTCCTACGGATAGGGGTATTGTAACTCCTCATATAGGTGGGGACCCTCCCTTTGGGAGGAGGAGAGTAGCTTCCTCACTTCCTCTATGGTAACAGCCTTAGAGGGTGACTCCTCCAAACACATGATTTTAGCATCTGACGAACCTTATTGTGCCACAACCTGCTCCGGCACTGCCTTCTGGGATGGAATTATCTCCTCCAGGATCGCAATAGGGATGGCCACCCCTCCAGAAAGGGCAGCAGCTGGTCTCACACAACCTTGACTCAAACTTGATAGGTATACATTATTTTTCTTCAAGAAGTCAAAAAACATTGCCATAAGATTCATACCCGCCATCGGAGCCGCTGCCGACGAACTGGTCTGCCCTCCCTGAGGCGCAGGCACTTTGGCTCTGACCACCACCACTTATTTCTGAGTAGTCTGGTCACTGTGAGATCCATTACCAGATAGATTATCCTCAAAGACTATCTGCTTAGAGATATTGAAACCTTCTTTGTCCATTAAAGCAAGAATACCTCCCCAGCGGAGTCGCCAAATTTAGGAGGGTAGTGCGATTGGGGTCTATGAATATCTGGAAAGGGTTAGGCGTGACCCACTCTAATAGACACTGCCTGCAAGGTCTTCAAGGTCTTTTGGTGCAACTTCTCAAGAAACCTTCTCCTTCTGGTAACAATGGAACTCCAGATTCAACTCATTCCCAGCAAGAAGATGAACTTTCACAACAAAAATAGCAATTTTGCCAAGGGAAACACCTGAGAATGATGGCTGTCAGTTGAGGAGTGAAAGAACAAGGCACTTAGCACTAATAGAATGAGGAGGGAGAGAATACTAGGTAGGTCTGGTGTGATTTTGGCAGAGTAACAGTGCGATTTATATTGTGTCTCTTTTTTACCTTACCCAGAGGTCTATTTATACTTGGGCATTAGGGTTCAGTTGGCACTTTTGGGCCCCAAAATTGAGAGGGTTGTGGGGGACAATATCTGAAGTGTACCATTTTCCCCTACCTATAGGCAACTCTGTCTGTCCCCTCCTATAAGCGCCACCTGTAAACCAACCAAAGTTAAATAGCACATATGTCTCATAATGAACACAAGATATCTGATTTGGTAAATATCTTTTGAAACGGTAACTTCTGGTGCAATCCTTGCAAATCTTGGTATACGAGGCCTTAATTAACCCTCTCTTCTAAAATCATTATTTTTCTTGAGAGGGAGATTGAGCACCCCTTTTTTGAAAAGTCATTTTTTGTAAAGAGTTTATTCCTTGTGAGTAGCCAGCTCTTTGGCTGCTCACTTCACTTATGACCAGGTGTGAAGTATGTGTAGTCTTCAGTGACTTCTGGGCCTTCCTACTAGTATTCTCTCAATCCTATAGTGCTAAGTGGTTGAGCTTGCTCAATATACCTTGTCCCTCAGCCGCCAAGCCAAAACTCCGAAGATATCCCATTTGTCCTACTTGAGCCCTACTTGCTCAACTAGGCAACCTGTACAAGAAAAATAAGTGTTAGTACTTATGTTCTTTTTTCATGATGAGGGGTTGCTTATGGTAGACACCCCATCATCCTAACTTGGTTTTCTAGGAGCTGAGGGGGAAGAACCTTGCGGGTCCCTCCTCCCATGTAATTTTTTTCTGTTGAGGAACCCTAGTGGGGGGTTCCTTCTCAAACATGATTTTGGGTGTCGAGGAAGCCTTGGGGGGTTTCTTCTCAAATGTTATTTCTGCAGGGACCCTAGTGGAGTCCTTCTCAACCTGAGCTTCTGCCCCCATCTAAGCGAAGTTCCTTCTCAAGGCGAGTTTCTGCAGGGACCCTTGCGGGGGCTCTCTCAACGTAGGATTTTGCTGCCACCTTGGTGGGGTTCCTCTCATCGTGAGTTTCTGCAAAGACCTTGGGGAAAGTCCCTCTTAATAACAGTTCTTTCTCAACTTGAGTTCCTGCAGGGACCCTTAGGGGGGCCCTCTCAACTTGGGCTTTTGCTACTACCTAGGTGGGTTCCCTCTCAACTTGAGTTTCTGCAGGGACCCTTGCGGTGGCCCCTCTCAACTTGGGCTTCTGCTGCTATCTAGGTAGGTTCCTTCTCAACTTGGGTTTCTACAGTGACCCTTGTGGGGGACCTTCTTAACATAGGCTTCTGCTGCTACCTAGGTGGGTTCCTTCTCAACTTGAGTTTCTGCAGGGACCCTTGCGAGGGCCCCTCTTAACTTGGGCTTCTGTAATGACCCTTGGGGGGCCTTCTTAACGTAGTCTTCTGCTCCTACTTAGGTGGGTTCCCTCTCAACTTGAGTTTCTATAGGGACCCTTGCGGGGGGCCCTCTCAACTTGGGCTTCTGTAGTTACCCTCGCGGGGTCCCTTCTCAACATAGGCTTCTACTGCTACTTAAGTGGGTTCCCTCTCAAATTGAGTTTCTGCAGGGACCCTTGCGAGGGCCCCTCTCAACTTGGGCTTCTGCTACTACCTAGGTGGGTTCCCTCTTAACTTGGTTTTCTGCAGTGAACCTTGTGGGGGACTCTCTCAACATGGGCTTATGTCGCCACCTATGTGAGGTTCTCACTCGATACCTCAAAAAAGTGTTATTGGGGAAGACACCCTTCTACAGTCCTCATAATTGACTTCAGCCTACATAATCAGTCATCATCACTTTAAGTCCTCAGAATTGACCTCGGCCCGCAGAATCGATCGTCCTAACTTTAGGGCCTTAGAATTAATCTCGACTTATAAAATTGGTCATCACAACTTTAGGTCCTCAGAATTGACTTCGACCTGTAGAACTGGTCTCCATAATTTAGGTCCTCATAATTGATCTCGACCCAAAAAATTAGTCATCCCCATCATTACCATAAGTCCTTATAATCGTCCTCGGCCCTCTGAATCGATTATCCTCATCCTTTTGGTCCGGTAAATCGACCTACTTTCCAAACATCCATATAGTGTCTATTTAACGGGATTTATTTTTTTCAAATATTATCTGTTGAGGGGCTCTATAGACACCACATTCTAGGACCCCCTTAATATTTCCTTAGGTCCCTAACACCTCCCCAGTCACCATAGAACCCTAGGTCATACTCTGAGTACGAATCCAGAGGCCACAGGGCGCCCCCGAGTCCCGTTTGACTTTGGTTCACTTTCTCGTTAGAGTGAAAGCAAAATGAATCTTTGAAGGGCTTTGAATCCCCCTTCCAATGGTCCTCCCCATGCAGGAATTGGCCGTACGGTTTGGACGAACGATCCGTCTTACTATTAAAAATCGATTTGGAGGCCACTAGGTGCTCATGGGGCCCATTTTGACCTAAAACAACTTCCTTATCCGGGAAAAAGGTTAATTAATCTTCAAATGGAACTTATTCCCCTTTCTAATGGTATGCCACGTGCACGAATTGAACCTACCATTTGGACGAACAATCCATTTCCGCTCAAAAACTGATCTGGAGGCCAACGAGAGCTCCTGAAGTTTGTTTGATTCCTGTCAACTCCTCAGCTCAAATAAGACTAAATTCATCCTTAAAGGGAATTATATAGCCTTTCAAATAGTGCACCCTATACGTGAATCAACCTCACGATATAAACGAATAATCCGTTTTACTCTAAAGGTCCACCAGGCTCTTCCAGCCCCGTTTAATCAAGGTAAAATCTCCAAACCGAACGATATTGAATGAATCTTCAAAGGGTAATGAATACCCTTTACAACAGTCCATACCATGCGCAAATCATCCTTGCAGTTCGAATGAACTAACTGTTATCCTCCAGGAATCTCCTATTCAAAAGATCGTCGGGCGCTTTGTAGCCCCGTTTGACCAAAGTCAGCTCCTGAACCCAAGAGAGGTCGGTGTGTTCTTAAGGGGATCTAAATACCCTTCCCAAAAGTATGCCCCATGCATGGTTCTGATGGATTATGTTTTATGACCATTTTTATGAGAAATCATCATGTGGTTGTCGAATGGCATACCCATTTCCCTGCCTATGGGCAGTGTGTCTGGGGATGGCTGCCGATAGGTATAACAAGGACAATGTTGATCAGCACCCCCTTGACCATATATAAGGGGAGCATGATCTCACTTTGAAAGGAACCCCAAAAACATTAACTTCAGTGATCCCATAAATAGTCAGCGAAGTTTCCTTGTTTGAAACCTCTCACCACCTTTCATTTCCATCACTTTCACACCCAATTTATCAAAACCCCTTCTTTCTCATCTTACATTGCTCATCCACTTGCAAGGAAGCCTTTTGAACAATCAAGATTAATCTTCAAGTCTCCAACGAAGGCCCAAACATATTCTTTCTCTTTTAAATTTCCTTTTTTTTGCATTGGTTATCGAATCTTTACTTTAGCATTTCATCCTAGTTAGTCCATACATATTAATAATATCACATTTTTATTAGTATTATTGCGCATAACATCTTTTTTATAAAAAAAACAATAAAAAGATGGTTTTACACATAAATTTCAAACGGAATTCTTCATCATATTTTTTCAAATCAAAATATCCTTTTAGACACACATATCTAAATAAAATCCCGGTTGGATTTATGAAATAAACCACACCCTCGTATTGTATGTGAACTATGTGCACTTTGATGCCTTTTTTGGCTACGTTGGCATCTCGGGCCAAAACTCAAGACTCGAGTCCTTCTTGAATTTTTTTATTCATATATTATTTCAATATATTGTATTTGTTATTATTAGTTGCCCTTTATCCAACGCATATATCATCGTTTCACCATAACAATCGATATCTCGATAAGTTCACACATTATGTTTTTAATTACTATTTTGGGAACACTCCTATGGATGATCTCACTCTTCCCTTCTCCATGACGTAAGTTGAGAAATTCCATTATCCATTTATATATACACGCGAACATACTTCGCGGAGTTTTTTAAGGAGAATAAGAACACATACCCTTGAGAGACCAAAAGGGTGGGATGAGTTCCTAACACCTTTTCATTTCGTAACTTAGCCACCGAACCTCTGAATTATTGGTTTCACAAGCATCAGTATGTCTATGATGATGTTCTCTCGAGGAACCAATATCTCTTTCGCCTTTTTGTGCAAAATAGGGTGGCGACTCTATCTCTTTACATCATCCCACATTGATGATGATCGAAGCACTCCTAGTATAGGGCGTGAGACCTTTCTTCTTCTCTCCTTTTAACCGTGTGCATGAGAGCATCGAGAGACCTCCCCTCGAGGAAAAGGTTAGGGGAAGAACAAAGAAAGAAAAATGACAGGGATGGCCACACAATGCATTTTACGACCTCAATGGTTTCCTCATATAAATATTTCCATTCAACATGAAGGTGAAGGAGTGAAAGGACCAACCGCCCTTAAAGCTTTAAAGCAGTGAGTAGTTCAAAAATACAGCAGATCTCGCTGGTCTATCGAAACTTGTCTACCGTAATCTGTACCATGTCATCTAAGTTGACTTCATCAATGGGTACCACCCAATTATCTAATTGTCAAGACCATTTTTCGGCTTCCACTAATAAGCCACTGAATTTCTGACAGTCGATGGTCATCTTTTTTGGGCAATTTCAGCCCGAACTCCAAGATTTGGTTAAAAATAGTTGGTAACTCCATGTATCTTCATTCAGATTAGGTACGGATGATAATACAAGCCCTTGTGAGGAGTGACAAAGATTGTTCGGTGAAGCAGGTTGGTTGTAAGATAAAATACGGGTAAAATTTGAGCGGTTTGGGTGAGATCAGGGCTTGATGGGTGCTTTACTGGGCACAATTTGGGTAGATGGATCAAATTTTGGTTCATTATCTAGAAATATGGAATTTGTGTGGGTTAGAAGTGGGTTTTAAGTGGTGTTAGGTTTAGGATTGGCTAGCGGGGAGATGATACCCTGATCAATTAAAGCTTGACCACATTCTGAAGATGAAAGCATTGGTCAGTAGTATGGCAGACAGAATGGTGGAAGTTATAATGGGCATCGGCCTTGAAGTCCTTGGGAAGTGGGTCTGGTAATGGATAGGGGTCCAAGGGTT
The DNA here is from genome assembly GCA_949130495.1 of Sambucus nigra. Taxonomy (NCBI): domain Eukaryota; kingdom Viridiplantae; phylum Streptophyta; class Magnoliopsida; order Dipsacales; family Adoxaceae; genus Sambucus; species Sambucus nigra. The sequence goes on along the minus strand of OX422220.1, from coordinate 448,400,619 downwards.
TGTTGAGGTTTCAACTTCACAAGGCTTGGTAAAATTTTGATAAGGGAGCATGGAGTTTAGTGTATTCCTTTTTTACGTTATTAGGGTGACTTTCTAGTGACCAAGAGGTTGTAGGCTGGGAGATATTGTTGATTGTGGAGAATGTAGTTTTGGCAAGATTCTCATGATTTTTTAGAATGAACTGTCCGATAACCTTTTTTAGCTGGGTTTTTACCTTGGGAACACTTTCTTCAATTTCCACACCCTCTTCTCTAAGAGATCGATAGTGTGGATAATACTAACCTTCTATAGTCTCTCTAATATGGGCCGGGAAATTCTTCTTCACAATAATGACTTGTTCTTCCTCAGAGGGCCGATTGGACATGGTAGCAGCTTTCTCTCTCCACCTTGTTATGAAACTACTATCAGGTTCCCCTGGGTTCTTCTTAAGAAGCTCTAGATCATGACGTGTAACTTATAACTCTTTATTTTACTTGTACTGTGACATGAATTCTTGGGTGACTTGCTCCCAACTATGGATTCTGGATTCTTCGAGGGATACGAACCAACGGAGAGCACTTTATTTCAATGTTTTTTTAAACATATGGTCCATTATATCTTCAGAGGTGCCAGGAAGGGTCATGGCTCGGTGATAAGTATAAAGGTTCACATCTGGGGGTACGTTGCCCCCGAACTTCTCGATGGCTGGCATCTTAAACTTCTTCGGTAATCTTTCTTTACAGTAGGGATACATGTGAGTGTAGTCCATGTAGTTCCCAAAAATTTGAACTTGGTTAAAATTATTTGATAAAATCTTGAGGTCTTCCTCGACCTTGTTCAGTTCTTCCTCCTCGGGATCAATGGGTACTAGCAAGTTAGCCCGTGGTTGGGTAAGGTTTAGCATAGGGAGCTGAGCTGGCTATGGCCCATTTATAGGCGGAGCATGCTGATATTCTTTTTTAACCCAAACCGACTTGCGAGAAGATAGACCCATGCATGAGGAAAGATAACCTTAGGTTTTTTGGAATGGACCCAGTTTTATTGCATCTTATCAGCCTCGGTTTGAGGTTGCCAATCTTGGTACAGAGTTGGACTAAAATTGCCATTAGATCAGGATGTACATTCAATTTTTGGTCGGTGTTTTCTATAAAGGATTGGTTAAGGTAAACTCTAGACTTGGATGAATTAGTATGGGAACTGGAAGAGCTTTAGGGATGTTTAACGTAAGACCAAGGCCAATAGGGAGCTAGTCCAAGAATCTGGTATGCAATCGACCTGAGAAGGAAAATGATTCGAATTTATTTTTGAAAAAAGGGAAGAAAGGATTGTTTTACTTTTGGTGTTTTTAAAAAAGTGGAAAAATGTTCTTGGCACTTTTGGTAAAAAGAAGGGAAAATGTTTTTGGTATTTTTTATGTAAAGGAGGACAAATATTGTTTTGTAGTTCTATTTTTTTGAGAAAGATGAGGGAAAACGAGTAAAGAGTCTCAGCTTGATTATTATTATGTTTTAACTTCTATTAGGTTTCCCTAAATGCAAAAAAAAATACCGGACACGTTTCGAGCCTAGGAAAATTGGGTTGGTTTGACTTAGTTCCAAGCTTATGCACAGGATCGTATTTTGAAAGACAACAAAATAACACAAAAATTTGGGCGGCATACCGACCCGACATTTAGGCAGAGTTTCGTGTGGCAAATGGAAAACTAAATATGAGTGCCTAAGTTTTATTCCTATATGAGGTTTATGCAGTTATTAGGTTAGTGAAAGGGTTCCCTCATTTGGCATGACTTCCACAATATACTTCTTACTTTTGAGGGAAATCAGTACATGTGGATAATACATTTGATATGCTAAAGTGTACGTGAATTGCCTCACTATATACCTCATTAAGATAGTGCGTGTGAGAGTGGATTTGATATACCCGACGTACGTGAATGAGTTACCTACTATATACCTCCCATCATTAGTTTGTTCAAGCAGTACAATGCGAGGGGAACCGTTTGATATACGTCAAAGGTACTATGCCAATGGTAGGTGAGAGTCATATTGCTTAGGCTAACTGCGACCTGCCAGAGCAGCGCCCATCACAAAGTGACCCCTCCAGTATGGGACAAAATTTTGGTCAATAGCCATGCTTTTAGTGATGTAGTGTGAAAAATGCATCATTTTTTATTATTATAGTATGGGGAGAGTCTTTTATTTGGCATGATGAGTAAACGAAGCACTATACTAATAGGGAAGAAAGTACAAGTGCCACAAAAAGTAAATCTAGCATGAAGACGATACTAAGCACGGATACGTATGAGTAAGTGATAACTGAATATCTATAGGTGAGTGAGAGATAGTGAGCCTAAGCATGGATCAAATACAAGTGGCGTGTGATATGTGCAAGTGAGCATGTATATATATACAAGTGTGATAAGTGGGGGGTGTGCTAGTGAAACCTAATCATGGATATTCTAAGTGGTGTCTGAAACATGTGGGTATAAGTTATAATACATACAAGTGTAAATAGTGTGAGGTATACATGGAGGGTATTTACAAGTTCATGAGGTGAAAAGTGAGTGAGAGGTGATATAAACTTGAGGTAGATACATACAAGAATTAATAAAGAGAAAAAGGGAGCATATAGGCAGGTGCCTATGCGCACATGTGGAAAATGATAACACCCATGTAAGAATAGAGTCTATCCCTATTAAAACGCAATCCCCAATGAAGTCGCCACTGTGGCCATCCCTCTCCCAGTCGACGCACACGCATAGGGGGTTCACTCCATTCCTCGAGGCACTTCGGCCATCGTTGATGTGGGGTGATGTATAGAGACAGAGTCACCAACCTATTTTTCATAAAACGGACAAAAGAAATGTTACCACCTCAAGATAACGACATCAAAGACATACTGATGCTTGCGAAACCAATTAGCTCAAGGATTCGAGGGCTAAGTTACGGAATGGAAAGATGTTAAGTACCCATCCTCCCTTTTGGTATCTCACGGGGATCTGTTATTCTTCTCCTTACCAACTCCATGCAGTGTGTGCGTGTATATATAAATGGAGAGCAGAATCACTCGACTCACGTGACGGATAAAGGCAGGGTGAGGCAATCCATAAGAGTGTTCCCAAAATAGTAATTAAAAATATAATGTGTGCATTTATCAGTCCATCGATCATTTATAGAAGGACGATGGTATAGGTTGGAAAACATGTGAGCATGAATCACAAATATATGATATGAATGTAATGTATGAACAACAATAGGAAAGGAGGACTGGAATCTAGAATTTTACCCAAGAAGCCTACGTAGACTAAAAACGCATCAAAGTCCGTGTAGTTTTCATGTAACACGGGGTGGGGTTTATCCCATAAATCCAATCGGAGACTTTTTATATGTGTGTGTGTAGAAAAATGATGTTTTAGTGTGAGAAAATGTAGTGAGAAATCCACATTTGAAATTTACAAGCAAACCCTAATTTTCTTGTTTTAGTTTTTTTATATATAAAATATAGTATGTGAAATACTAGTAATAAAACAAGTTGGATATTAATATGTGTGAACTAACAAAGATTACATGCTAAAGTAAGAATTAAATAACGAAAGAAAAAGTAAGGGAATTTAAAAAGAGAGTAAAAATTTGGACCTTCTTCGTAAGCTTTAATATTGATCTTGATTGTTGAAAGGCTACCCTTGCAAGTGGATAAAGGTGGTAGGAGGAGGGGGAATAGGATTTGTGAAATTGGTTAAGGAGAGGATGGAAATTGAATGTGTTGCAGAGGTTTCAATATGGAAACCATGCTAACTTCGAGAGAATGTTGCTAAGATCACTAAGAGATGTGTTTTTGAGGTGCCTTTCGAAGTGAGATCACGCTCCCATTATATAGGTTCAAGGGAGGTGCTGATCAGCATTGTCCTTGAAATGCCTATCGACAGGAAGCCCCCAAACACCCTATCGATAAGCGGGGAAATGGGTTTTTTATTCTACAATCTCATGCATATTTTTCAGAATAATATTCATAAAATGAAATTTGTAAGTCAAAATCATGCATGGGATGAACCGTTGGAAAGGATATTCAGATCCCTTTAAGAATCTATTAGGTCGATCCCGGGTTTAGGAATTGATTGTGGCCAAACCGAGCTCGAAAGCACTCAACAGTCTTTTGGAAAACAAATAACGGACTAGTTGTCCAAACTGTAAGGCTGATTCGCTCACAGGGTGGACCGTTAGAAACGTTATGTAGGGCTCTTCGATGTTCCAAAGATCTTCATTCAGTTCAGAGAGTTGATATTTGTAAAATGGGGCCCAAAAATACCCGGTGAACCTTCGGAGTAAAACGGGTTGTTCATTCGTAAAGTTAGGTTGATTTATGCACAAAATAGACCTTTGGAAAGGGGATTCATAGCCCTTTGAAGATTCATTTAGTCTCATTCAAGATGAATAGTTGAGGGGAGTTAAATGGAGCTCGGGAGCTCCCGGTAGCCTCCGTATCAGTTTTTGAGAGAAAGTGGTATGTTCATCTCAACTGTAAGGCTTATTCATGCATGGGATGGACCATTAGAAAGGGGATTCAGATCCCTTAGAATATTCATAGAGCTTCCACTTAAGTAAGGAATTTGATTGGGGTTGAAATGGGGCCCCGAGAGCGCCTGGTGGCCACCAGATCATTTTTTAATAGTAAAGAGGACTGTTCGTTCGAAACGTAAGGCCGATTTGAGCATGGGTAGGATCGTTGGAAAGGAGATTTAGGTCCCTTTGAAGATTTATTGAGCTTTCACTCGTGTGAGAGAGTTGATCGGTAGTCAAACAGGGCCCGAGAGCACCCAGTGGCCTCAAAATCAGTACTCAGAGTATGACCTGGGGTTTCTGGTGAAAGAGGAAGTGCTAGTGATTTAAGGAGATGCTTTAGAGATTCCTAGAAAGTGGTGTTTACACACACAATGGGTATGCTTGCACACAAATGAAGCAACATCACAAACCCTAATCAACAGGGTTACATATAAAATCACTCTTATCGTAAGTCAATAAACACATTAACAATAATCATTTATACACAATACTATTTCGAACACCTAATGCTTCGTAGTCCAAGTATCATATTACACCTACAATTCATATGAATTATTTTAAAACAACCACTACCCTAATCTATGGGTTATAAAAATGTTCTGGACTATCGAAGGATTTACACAATCACTAAGCACCTCTTGGTATTATAAAATATCACCACTCTTAACCTGACACTCCAGGCCCCTAAATTAGATGTCATCTCCAACCTATTTGTGAAACACCATGAAATTCATATATACATTCATTAGTTCTAAATATAAATAATATATAAGTCTAAACAATTTGTATCATTATAAGCATGACTGGATAAAATAAAACTATAACAATAAAGATCTGACAATAATAATATGAAAATAAATAAATGAACCTCTAATACCAATTTCATAAAAAATATAACTCCATCACTGAAATACCATAGTTATCTCAAAATAAAATACTCAGTTCTTAATATAAACCAAATGCTTCAAAGTAAATAAGTCCCAATACAAATATTTGACTCTATAAGTACAAAAATGAAAAGTAATAAATGGAAATGAGAACACAGAATCAACACCTATGTGCTATAGATGATAATTGGAACTGATAATGAGTAGAAAGATTATGGTGGTTGTCGCAGCATAAGACCTGAAAACATATTCCACAAATAATATTAAACCTAGAAAGTACACAAAGAGTAAGAATTTAACTGAGGTTAGGCCATAATAATAATAATGCAGCTTTCTCCCATATATGAGTTATTTTTAAGCTAACCCACCCTGAATAATTTAAATATATTATGCATGTGTAATCCTAGTCCAAAGTAAACCTAATGATATATAATATAATTCTTCTCATTTGTTTATAATTAATAAAGTTCCATAATTAATGCCTCGAATATAAATCACACCTCTAATCACAATAAAGGAAGTAGAATCCTATAAGTCTAATATCCACATGAGTTTCTCCCCACTTACATCCAAATAGACGGGCTCTACACAATCCTTCATATAAAGGTATGAATGTATATCCTTATTACTTTCATAGATCACTTATGCGTACTAGGAATAGTTATAGGTCATCCCAAACCTATAACCTCAAAGATTTTTATAAGGGATAATCAACACATTCCCATCAATCGCACGACCTGACGATAAAACTCCCTCGTTTATTCTCCCTCATAACATGGGTATATCATCAATAGGATCGAGGTAAAAGGACCAAAATATGCATATCCCTATCATGGGGTTAACAGTACGGTTAACATTGTACGTAACCCGTCGAAATCCCTTCTAGTACATCTCCCATGAGCACTCACACACTAATCTCAAATTACGCATTAATATAGTCTACTCATTACACATTAATCTAGTCTACTCACGGATTACTAAAAGTATCACAAGTCTCAAATTAACTATCTCAAATTAATTAAAATGTTATTAAAAAACTATCTCAAAGTTATTCGAATGAGATCTCTAACTCATTGAACTAAAACACTCAAGTCATTCAAACAAAACCAAAGTCGTTCTAATGAAATACCTTATATGTTTAAACCAATTACCAAGTTGTTCGATTGATATTCTTTATCTTATTCCAATGAGATACTAATTTCATTATTATGAGATTAACGCAGTGTTCTTCTTCTCTAAGTTCTAAAAATGACCAATATCAACTCAAAACCTAGACTTCATGCCTTTAAACAATCCAATTCCTATCCCCTTCAAGTTAGTGATGTTTATAAATAATACTAACCTATAATGACAAGTTTTAGTTGATTTAAACAAGGATTTACGTATCATATTCAGGTTACGAGTTTTAGAAACCTAAGTTCATAATTCTAACTAATTTATCTTAGATTTAATTCAATTACAGATTAAACATGATGGCTTTATTAGAATTGATCGATGTAAAAATCATAAATGACCTTAGACCTACATGTGGTCCTATATATACCTCAAATGGGTAAGAGGAAAGGAATTTCAAAGTGTAAAACATTGATTTAAATGGTTCAAACCCTAGTTGAGGGTCCTCCGTCCATTGACTAAGGTGTTGATCTATTTATTAGATTATAAAAAAATTATTACAATCTATTAATTCTATTGAGCTTTGGTCAAAGGAGTCTGTGGTCTTGGATACTTCATCAGTAATCCAAAGGACATTAGAAAGTAACTGATGTACTTCTCTAAGGATTCCTGATTATTAATTTAAGGTTCAACAAGACATAAAAGGTATAAGATAATTGGAAATGATCTGAGTTACATGTATGTGCTCACAACAGTGGGTTAAGAGAGTATGAGACAAAGGATAAACACTAATGGATGATGGAACTTTATGTTCTTTGGTTGACTTATGTTCTGAACGCATTAATCTCTTAGAATGCTCTAGATTAGTTAACTTGTAACATGTTACCATCCTTCCTTTTATATGAAAACTCTTAGGGAAAGAGTGAGTGTAATGTCACAGCATGGCTTGAGCATCTCTCAGGTCTAATGGTGTCAGTAGGGGGTGGAGTGTTGTCTAAAGGATTTATAGATGGTGTAAGGTAGTTGTTGGTAGTATTAAATGCTAATGTGAGATTTCAATGCAAGTGGAACTGAGCAGCAACTTTAGTTGGAATATTATTGCTCTTTCTACTTGTTCTACCAGACTAGTCGTAAAAGCCTTACCAAACTCTTAGGAGATCGAGAGTTGCCATAGGCCGATCTCATATTGTTCTCGATATGTTTTCGGGTGATACACCTTGGTGATGAGGGCTTAATATTATTGAGAGATCATTTACCTTGAGGATGAGGTCTCCTCTGGGCATTGGGTATGGTGAAACTCTTCTCATGTGGTCTTTGAGCTTGCTGAGGGCATAGGTTAGAGAGACTATCCATACAAGGATGATGAAGGAGTGATCAAGGCTTGTTACAGTACCATGGCTTATCCTTGAGAACAACGAAGGTCTTTAGGACTAAGTAGTGATTTTTCTAAGGTCAGAGGTTAGCTGTGGGACCTCTGTCCTTGCCTGAGTATAGTCTAGGGGTCTTAAATCCTTTTAAATACCAAGTGTAAGATATGATATCAACAGTAGCCACTTGTTTCTTCTTGAAAAGGTTTTAAAGGGAAACACTTATCTTTTTGCGCAAGTTGGGGGGTAACTAGCCAATAATTATCATAATGAGAGTGTTGGTAAGGAAATTTCCAATGGGTGATCGTAATTGAAAGTATGTGCCTAGGAACTGAAGCGGTTGTCCTTTGGGGATATAAAGGAGCCCCATGGTCGGATTGAGTCATTATATCTCACCCCAACTATCTCTTATATTTATAGAATTCATCCTATCTGATGTCTGCCTGTAAGTAGTTCTTCCCTTAGCACCCCCCCCCCCCCCATAACTCCTTAGTAAAGAAAGATAATTTTTAATATACCCTGAGACCTCTATAACATGGTTACGTACTTTCTAAAATAGGCCATAAGACAATAGAACCGTAGGATCTTTCGTACTCGTACTTTTAGAAGCCCAAATTTTCATGAGATATCAGAAGTTCTGAAATTTTAAAATTTGAAATCTTTTTAAGGGGCATAAGACCTCTGAATTTCAAATTTTTAAAATTTGGCGTGCTTATACGGGTCCTAAAGCCTTCGAACACAAAAATTGAAATTTAAAATCCTTCTACGGGTCATAAGAACTCCAAATTATAGAAAATTTAAAAAATTTCATCTTTATAAGGGTCCTGAGACCTCCAGACTTAGAAAATTTTAAATGTAAAGTCCCACATAGGGTCATAAGACCTATGAACTTAGGTAATTTTGAAATGTTAAGTCCTGCAATGGGTCATAAGACCACTGGAGTTAAACAATTTTGAAATTTGTCATCCTTATAAGGTCCTAAAACCTTTGGACATATAAATTTGAAATCCATAATCCTTGTAATGATCATAAGACCTTCAGATTTAGAAAATTTTAAAATATGTCATCCTTATAAGGGTCATAAGACCTATGGGCTTAGAAATTTAAAATTTAAAATTTAAAATCCTTCTAAGGGTCATAAGACCTCCGAAATTTAGAATGTTTTAAATCTGTTGTCGTTATAAGGGTAGTAAGACATCCAAACTTAGAATATTTGCAACTAAATGGCCCACACAGGGTCTTGAGACCTCTAAACTTACGTATTTAAAAAAAATTGAGTCCCACAACGGGTCATAGACCTCCGAACTTTTTTTTAAAATTTATCGTCCTTATAAGGGTCCTAAGCCCTCCTAACATAGAAGTTTGAAATTTGTAATCCTTCAAAAGGTCATAAGACCTAACGATTTAGACAATTTTGAAATAAGTCATCCTTATAAGGTTCATAAGACTTCCGGCCATAGAAATTTTGAAATTTATAATCCTTCTAAGGGTCATAAGACCTCCAGATTAAAAAATTGAAAATTTAAGTCCCATAATGGGTCGCAAGACCTCAGGACATTTTATTATTTTGAAATATGTTGTCCTTATAAGGATCCTATAACCTTTAGACTTGATTGTTTTTTTAAATATGTTGTCCTTATCCAGATTTAGATATTTTAAATCTGAAAGCCTTCTAAGGGTTATAAGATCTATGAATTTAGAAAATTTGAAATTTGAAGTACTACAGTGGGATGTAAGACCTCTAGACTTTGAATGTTTTTAAATATGTCATTCTTATAAAGGTCCTAAGACATTGGGACATAGAAATTAGAAATTTGAAATCCTTCTTAGGGTCATAAGACCTCTGGATTTAAAAAAAATTGAAATTTAAAGCCCCATATTGGGTCATAAAACCTCTGGGCTTAAATTATTTCGAAAATTGTCATCCATATAAGGGTCTCAAGTCATCCAAATTTAAAATTTTGAAATTTTAAATCCTTTTAAAAGGTCATAAGAGCTCCAAATTAAAAAAAGTGATATTTGAAGTCCCACAATGGGTTGTAAGACCTTTGGAATTAAAGATCTTTTAACTTTGTCATCCTTATAAGGGTCCTAAGACCTACAGACGTAGAAACTTTTTAAGGTCATACCGGGATGAAAAGACCCTCCACATTAAACCCACAAGAGGAGGACATTTTGAGGTTCCGCAATGGGTCATAAGACATCTGAGCCTTGGGCTTTTCACTTTTGTTTGTGAAACTAAAGTTTTTTCGAACATTGTTTTGTAACATCAGACCTTTTAAAAACAAATTTTCTTAACTGCATAAAGAGACTCTCGGACGACTTTCGTGGGTCCTTGGACCTTGGTCAGTTTGAATGGAATTAAAAGTGAAGACCTTGATGATTCTTTAGTCTTTAGTCCTTGGACCTTCGACTATTGGCCTGAGGTTCCATGGACCTCAACCAAGTGTTGAGTAGTGCCCGGGACCAACTGTTTATGGGTCCTTAGACCCTACTCAGTTTGAATGGTATCAAAGGTGAAGACCTTGATGATTCCTATGGTCTTCTTTTGGTCCTTGGACCTTTAACTATTAGCCCGAGGTTGTGTGAACCTCAACCAAGTGATGAGAAATGCTACAGGATGACTATTTATTGGTCTTTAGACCTTAGTCAGTTTTAATGAAATCAAAGGTGAAGACCTCGATGATTATTTTAGTCATTTTTGGGTCCTTGGATCTTCGACTAATGACTTGAGGTTGCGTGGACCTTAACCAAGTTTTGAGCAATGCTTTAGGCTGATTGTTTATGAGTCCTTAGACCTTAATTAGTTTGAATGGAATCAAAGGTCAAGACACTAATGATTCATTTAGTCTTTTTTGGGTACTTAAACCATTTAATATTGTCCATTTGGATCGTTCAGGCCTTTACGACCTTTTCTCGAAAAACCTGTCCCAGAATGTCGATAGCACCCTCAGGACCCAACCTATCGGTAGTGTGTCTGGGGTTCTATGCCGATAGGTAGGTCCAAGACCATGCTGATTGGCACCCCTCTTGGCCTTATAAATAGAGTCCATGACCTTATTTTGAAAGGTACCCCCAAACATCCTTCTCAGCAATTCAGAGAACATTCTCTCAAATTTAGTATTGTTCTCTTCCTAAAAAGCCCATTTCCCACGGTCTATTACATCCTTTTCTTACTTCATTGCGTAAATTCCTCCCAATATCCTCATACTACCTTCATCTTATTGCAAGATCAGCGCATCTACACTCAAGATCCACTTCAAGTATTCATAATGAGGTCCGATTCCCCATCATTTTCTCTAAAATCTCTTATTTTAGTATTAATTATTTTATTTCTACTTTAGCACTTTATTTCATTACATCACATACATTAATCTCAAACCTTTATTAGTAGTAATTTCACATAATCTATTTTTTTTTTAAATAAGAAAAGAGGGTCTATCCATAAATTCCAAAAAAGTGATTATCACTACGCATCCTCACTCTTAAAGCATGTTTATCTCCAGACACACATATAAGAGAAATCCCCCGTTTGGATTTATGGGTGAAATACCACCCCATGTTATCTTTGGAATTCGTGGACATTGATGACCCTTGGGCTATATATATATACATATATATATATATATATATATATATATATATATATATATATATATATATTCACTCTTAATGGATGCCATATTTTTGCATCATTGTGTTTTGTCAATATATACATTCGTTCTTCCATAATGATTTGTTATTAGCCAAACGTTCATACAATATTTTGAATTATTATTTTTGGGAACACTCCTAAGGATGAATTCTCTCCGTCCTAATGTGAGTTGAATGACTCCATTCTCCATCTATATTATGCACACAAGAACACACTTCACGACTTCTAACAGGATAATACTAACGCACTCCCATGAGAGATTGAAGGGCGGGATTGGTGCCTAACACCTTCCCATTCCATAACTTAGTCCCCGGACCTTTGAACTACTTGTTTTTGCAAGCATCAATATTATTATTTATGTCGTTCTCTCAAGGTGTCAACATTTGTTTGCCTATTTTATGGAAAATAGGCTGGCGACTCTATCTGTACACATTATTTCACATTAATGATGGTCGAGCGCTTGGAAAAAGGGAACAATCCCGCACGCATGTGATCAAGTCAAAAAGCCGAGCGTCTGAGTTATACGCTAGTAATTGTTATCGGCTTCCAACCTCAATACAAAAAAAATAAACTTGTAACTACACTCTTAAGGAGTATAGTGGTGAGTCTGAGTATCGAATCCACAGGGAATGTCTGATAGAATTTAATTGATTTATTACTTCTAAACTAAAAATGAAAAAGATGATGATGGTTGAAAAGGGAAAAAATAAAAAAAGTTAACTATGCATGCATGAGAAAAATAATTAATATGAATGAGAAAGTAGGTTGGAATACAATCCCCTAACCCTAGTAATTTACCGTGTAGAATACTAGAATTGTAAATTATAAATTTGAATGAATCCAGTCTTTATAGATCCTCATAGATTGACACTTATCTCCTTCTACCAGTCTGAGGTCCATAGGGAATCATTTGTGGGTCTATGAAAAATTATGATTTTTTCACCCATCAGTTTTTTACGCCTGTGGTAATGACACGTTCATTTTCTTTCAAATGCCCATCTTGCTTTCTTCAAAATCCTTTTTACTTGAAATGCTTTCATTTCAAGTTATCACTAATCATTAATAAAATAGATGTTCTCCTTTACTATGTATCAATTTTGTTTATCCACTTTTATTCACTTTGTTACACGTGTATATATTATTGGCTAAGTTCCTAGAGAGTAATAACCAATAAATCCTGGGAAAATTGAATTTAACAAATATCCCGAACTAGTTCGGTTGATCACCGAACTCCTGCAATAACCCAAGATAAACTTGATCCATTTTCTCGAAGGGGTTCAACTAATAATTGTGGGATCCTTAAGCTCCCTTGTCCCTATAGGATAAAGAAGGTGACAACATTAATGCTTAGTAATCAAAGTACTCATGGGAAACCCTAAGCACACATATCTAAAACTTTCACTAACTTTCAGGAAACATTTTTACCAAGGGCCTTAGTGGTTAGCTAAGGAGCCTAACAACCTTTGGTTCAATGGTCCTTAAAGGTCCTCAAGAACCCCATTCATAAGTGGTAGTATGAAAAAGAAAAGAAAATTTAAGTATAAATAAATGCAATAATGTACGAACGTAGTTTAACCAAAAATATGTATTTCATACTTAATGGGGAGAGAAATTCAAATATACTTCAAGTAATTGTAATAGATTTTATTGCATTTGCAAAAAAAGTTAGTTTCTTTCGAGGATTCAAAAAAGGAATACCCCCACTTAGAAAGATTTTAGATTGAGGAACTCCTACCGGTTGCAAAATGTTGCCCAACTCATTCCACATGAAGTACGATGGGCCTTTATGACCAAACAGATCTGTAGGGGCCATAGGGCAATCATAAACAACTAGTAATCATCTTGTCCATTCGGCTCAAGAGAATAAGGAAAATGAATTTCAACCTCATCCATTAGTTCACGCTCGATCAGATCAAAATCATAAACATCAAAATTTGGCATGTCGGCCATGATCTTATAATGTATCTCCTAATAGGCATATATAAAATATTCATAGTCGAGGAGGACCATTGACGAAGAACTTAAAAAATTTCTCTAGGTACCAGAACTAAATTAGAGGTGCCAATTTCTTTTTTTCTTTAATAGTGGCAGTGAGATAACAATATTTCTCCTTGACATGTTCCACTAACTCTATTGTCCACAGCGTAATATAACCAATCTCTTCCTCAATAGTTATATTTGGATCTTTAGCTTCTTCTTCATATTCTTAAGATCTCCCTCAAGATGAGGGATGACTTGTAGCTCCTTATTTTTATTTTTGGATCTCTAATGCTATGTAGGCTTGGTTGAATGCAACATTCTACATCGGTTGAACACTAACATAAAATCGCAAATAAATGCACAAAGTTGACGAATGAAATAGAACCGTAAGACGAACACACTCAAAGAAATAAAACATGAATATGGGGAAAGTAAGCACCATGGAATTAGATTAGGTTGATTCCCTCCTCGGTCTTCGTTTGTACACGATTTTCATTGTATCTCTATCTCTAACCTCATCTCCCTTAACTATGTACCCTTATTCCTTGAGAAATCAGGTTTTAGGTAATTAAAATCAAATTATAAAAGTGTTAATCCATATTCCAATGACTATTACTAGAATGATACGATTCCAATTAAATTTTTAATTGATATGCATTTTTCTTAGATAGATTGATGAATCAAAGTCCCAAAATACTCCAAAGCCTCTTCAATACTTGGTCACTTCTCTCCTTAGCTCTCTAGGGTTTTATCAAATGACTAATGAGTGTTTTAGGTTTATCTAATTAAGCTAATAAGTGTGTTCCCCAGGAAATTATGCCTAGTACGAATATAAGTCTTAACCAAATGAGCCCAAAACAAGTTCCAAACATCTCAAAACTTAGCCTAACCCTAACTCCAAACCATTAGATTTAAAGCACACTATTTTAAGTCAAAAATAGACGTTTTATGCATCCCAAAACTTAAACCGGGATGGACCAAATTCTAGTAAACTAAATGTCTCATTAAATTAAATTATAACCCGATAAAATACAATTCAGTTAAAACTTAATTATTAATTATTAACATGCGACTCGACATTATAAGAAACTACTTTGCGATCGGTGGAACCGATATCGGTGGAATAATCCAAATAAAGAAACCCCAACACTTAGTCCTTGACCATTCAATAGTCGCCTATAATACCGAGTCACTGAAAATATTTAATTAATGTATTACCATGTATTATGATGATTTCCCAAAAGTATGAATTTATGTAACATGTAAATGAATCACATAACAACATATAAAATAATAAATGGCATATCACATGTCACAGTAGGTAAATCAATAATTAATTGTGAAATTTAATTAAATGAACACATTCCTGCCCCCTTAAATAGGGAATTTCAACCTAAAAATTTGATTTATATACCAGACTCGAAGATATCAAGATACCTCACTTGTGTGTCATCACCTCTCTCCCAAATAGACTGAGCCTCACCACGGTGATCCCACTAGACTCTAACTAACAAAATGTCCATTAAGAATATATAAACCGCGAAAGGGTTGGGCCTCATTAATGGATTAATAAACCCTCTCGTTCCTCTTAGCACAACACCAAACCATATGCCTTTTCACAGTCCTTAACCGTGATAATAAAGAATCGTCATGGTCATGGACCGTGACTCCCCAGGGCGCGACAATAATCCTTTATTGTGACAGTCCTTTTTAGCCTTGATTTATAAAACTCACGAGTGGCGTGAACCTTATAAAAGTTTATGACCATAACAATAAAGATTTTTCACGATTTAGTTACGGTTAAGGAAAGATAGATAGCCAATATGAAGGTCATACATGTATATACAACCAATGTAAAGGTTATACATGTTTATACAACAAACTTATAACCCATATTGAAAAACCCCATACACACACACACACACACATGTATGTGTGTTTGTAAACCATACCTTATGAAGTGGGGGAAATGTAGTTTTTGACCTAGGAGAGAGAAATAAACGAGTTGGAGAGAGAAAATAAGGAAAAGGGATGAGAAAGGGATTTAATTTGGGTTAAGATGCAATCATTTTTATCATAGTCAAGGACCATGACAAGGCCTATCCAAAAAAGTGAGGCAATTTAAGACTTTTGGTGTAGAGTGGGGGAAAGGTCTAAAAGATCATTAAATACTTCCTTAGAGATGAATGAGATCACATTAAATTAGAAATACTTAAATAATGGAGTACGACAAATTATGGGATAATGAAGATTCACTCAAGGAGGTTCTTCAAAGAGAGGTACAACCTTAGCTTTTGATTCCTGTACATGGATTTTGATCTTTTCCTCTGATACTAACTTGCTTATTTTTTCTTGAATGTTATTTTATAAACCGTGCGCATGTCAGCATCTTGGAGGCGTGACATCAGATATTGGATGACTTACGTTGTTGGTCACGTGAGGCAAACAACTCGATCTTGTTTGCCGCTATCGATGACTCTGAGGTTTATGAGGAGGGCCTTGGTTCTGGAAGCAGAGGGTACACTACTCACTATCGTGGCAAGGGTTTGTGTCGGGATCCTCGATAAGAAGGTGTATATTGATTGGATTAGGTTGGAAAGTTCGGGATGTGTTCCGAAAATTTTGGTCTTTTTTATTTTTTTCCTCTTTGAATCCTAAAAAATGTAAATGCAGTGATATATATATATATATATATATATATATATATATGCATTTTCATTTTGGTTTATATTGAATTAATGGCATGGCTTAGGCTACACGCATTTTTGATTTTTCACTAGGGATTTTATTTAAGGATGAAAAGTAAGAAAAATGTGTTAAATATATCGTTTTTGAAAATTTTCTAGAAAGAAATGTTTAGGAAACACTCATTGCAAATGGTTAATATAAGGAAGAACTCGTTTAAAAATTAAGGAGGCATAAAAGGAAAAGGGAATCTTCCCAAAACAGGGGTGTGCCAATCGGCATACCCCTTGGCCTGGCTATCGGCATACCCTTGCAGTTGTGGTTATTTTTTAGCCACGATTGTCCTCTTTCTGGATTCCATGGTACTTAGGAACTGTTATTAAATCAATAGATTGATTGCTTCATCTTTTATGGGAAATTTCAAATATAAAATGGGATTTTTTGGGGTGGATTATTAAACTGAAATTCAACTTCTTACCTTCTTTCTTTATTCCTCAAAGCTTTCCTACTCTCGTAGATGTCGATTTGGTTTACAGAAGCCTTTGCAACTTATCTTGAGGGTTTGGAGGCTATGTGCCCATATAATGTCAATTTTGTATGCATGAATTTGTGTCCATTATATTTACTCTTTATATCATGCATACCGAGAGCAAACAACCACAATCTGAGTGATTCATTTTTTAGTGCATCCATAAGAATTTGAATCAAAATGAATTTTTGAAAAGTAATGTAATGCTCAATCGGTGGAAATTTGAGGTTTAATTTTTGGCTTTGCACACACACACTATGGTTTGATACATTTGAATATGAATTTATGGTGATAATTTTTTGAAAAGTTTAAATTGTAAAATTTTTAAGTATTTTGATATTTATTTGAGTCAATAAAGAATTTGGTGGGTGTATTCATTGCAAACCCTCACGAGACAAAACTCATCCTACTAGGGTAACCTAGGGGTTTAAAGGCTTGTTGCATATGCTCAATGCAACAAGACTACCCCAATCATGATAGATTTATCCCATCGACGATACCAATTAAGCGCCTACCCCACGGGGAGGGAGAAATTTATTTTATGAACGTTTCCTCTAAGTCAGGCTTGGCATTAATCTATCGAAGACAATTCAGAATATCCTCTCGTTCAACAACTTGGACTCTTATCACATAATCTCAATCCTTTGGAGGATCTTAATGGGGTCTATGTCACATTTCCAAAACTTTATTGAGACTTAGGGTGAGCTTACTATGGTAGAATTTTTGCACCTGTACTAGTTGATCACCTCTCAAGGCGATTAACACGTTTTTGTAGCTTCAGATGTGATGTCTACAATTTGATTAACTATCAAATTAAGCCTTAATCTTATATTAATTAATTAGGATAGTTTGATGATAATTTCCATGTATTAATCTTATAATCAGATTGAATTTGGTATGTTCTAAATCAGAGCAATGATTCTTGATGATACACTCTTTTACACTTTGTTTTTAAAAGGCTCTATGGCCCATCGACCACCCTCAGGCAAGGATAAAAATCCCACGACTAGCCTTTGACCTCAAATACGTCACTAGTTGGTCCCAAGGACCTCTAATGCTCTCAAGGAAAAACAACAATACTACAAAATACCTCAGTAACTATTTCTCGTTCTTAGTATGAACACTCATTCCAATATGTCTACTGATCATCCAAGATCAGAGACCACAGAATCAGATTTATGCCATGTCTAATGCCCACAGCAGACCTCAGTCTAAATAGAAATGACCTATCAAGGCTATTTATCCCTCAGCACCAAAGTGTACCACCCCAAAACATCTCAAGAATAATATGATATTAGTCCATGGAAACTCTCATGATCCTAAGCCTTCGACAAGTCCGGCGCAACAAGTTTGGTAAAGCGGGTATAAAGCATAATACTATTCCACCTAACCACCACTACTCATCTCCACTTGCATTAAAAGCTCCCATCAACATTTAATGTTACCAATAACTACCTTACACCACCTAGAAATCCTTTAGCCAACATTTCACCCTCCTATTGAAATCATTAGAGCTAAAAGATGCTACAACCATTCTATGACTGTCCACACATTCTCTCTCTAAGAGTTTGAATATAAAAGGAAGGCTGGTGAAAGGTGTAATACCCCGTATTTTTATTGATATTTATTTACGGGATTAATTAAATTAAATGTGAATTAATTGAGAATTAATCCGGATAAAATACTAACGAGATGTGAGTTAGTATTTGATCATAATGTGCATATATGGTAATATATGAATATTGAAAATATTAAAATTGTCGCGAGACTGAAATACGGCAATTTGGGAAATTTTGTTGGGACGCGCGTGACAGTCGCGTCAGGAATGTAATTATTTAAATTAAAAAGTAAAATTTATTTTTATCAACTGTATGGTCATTTTGAGTGCGCCAACGAGTCCGGAAGGGTCAAAATAGTCAGAAAACACTAGCCGGGGGTTTAGTTTGGGTCCCGGGGCATTTTAGGGCCATACTGGCAACTTAAAAGGATATTTTGGTAATTTTGGAATTTGGGGAATTTTGACCAACGAATTTTGGGAATTAAAAATAGGGTATTTGGGAACCCACTAACCCATTACCAGCACTAAACTAATTAGAGGGCTATGGGAGTGATAGGAGAAGTTAGGAGAAGTTCCAAAGAGGAAACCCTAGCCACCATCACCATTTTTGGAAGAAATTTGTAGAGAGGAGAAGCAACCTTCAACTGTCAACATCAAATTCTGAAGATTAATCCAAGGCAAGTGGTTTAATTACGTTAATTTCAAGCGAATTTTTCTTCCATGCTTAGAAATTTATATAATTGCATTGTATTAGGAGATTTATAAAAAAAAACATGAAATTGGAGTTGTAAATTCAGGTTGTGATATAGGGATTGCATGTAGAATTGTTATTGGGTGATTATACTAATAGAAATACGACTTTGATGATACAAAAACGGATTTATTAAGTGAAATTGATGACTTTAAATTTCTAGGGTTCATACTCATGAGGGTTGGGTAAAATTGGGGATTGATGATAATTTCATGTTGTTTAGGAAGATTTGACGCTATAAATATGTTGAGGTATGACCTAAGTATGTTTAGGAATGATTAGGAACATTAAAATACTATTGGGATGATTTTTAAATGAGATTAGAGGTGAAGAAAATTGAGAAAAACGAGATAGGAAAATTCTGGGCTCGAAACTGGCATCTCGTTAGAAGACCTGCCCAGGTCGTTCAATCGAGCTCGTTCGAACGAGCTTCTAACGAGGTGACAGTTTTCCTTCTAATGAGTTGGATGTTCGTTAGATGCCCCTTTCGTTCGAAAGAACTCTCGTTCGAACGACCTCGTTCGAACGAGACTTCTAACGAGTTGACAGATTGGCCTTTTTGGCCTGATTTGATTTCTAGTGTCCCGTAACCTTGTTTAATTGTAGAGATAACATTACCTTGATGACTAATTGATATAGTTGGGATATTCGGGATATATTGAGGATTAAAATATAGAAGAATGATTTGAACCAAATGGTATTTGTGGATTAGGACGCGTGCGACTAATCACGATGCGAGGATAATTAATGACTTAAATGCATATAAATCGGGGGCATATAATTTGTGTGACATTAACAGTTGGTATAAGAATGAGAAGTATACCACTAATAATTATGGTAATTACTAAGAAGTGTGAATGCTTAGTATATATGATTTTATGTGTATGACATACCTACCATACAAGCTATCATGGGAGGTTTGCATTCGCTTAGGTCCATCTAACCTTTGTGTGCCTACAGGGGGATTTAGATTGTTACCTCGAGGACATAGGTAAGAGAAGGACTTATTGGGAAGTTAATAAGTCTGCTGATCATAGGAGCGTAGGTATGTGCGTGACCCATGTGATGTGACTGTGTTCGCCTCCATTGTTTGTGATTTGCTATTATCTGAGAACGATTCCTGAGAGATTCGGAATGCGTGATCCTTATGTACGTGATGTACCGGGATGGGATAGCAGAGTATGTGTGCACCGCAGCTTAGACTCGGGGTGCTTGTATAGTATATTTATGATGTGAATAATATACGGTTAAATGAAAAGAAATTGTTATGTTTTCATTGCGAGTATAATTATAGTAAAGCCTTGATAAAGATAAAAAGGGACAACCTGCTATGTATTGTAATGCTAATAATTGAGAATCCGAGTTTAAGCAAAGCTATCTATTCAAGTGATAACATTTGGGAATTCATAATGTGAATTGAGTAGATGGGTTAGAACTTATGTCGGTTTAGTTAGATATGAATACCACTTATATGGGTACTGTACGTTAGGAGTGCACAAGTAGTCGAGAGGTGAGTATTTCATGTGAGATCACGTCCTAACATGTATTTTGCATTCATCGTTTTAATGTTATTAAAGCACTTGCTGTTTTTAAAACTATTCTCCACATTCGGGCTCTGACCCGTTTGCTTTCAAATCTACTTTTTGTAAAAACCTTTTAGGTTCCCAGCCACAAGGACACCATGCATAGGAATTCTATTCAGGTGACGAGCTGTAGCTGTTGTGGAAGTTACAGGGCCTTGACAGTAGACGCATCCTTTCTAGTCTTGACTCCATATTCAGTTTTATCATTTGTAGGGCATGTCGCCCATTTCCTTTAGAGACATTTTATATTTCAGTTATTCAGACTTTGGTTTGTAATTAATTCAGGATGCAGACTTGTTTTATTTATTTCCATATTAGGATTGTTGTGAGGATTATTTCCTCCAGACTCATTATTATTTGTTGGTTACTCTATTGAGACTTTATCGTGAATGGTTGTGTTACATTTCTATAATTCATTTATTGCATGTTAATCAGTTTTAATTTAAAATTTGGCAACTCACTTTTTAAATACTAGGTGGTTAGTAATCATTAAAATGTTTTCGACAGTGATGCTATTAACTGAACCAACTTGGCATTTTGTATTGATTTAATAAAGGAGTAGCTACCCGGTATTTAATTAGTCGGGGTGTCACAAAAGGTTCCAAGACAACTCATCTCGAGCATTTTAAGAGATTAATGCACGAAGAACATGAGGAGATAAAAAACTTATAATTTCGCATCCATTAGTTTTTGTCACTAGTCCTAAACTCTCACAACGTTAACTTAATATGGAGAGTTGATTGGGGTCAAACGGGGCCCGAGAGCACCCGATGTCACTTAGATTAGTTTTCTAAGTAAGATGGATCGTTCATCTGTACCGTAAGGCCGATTTGGGCATGGGGTGGACCATTGAAAAGGGGATTCATAGAACTTCAAAGTTTCATTGGGCTTATACTCTGAAGAGAATGTTATTGGCATCGAATGGGGCTCGGGAGTGCCCGGTGGCGTCCAGATTAGTTTTTGATAGTGAAACGGACCGGTCGTCTGAACTGTAAGGCCAATTCTCGCATGGGGAGGGCCATTAGAAAGGTGATTCAAAACCCTTAGAAGATTTCTTGAGCTTACTCTCAGACGAAGAAGTTGATCGAAGTCTAACGGGGACCAAGAGCACCCGATAGAATCTAGATTGGTACTCGGAGTATGACTGAGGGTTTACGGTGAACGAGTGAGTGCTAGGAACCTAAAGAGGCTCTTGGGGGGATACTAGGATATGGTGTATACAGAAATTAAACATAACACTTACATGGTTAAGATATCATATTATATCCCTAAACATGCTTCTAAATACCGAATATAAAATCATGACGCTGAAATCATAAAATCGTTACAGATTATTCACTGATAACAAGAAATTTCTAGCCTCTGGACGATATGAAATAGTTATTCTTCCTCTTTATCCTTATTCTTCATCCTAAAAATTCTTACCAAGTTCTCACAAATATCTTGGGGAACTAAGATTTGTGTTTTGTGTTTAAAGTATTCAACTAATGAGGGTTAAAATCCCTTTAAAAAAGCTTAAGACCTTACGTCACTAGTAGGCCTAATTTTGGGTCTCTAATTGAGCTCAAAATATTACCCAGACTAGTCTAAAACTTATCCCAAAGGTTTACCTACCCCATAGTCCCAATCCAAAGAACAAAAAACAAATATTCAGACCTCCATGTCACTTCAGAATCGAAAACAAACGGTAATGCCTAACTACACATGTTATTACGTCACGGTGTAAATGAAATATACACACAATATTATTTTATGTGTTATACCTTGTCCAATACCATACAATTTATATCACTAATTAATTATTTATAACACGCGACACATGAATCACCTTAAATGAAAATTAATTACCACCAAAATTATGCATTTTATTATTAACAATCACACAAGTAATAATTAATCTCATTTGTTAATTTATTTCTCACTTAATAAACAATAAATAAAATCTATGAAAAAAATGTATTATAGTCGTACCCACTAAAACAGGAATCTCATCCTCGGAATTTGCCAAAGCATAATGTCATAATGTAAACCACATAAATAACATAGTCTTATGAATAACTAGCCCATAAAAATATCACCACGATATAAAGAAATAAGGTTCACATATGCCTACCATAGTATGCCAAGACTGAGTCCCCCATACACCCAATACCACATGTACACACCCTAAAAAGACCATATACGTATATTATATATATAAATCTCAGTGATATGTATAAGATATAACTATAAAATAAAGGCACATTCTCCTATCGTACTAATCGTGACTCAAATCTTCCTGAGATTACACCACCCATGCTACTGGTGGTGTGAACATACCGCCGTACTTTCGATCTTGAAATTTCTTGGCCCTGCTCGTCCTAAAACATGAGACATCTCGCAGCTCGATGCCTTATTTCTCCATATAAGTGACAAAAAATTAATAAACCAAATGTCCTATTACCCAACCCTAAACTCTCGACCCTTACTAAGTTTTTTGTGTCAAACATATCACAAGAGAAATCCAAATAGGGAACCCCCCCCCCCTCCCGATACACGACTACCTAACTTATTTGGTTATCAAGATACGCTGGCCCAAAGACCAAATACCTAATATAGTACTATTACAATAACCAAAAATACATCATGAGGTAGCTCCGAACTGTGACTATTCCAACATAAAGGTTCTCCCATTCTCAGAGTGATACCTAAACTCCCTAGGTTAATAGACCCAACAATCCTAAAAAAATATCATAGGTTCCCAAACATCCAATAAAGCATACCCTGACCATTCTGAATCCAATAGTGTTTTAACCCCTCATTTACATCTGAACAAATAACCAGTCCAACAAGGGTCTACTATAACTAGTTACTCGGTCATTTTTATTGTAATATCACCACATGTGACCATACACCACTTCATGTAACCGAGGCCATCCCTAGCTACATAGTCTCAAAAGTAAAATTATATTTTATTTCTCAAATTATGTCCCGTAACGACTGACATGCGCGTCCTGACTAAATTTATCGTAACTGTCGTATTTCTCACTCAAGACAATTATAATATTTTCTTATATTTTTTATTACTCATTCACTATGTAATATTCAATATAAATAAATATTAACCCTTTTTTTGCTAATTAATATTTATTGCACCGGATTAATTTCCAATCAATTTCCCATCTTAATTTAATTAATCCCTATTTAATCCAAATATAAAAATCATTAAAAATACGGGGTGTTATATCTCTCTCCACCTTCTTATGAAGCTACTAACCATTTTCCCATGGTTTTGCTTAAGAAGCTCCAGATCACGGTGTGTAACCTCTAGCTCCTCATTGTATTTGTACTGAGACATGAATTCTTGGGCGACATCCTCCCAATTATGGATTCTGAATTCTTCAAGGGACAGAAACCACCGGAGGGAACTTTCATTTAAGGTCTTATGATGTATTCGACCCACTATATCTTAATAGGAACCAAGGAGTGCCATGGCATGATGATATTTTTGAAGGTGAGCAATTGGGGTTCCTTTTCCCGCAACTTCTCAATGTCTGGCTTCTTCAACTTCTCTGGTAGTCTAGCTTTAGGATAAGGAGACATATGGGTATAGTCCATGTAGTTCCCTGATATTTTAACTTGGTAAAACTTCTTTAACAGTAGTTTGAGGTCTTCCTGAACCTTATTTAGTTCCTCCTCTTTGGGATCTATGCGTACCAGCAGATTAGTCACATACAGGGCAAGGTTCATAATCGGGAGTAAATCCGATGAAGGCCCATTTGTATGAGGGGCACACGGAGCATGATGATGTTCTTCTAGGACCCATACAGGATCGGGAGCGTATGAACCCATAGCATGTGGAAATATAACCTTAGGTTCTTTAAAAATTTGTCCCTAGTGTTACTGCATCTCATGGATCTCAGTTTGAAAGTTGTCAATATTATCATTGAGTTAGGATAAGATGACCATCAGATCGGGATACACATTCGGTGTTTGGTCAATGTTTTCCATGTAGAGATCGTGTAGGTAGATCCCAAACTCATACGATGTAACAGAAGAGGCATCGGAGCTTCGGTCTTTAGAGCTCGATGTATGTGAACGAGTTCCTTACTATATACCTCCCATCGTGAGTTCGATCAAGAGATATGATGCCGGGGAACCGTTCGATATACATCAAAGGTACGAGGCCAATGGAAGGTGAGAGTCATATCTCTTAGGCTAACTTCACCCCGCAGGATCGGCGCCCATCACAAAGTGATCCCCCAGTATGGGACAAATTTTTGGTCAATATTGTCATGCTCTTTGTGATGTAGTGTGAAAAAATGCATGAGTCTTCATTAGCATATTATGGAGAGAGTATTTTTTATTTTTCATTTGCATTATGAGTAAAGGGAGTACTACACTAATGAGGGAGCATATACAAGTTTTACGAAAAGTATATCTAGCATGGAAAATATACTACACATGGTGATGGGTACATATACTTGTGAGTGAGTGGCATGTGAATATTTGCAAGTGAGCGTGTGTGGTAGTGAGCCTATACATGGATCAACTACTAGTGGTGTGTGATATGTCTAAGTGAACATGGATATATAAAAGTGTGAGAAGTGTGGGTGCGTGCTAGTGAAGTCTAAGCATGGATTTCTAAGTGGTGTGTGGAACATGTGAGTAGAAGTTAATATATATACAAGTGTAACTATGTGAAGTGTACATGGAGAGTATATACAAGTGTAGGAAGTGTATAAGTGAGTGAAAAGTGATATATACATGAGGTAAACATATAAAAAAAATAGATAGAGAAAATGGAATACATGTAGGTGCATACGCACACATGTAAAAAAGAATAACGCCCTTGCAAAAATAGAGTCTAGACCTCTTAAAATTTCCCCAACAGAGTTGCCATTATGGTCATCTTGGGTGTGGGCATCCCTTTGGCGTGCTGACTAAGCATAAATTCATCTGAATTTAACCCCTTAATTTAGAAATTTTAATATCTTGATTTGCTTTTATCCCATATCATTTCTAATGAATTTTTCTAACAAGTACCTCGATTTTCGTGTATTTCTTATTGATTTTACAGGTATTTAGTGCAAGAAAAGAAAGAAAGGAAGAGAACAAAGGAAGACAAGTGAAAGAGCATTTTAGTAATTTTAGAGACATATTCCGGAGGTGGGGAAAGCTATAACGTTGAATAGATCTAAATTACAAGAACATTGGAAAAACCGGCACCCCAATCCGATTTCCGGTGAAGAAGTTATGCCCATTTAAAGTTGGAGACAGAAAGTCAAAAGTTGACATTAATTCTGGAACTTGAAGAGTTTCAACTCTTGAAATTTCTAGTATAATTCCTTTTTATTAGTTATAAAACGTGGAGAGGCATGAAAAAAGTCATATTTGGTTATATAAAAAGCCAAGCCCTAGAGTAATAAAGGAGAGGAAGAGGTGGGAGTTCCTTTTGGAATATAATTTCATATTTTTCTTTCCTTAGGATTTAGAAACCCCAGTTTGTAAGTTGAACAAGAGTTATTCAAGATTCAAGCTTCAAGTTCATATCTCCTTCTTCCATTCAAGTATTGCTAAGTTCTACTTTCAATTTCTTTCATATTGTAAGTTTAAATTACTCTTGTAGTTTAATTTTGTTTCTCAATTCAAGTTCCTTTTCAATGCATAATAGACCTATGACTTCCTGCACATCTAGAATTTTGTTTTCATTTAATAAAACCATGCCTAGCTAAGTTTTTAAGGGTTGGGATGCATGAACCCATCCCAATGTAAATTACTTATGTAGAAAATAGAATTTAAATTATAAATTTGAAAGAATCATGCGAGACAATTTTACAACCATTGTAGATCTTTTAATCTCCCTTGCCCTAGGTACTTGGGATGTTTAAGAATACGATGTGCGTATAATTATTTATCACCGCTTTATATTTACCTTTGATTTCGTATGGTGCGATCTTGAACCTCATATATGTAATGCTTAGGATCTATAAAGACTGGATTCATTGAAATTTATAATTTACAATTCTAGTATTCTGCACGGTAAATTACTAGGGTTAGGGGATTGTATTCCAACCTACTTTCTCATTCATCTTAATTAGTTTTCTCATGCATGCATAGTTAACTTTTTTTATTTTTTCCCTTTTCAACCATCATCATCTTTTTCACTTTTAGTTTATAAGTAATAAATCAATTAAATTCTATCAAACATTCCTTGTGGATTCGATACTCAGACTCACCACTATACTCCTTAAGAGTGTAGTTACAAGTTTAGTTTTTTTGTATTGAGCTTGGAAGCCGATAACAACGACTAGCGTATTACACGGACGCTCGATTTTTCAACTCGATCAAAATGGCGCCGTTTCCGGGGAGTGTTTTATTATAGATTATAATTGATTTACTATTTCGAAAGATCTTTTTTCTTTGGTTTTTTTTTTGTTTGTTTTAACCTTTTTTGTAGCCTTGCACAATTGAGCGCCAAGAAACGTTGAATCCTAAATCGCACACCTCTGTACGCGAATTTACATTTATATACTATTCGGTAATCATGTGTTTTCATGGTAAGTTCGGTAATTATAATGGCTCATACGGTAATCGTTTTCAAACTTTTTATTCTCAAGAGTCCACGGCTTGACCTATTACCATTGGTGAGGCCATTCTAACTCTTGAGTATGAAAGGCTTGAAAATGAATATCGGAGAGAAATTTATATTAAATATTCTCAAGAATCTGTGGCTTGACCTATTACCATAGGTGAGGCCTTTCTAAATCTTGCGTATGAAAATCTTGGAAATGAATATCGGAAAAAAAATCATTTTGGGGAATCCAACGATGAATTTTCTTTCGATATTTATGAAACTATAGAAGGTTTTCAACCAAATGAGGAATCTGAGGTTCTAGAGCCAAGGGATCTTACTTTGGAATAAAACACGCTTTTTCTAACCAAAAGAGTACTGGATTTTCTTTCCACCCAAAGAAAAAAGAATATCAATTATGGTCTTGTTAAGGAAATGGTCGCACTTTGAGATGATGTGCGTTCTATTTTGGAAAATAAAGAGGAGGTTGAGACTTGTGTGTCACCTCAAAATTTTGAAGAACATCTCATTGAAAGTGAGTCTTGCTCCCTTAAAATTCAATCTCCAAGTGATGATGAATCACTTGAGATTGAGTTTATTTCATCACCATTTTTGTTCACTGTTATTGAACCATTAGAAGTACCGCAAGATTCATATGAGTCGTTTGAAAATTCTGAAATGTTTACACCTTTTACCGACAAATAATATAATCATACTCAACAAATAACATTTTCACTTCCATATGGAATGACATAACTTACTGCCAAAACCATTTCCCAGTGAATAGTAAAATCATAACCATGGGATTGTGTTAACAGTCAATCCACACATAAAGAGATAACTCTTAGCAAAACAGCTATGCCCAAACAAAATTATTATCTTAAAATATATAAATATTATGAATCGTGAACTTTATTATATCCTTAATTCAATAATTATGCCAATAGCCAGTCTAGAATATGCCCATTTAATAGATGCTCGCTCGTTCAATGTAACCACAAATAACATCAGAGAATTAGCCATACCCTAGGCCCATACATCCACATAGTAGCTACACGCATCAAGCTATGTACCCCCGAACTTATATAAGATTAATTTATGCCTCAATCTACGTATAGGTAGGTACACATAACCATTTATCAGCATTAGGTGGTGGGTTTGCATACTCTATAAAACCATAATATTTTGACCTCAGTAGACTCCCAATCTAAGTGTCACAAAACCCACACTATCCCATGAGTAATAGGAATCGAAAATAAAAGAAAATTTTCAAATTATGTAAATCATATACACTTTAATCTCCATATTGTTTTACCCACTCTCAAACTGGTGCTATTTTGCAAATTATGCAAAGCCTATTACTATCACTTAGAGCTTGTGGCAATGCTAATTACATAAAATCTATAAGACTCAACCGAACCATCTTTGGTTATTGTCGACAATACCCAAAATACATATTAGGACCCTTGCCAACTACATGTTCATACACTAAACATTAAAAAAATGATAATCACCTTAAGAGCTTTACCTCATGGATCATCTCATTACCACATAACACCCTCTTCTGTTTTCCCCGAACTGTCTCTAATAGGGGTACTTTCAGTCTTACATTCATAATCATAATCCTCAATCAAAACATTCCCTTCCTTCGATTCGTCTGGAGCTTACTTGTTCCTTAACTTATGCATAACTAATACATCCATGGTATAGGCTCTTAATACGTAGTTGAATCCATTTTTGTAATAACCTCTCATTGAGTCATCTCAACCCAAATAATAAAAACAGGAATCCTCTCATTTCCATCTTTCACCTACACTTGTGTACTAATAAATCATTTCCATCTTGCTTTATCCCCTACTTCGAAACTATGCGGAGACCATGCTTATAGGTCAAAGATTCTCACATTTTCATCACCCTTAAATACATAATACGGATTTAACGTTATATATTAACCTTGATCGAATCTGAGCGAAACACAATTTCACTCTCCTATGGGAATTGACCACACATATACTCATCATCATAATAATCTTATTTTACTAAGTCAATCCATTGCCTCCTCTTTTCGGTAAACAAAATCACATAAAGGCATTTTACTAGCCTCTATTTCCATCATAATCCACATCAATATAAATAGAACCTAAATGTCTAATAGGTTCCTTAAGATCTCAAACTGTTTTATCTCTCAAAAATCGGTTCAACGTGAAAACATACACTACTTGTGACTATAAAAACCTCTAAGTTAAAAACTAGCAAATCGTGATAACTTCCATAATCATCCTCACAGTTTTGGCGAATGTCTTAGTCCAACCACTCATTATATCCTTGGCCAATAAATCACATTGGTCTTTATTCTCATTTTAATCTATGCTCTATTTCTCCTTGACTTTCGCCAACTCACAAAAGACAACGAACGATGTCTATAGGTGTTTCATTGTAACACCAGAATAGAAAATCCTCTAAACACATCAACGAACACTAAGTACATAATATAACGAATCAAACACAAATTCTAAAGATACTAGAAGCATAATCATTTGATACTAAATATAACACCTCCTATTTTCCACTCCTAATTGATCAAGTTGATACGCCTAAGATAGGGGAGCACTAAAATAATTTATATCATTCTTCGCATCAACGATAAATAAAAATGGCAATAAATGAAAACCAACCATAACATAATAAAGATTCAGTATCCCAATAAGAATAATTGAACTAAGATAAAACTGAAACTTCAACAAAATTGAATCCATTATAAATCTCTTTTATAAAAATGTCTCAACTGAAATAAAAGATACAACTGCAACCACCTTTGATAGAAAATCCTTAATACAAGTTATTACTAAAATCAAACAACACTCCTACTATAAGGATAATATCTGAATCTTCAACCACTTTAAGTATAACCTCGTAGCCCTTTAATCCTTTATATAAAAATAATAATAATACATGTGGGGGGAACAGGGTTTATAAATTTTTTTAAGTGCCCTAATTTTGCAAAACAAAAATTACTTTATCAAAACAATAATAATCGTGCGGGTAACTTACGATAAACATGCCATCTCGTCGACACTCACATGCAAAAGATACATGACCCATCATCATAAGTGAAATACTACACAAGTTCCCCACCCCAAGGCATAATTAATAATAAGAATTCCCATACCAAAACTCATCCAATGGATCAGATCATCCTCCTATATGATCACAAAGCATCGAACGGATGAACATATGATCTAAATCTGTCAACACACAGTAACACCATCGTCTACCTCTCTTGAAGGATCGAGCTATATGCATCTCACATCATGAGGTTATGGTCATCCTGAACATGTGATCACAAAACATCAAATTCCACAAAGTCCTGCAGTTTTAGTCAGACATGCGGTATAGGGTCACAACCACTTGAATCCAAAACCCCGACCGATGGATGGATAATGAGCAGCTGGTGTGTGTGTATATATATATATATATGCGGGATAACGTGTACTCTCAATTGTACCCAAAACATCCCAATCCTATAACGCTGGATTGCCCATTATATTCTTAGATTTATCAACTCTTAAGCCTTACTGAAATCTTCCTTGTCGTTTATCACACTTTAAATTATGAGTACACAGTTACATTCATATACAATCTATCTCGTAGAATATCATTACTAAGTTAAATAATGTTGACCCAAATTAACACCCCCAAACATCTTAGTTCGTTAGCATACAAACTACATGTACAAAACAATATATGTATCTATACATCCTCTCATATATATAACACCATTTCAAATGAGATCAAACGAATAAATTATCAAAAAAGCAATTTCACTCATTCTACAGGGGAGAATCAATCTAGTCCTAATCCGGATCAATCCGGTTGTCCCATACTAGGATCCTTCTTTTCCAAAAATGTGTTTTCGCATCCCCAATCGCTACTATAGCTAAACCCAAAATTCAAACACGTATAAAACCTAATATCTAGGAATATAAACATATAATCATGATCCTTATTCAATTACTCAACAAATAACATCAATCTAACATGAATGAAAGTTCAAATTTATCAAAACCAGTTTTAAACTTAACTTTTTTGCTTTGCATTAAAATGATCCAATTAATATGAGATTTTAGATTCCAAAACATCAAATTAACAATGGACAGTCATAATTACAAGTGATTGAGACCTAAATGTGCATTGTAACAACATAATCATAACCTAAAACTCAATTAATGATTTTTAATAAAATGCCCAATTAAATTAGATTACAAAACCCATCAATAGTTTAATTCAATAACCCGATTAAACCTAATACAAACATGGTTAAGATAACATATTAGATCCCTAAATAAGATTTGAAATCCCGAATCAAAATACCTGGCATTCAAATCATAAATCAATTACAAATTATACTGTGATAAAGCAAGAGATTTTTTGCCAGAATGGTATGAGCGAGTGGTTATTCCTCTTGATCCCTTGTTCTTCCTCCTCAAAGTTCTTCCCAAGTTTTCCCAAATCTCTTACGTAGCTAGGGTTTATGTTTATATGTAAAGTGTTTGATTGATGAGGGTTAACACCTGTTAAAAAGGTTAAACCCACAGGTGAGTAATAGGCCTAAATTTGGGTCTCTAAATGATCCCAAAATACTACTCAAACTACTTCAAAACTTTGTACAAAGGTATAGCTAACCCATAGGCCCAATCCAAAGCACTATAAACATATATTCAAGCCTATGTGTCACTCCAGAGTCCAATTCAAACAGTAATACCTCACTACACATAGTGATACCTCATGACGTAAATAAAATATACATATAATACTACTTTATGTGTAATACACAGTTCAATACCATATAATTTATATCACCAATTAATTATCTACGACACGTGGACCAAAAATACCTCAGATGAAATTTTGTAATTTCCCTCTAAATTTTGCATTTTATTTTTAACAAATCACACAAGTAATAATTGTCGGGGGATTGAAGATAATCTTTGAATTAGATAAAGCTTCCCCAGTTAATAAAAGAGACTCAAGAGAAAGAAGCAGAATAAAGACCGCGAGGCTACTCAACGAGGTAAATCAGCGAAGTAGCCCAGTGAGGAAATTGGCCGAGAGATCTCTTCTTTATCTTCCTTTATCATTTAGTCAAATTGTACCTTTTAAATACATTGATTATAATTCTCTAACGATTGTAATATTGAGTGTGAGGTCAAATGGTACTTGCGAAAGACCAGGTCTGGCAGGGCCTAGGAGAGCTTCCATGCTCTATCGAATGACCTCGCCATGAGAACTTTAGTGAGAGTTGATTTGGAGGATTGAGAAGTGAGGAAGCGTTAGGGCTTGTCTCGAACATCTTAGATACACCTAGTAAAACATCGAGATATCTTTATATTTTGGAATCTCGTGTAGAGAAACCTCAAATTCCATCGTATATTAAGCTTTGAGCCAAATAGTCCCCTACCAAATGTCACATCTACTTTGGTGATGTCACCAACCAGCTAAACACTGTCCAATCCAAACTCGAGTAAACCACTATGGTATTGGGGTTGTCAGATTGTTTGGTGAGCCACCTATGTAGTGACAGTCCTCTGACGCATAGTGGTTAGGAAAGAGGCATTTCTTGGCATTTAATGATCATGATGTAGGGTGTACTGATCCATCAGGCATTTAATGTTTGCAACGTAAAGTGTGATAATGAGGTCTTTCACGTGAAGGTAGATTGAGACGTCTCAAAAATAGGTGTGGGGCTATTTATGGGCCTCAACCACCTGTGAGATGAGGGAGTTCTTTCTAAAAATTTATTGCTAGAGAGAGAACATATCAGAGAGAAGTTATTATAAACCAGAGAGTTTACTCGCCCACCATTGTCATTTATTGTGAAGCTTTTAATATCTAAATAGATATCCTTTAGAGGTTGTTGGTGTGTTGGCTGCCTTCCAAGGTGTATACTTCTCTCTCCTATTGAATGAGTTGCTTCTGAGTTTCCTTTATTTTTATTTAAGTTATACACGAGAGACTTGTGAGTTCAATCTGAGTGTTGATTATATACAATATTGTGTATTCATTTGTATTTATTAAAGATTTCTTATGTTATCATTTATCGTCATATCTATAGGGGTTACACCTCAACTGGTAGTACTATACTCCCAAATGGAAAGAGGACTACCCTATTACATTTGCCGTCTCTACTGGGGAGGTATTCTTAAAAAACTATGGCGTGAGATAAGGTTAACCTTACCATTGATTTTGATGCTATCCAGTGTAGAGAGGAACAAGCGGTGAGGGAGCTTGAGGCTGTCAGAGATGGGGTTCATAGGGTGAAGGTTCCCCAAGTTCAAATTACAACAGGAGTCCCAATGATAACGCAAGCTTCTCCTAGTGCCGTGTTGGGACAGGAATAGATGGACCTTCTCATGGGAAAGTTTTTTGAGTTCTTGCAGACTCCCTTAGTTGCAACATCTTTGGGAGGGGGATTTGACCCTAGATTCTTTATAACACCAATGGCGGCTCCGATAACCCCATCAAATGCAGCTCCAACGGTAACTTCCCCCACAAACACTATACCTACCCCTATCCCAACGGTGAGTACCCAAGGCATGGTAAGTATTCCACCAGTGGTCCCTCATCCCATTACTCTAGTGGCTCAGAAAAGTCATGCATCTTCCTTGGAAGAAATGAGGATGGAGATGCAGAAGATGATAGCATCTTCCTTGCAGTCAGTCAGAGAGGTAGCATCGGTGTATGATGGTTTTCTTTCTCTATCCAAAGGAGTATAATTAGTAACCTTATCCGAATAACTACATCCCCTCTTTTTTCAAGAAGTACACAGGAAAGGGGGAAACTCGAAGGAACACATCAAGAATTTCATTGATCATCTCGAAGCTCATTTCAATAATAAGAAACTCAGGTTGAGGGAATTTTCCAAATCCCTAACCGATAAGGATTACACCTGGTACTCTCACTTAGAACCAAAGAGTTTCTCAACGTGGGAGGAAATGCATGTTATATTTCTCCAGAAGTTCTTTCTGGCAGAAGATGAGTTCACATTGACACAACTAGGTAGGGAAAAGCAACGGTCGGGGGAGGAAGTGGTGGCGTACATCCAAAGGATCAGAGATAGGTCCCTCAACGTGAGAGAATAGGCCAAGGATTCTAAACTCTTCAGATTTGTTTTGAAGGTTTGCTCCCAAAGTACATCTGTTACCTCATCAACGAAATGCGCGAAGAAACTTTTATTATGTTTTTAAAGGGAACAAGGAACATATCGTTGGTCATATGGCTAAACTCGATCGTGGTGCCTGTGATATTCAGGCAGTCAATACAACCCATTGTGGCACGTGGACAACCCCCACGAGTGGAGTACACCGATGAAGGAAAGGGGGAAAAACAACCAAAGAAGATAATAAGATAAAGTTAGGTAGAGATAGAGAGGATCCACCGCCACTACCTTGTATTATGGAGGAGGTTGTCAGTTATTACAACACCATAGTCCAAGATGGGAAGTCTATGAGACCAAGGATACTCCAGCTATGGATCCAGATGGAGAGACAAGAGATAATCCCAAATATTACAAAATCCATGGAAATATTGGTCATCTAACACCAACCTTCTTTACACTGAGGAAGATTATAAGCAAACACATGAAAGTAAGGACTCTACAGATCCCTCAAGAGAATGTTAATAACAACCCACTACCAGCACATGCAGCTAACCTAACAGTTGCTTATGATGAAGAGGCTGAATGGGAGGTGAGGGAGCTAGAGATTGAATGGAAAGAGTTTGAGGAGGCATTGGAAGACTGCACCACATGAATGGATAATGTGGTGATATCCTACAATGAAGCTAGTGCCAAACATGGGGAAGATGTGTACAATTTGGAAAATAAAGAAATAAATTAGGGGCTAAAATACCATGTCATATCTTAGTCACTCAAGTTCTCATAGTTCTTTGACCAGGTGGGGATGCCGAAGGAAAGACAACTGGAGATAACGCAATCAATCCTAGACATTGCATGAAAGGATGCAGTTCCATCGCTGAGATGGAAAGGGCCCATGGCCAGATTGGTGAGAAAGTTCTTGTCTGAATTGACTTTTAGTAATGCACATAGGGACGTAAGGTTCCTACACAACAAGCCCTTATATGTCATGGCTAGTATCAATGGTGTAAGTTTTATGAGGGACCTAGTGGATGGGGGAGAATTGATAAACATTATGCCCATCAGTTCATTCCATTCATCCAATATTCCTGAGGCAAGGTTGATAACAATGCCTTTGGTGATTTTTGGTTATGACAACTAGTCCTACAAGTCGATTGGGTATGTGAATGTTGGAATTATGATGGGGAATATCACTTCACACATTAAATTTCATGTGATTAAGAGTGCTACTTCTTACCAGCTTCTGATAAAAAGGGTGTGGATGCACCATCACGGTTTAGTCCCTTTGACATATCACTATTGCACTAAGGCAAACATGAAAGGGATTGAGATCGTTATAGGTGAAATGAAGAAGCCATTTGTAATAAATGAGGCTCACCTAGTGGATGGAGGTTCTACACAGAGCTGGAGGAGGATGCTAGAGTCCTAACGAGAAAAATGGAGGGAGCCAGAGATCCCTCTATCAGAGAAAGGATGAGGCTTGTGAATGGTTAGAGCAGCGAGGAAAGAAGAAGAAGAGAAGTAGCTGAGGAGGTCAATCATGATGATACTAGACCCCAGAATATCTCTAAATAACTGAGAGATAGAATGAGGACTAGGATGGACCGATGGAGCATGAAGCACAACGATAAAGCGTTCCGAGTAGGTTTTCAAGAAATACATTAACAGAAGCTTCGAGAGAAAGGAAATGGAAGGAAGTTATACGGCTAACAAATAGTGCAAGAAGATGATAACAAAGGATGGGAAGGCGATTTATCGCCTTTGAAGGTATGAGCAGGCGATTGAAGGAGTTATCCCAAAAGCTGCCGAATAGGCTGACTCAATGTGTGAGTGTATCCTAGTAAAGCACCATGGGCAATGCATGGTTATAGAAAACTCTAACATATAAAAGTTTGTGGAAGAAGTGGGGGAAGACCCAGAGTACATGATGGATCAATTGAATCCACAAGTGTAGGCGCTCGAACAACTAGACTTATTCGAAGAATGAGAAAATCTAATGCCAATCTTCATTTCAAAGGATCTGAGCGATGAGAAAAGAAAGGCCTTGATTGAGTTAATTCGGGAGTATAGAGAAATTTTTATGTGGAAGTACAAAGAGATGGAAGAGATAGATGAAGAAGTAAGTTTTCACAAGATTAACCCTATGCCTTCATCCATACCGGTGAAGCAAGCTATAAGAACTTATAAGCCTGAGCTGGATCTAAAAATTAAAGAGGAGGTGAAATAATTGCTAGTAGTGAGGTTCATCAAATTGATACAACACCCACTTTTGTTGTCAAGAATTATCCCAGTGGGAAAGAAGGATAAGAATCATATAAGCATCTGTGTGGACTTCTGGGACTTGAATATAGCTTCCCCAAGGGATGAGTTCCCTCTGCCCTCCATTGATAGATTGATCGATGCAACTATTGGACATGAAATGTATAGCTTTATGGATAGGTATGTGGGGTACAACCAGGTCAAGATGGATCTAACTTATGTAGAGAAAACGGTGTTCAGAATCCCGTTAGGCAATTTTATGTACAAAGTAATGACTTTTGGGTTAAAGAATGCTGGGGCAACATATCAGAGAACGATAATGGCCATTTTCCATGACTTTTTTAAAACGTTTTTGTAATTTTATGTGGATGATATGGTTATTAAGTCAAAGAAGGAGGAGTCCCATCTGGACGATTTGAGGAAAGTGTTCATTCGGTGCAGGAAGTACAAGTTGAAGATGAACCCACTGAAGTGTGCCTTTACAGTTACAAGTGGAAATTTCCTGGGCTTTGTGGTGGATCGGTAGGGAGTGAAGATAGACTAGGACAAGCAGCGAGCAATCCTATAAATGCCATGTCCAAAAATAACGAAGGAACTCAAGAGTTTCTTGGGTGAAGTCTCTTATCTCTGGAGATTTTTATCGGGGCTGGCTGAGATAACTCATCCACTGATGGAACTATTACGAAAGGGCACAAAGTTCAAATGGCAGGACACTCACCAAGAATATCTGACCAAGTTGAAGAAGTTTTTCACTTCTTCATAAATAATCATTTCTCATAGGGAAGGGATACCATTACAGCTCTACCTCACATCTACCATAAAGTTCGTTGGAGCTCTCTTGGTGGAGAAAATTGATGGGAAAGAAATACCAATCTACTACCTATGCATGATCATACATGGACCAAAGGCAATGTACAGTAGTGTATAAAGACATTGTTTAGACTTGTGTTTGTAGCACAAAAACATAGACAATATATGTTATCTTTCGCAATTCATATTGTGATAAGATGTGATATCATTATGTTTTTGTTGGCGAGAACTATTTTGATTGGAAGAGCCGTTAGGTGGTTCCTCATCCTTTCATAGTATGATTTAAAGTGTGTGGTCCCTTGTGAGATCAAGAGCCTAGCGTATGAAGATTTATTAGAAAATTTTCCATCTAAGATATTTGAGCCACCTAAAGAGAGCATTCCAGGAGATTATTTGCAGCCCAATTTTTTGGGTGCGGACCTTGAAGAATGGACCATGCAATTCAATGGTTCTTAGACAAAAAAGAAGGTAGGAGCATGGGTTATCCTTTCTAAAGGGAAGGAGAATTTTTCTTTTCCTACGAGTTAGATTTCCTATGCTCCAAAAGTGAACCGGAGTATGAGGCATTAGTACTAGGATTACTAGAGGACATTTGGAGGGGCATCCATTCACTGTGAATCAAAGGGGATTCAAACTTAGTGGTTTAGCAAGTGAATGGGGAATATGCATTGAAGCACCTCTACCTAGCGCCCTATAAAAAAATTGTCCAATAACTAATCAACCCGTTCCATCAGGTTAAGATAAGGAGGAATTCGAGAATGATGAATAGACATGTTGATGTTTACGCCGCCATTGCTAAGAAAGTGGCCATGAAGAGCGACATAATAACAATTATGATAAAAAGAAGAATAGATCCCTCGATGGTGCACTTGATCTTACCGATGGAAGAAGATTCGGATTAGAGAGCGATATCAAGAAGCAGTTGGAGTCTGGAAAAGGCAAGATGGAACTGAAATATCTAGAACAGTACTTTAACAGTAAAGGAAGTCATTACTTTAGGAATGTGGGAGGATGGTTGTCAAGATGCATCGATCCAGAAAAAGTAGACCAGAAGTTAAAGAATGCACATGATGAACACTGCGAAACAACTGAGATCCCTCTATACGAAAAAATTCTAAGAGAGGAATACTTCTGGCTAACGATGAAGTAGGATGTAGTAGAGTTACAACAAAGGTACGATAAATGTCAACGTTTATTATAAATAGTTGAATGTCACTTCGTTAAAACTTAAGAAAATTAAAGGAAGACTTACATTGATTTTATTAAAGATGGATTTATTCCTATAGAGAAAATTGATGCGATGGGACTGACGCGAAGGGCCCCACAATTAGACATTCAAGAGGATCATCTATATTGTAGAGGATAATTCAAAAGGCCATTAAGATGCATCGCGAAGGATAAGGCAACGGAAGTTTTGAAGCAAGTGTAAGGACATATTTTCATAGGTCCGTTATCAATTTATTATGTCGTATACAACTACAAGTCGTCGAAGAATTGAAGAAGTTTTCATCTACAAAAGACGAATCCGAATTACAAGTGGTCTTCAACATTCAAGCCCAAGAATATGACATTTTGTAAGATAATGTTTAAAAGTTTTATTTACATTTCATATTAAAGTGTTGGGATATTTTTTAACAAATATTTTTTCTTAAGATTATGTTTTCGGACACCTTTCCGTAGAAAAATCATAACTAATTCATAAAAAATCAGAATGATACGAAACTAGAGGCCACGCGTTCGTATCAAAATTTTCTACAGGTACGCGTGGAATCTCGCTTGATAGGTCGTTCAAACGAATTTGTAAGGACATATTTTTATAAATGTTCGGGGTAGATTCCAGGAATTTTCTATTTTTCTCCTAGATCACAGTTCATATGTCTGATACCGCTACATTCGACACGTCAACACGATCATCCTCGACGGCCTGTATCCGAATTCAATGCATCCACTTTCTTCATGTGCATCATGCTACATGCAACGTGCTACTCAGCTCATTCCCACTACTCCACTACGCTCTATCAGTAAAATATTTTAGTGGAGCCTTAATTATTGGCAAAAATATTTGGGAAATGTTTTTGAAATTTATTTTTGAAGTCTGGATTATTTTTTATCAAAAGCAGAATTTTTCTAAGTGTAGAAGCGAATGGCCTCGATCGACGAGATCGCTCAAACGACTTTGAAAGTCGTTCGCGCGAGATAGGCATGTCGCGCGATCTCGTTCGAACGACATATGTCCTTCGTTCGAGCGACATGGCTATCTCGTTCGAATGAGCCACCGCCTCAATTTGTGTATAAATATCTGATCTCCTTCTACATGTTTTTCAAGTCTTTCTACAATCTCAAAATTCTGCGAAAACTGCCCAGAATAAGAATTCACCTTTTAAGGTTTTCTAAACCATTTTGATTCACAAAACCATTCCCATATATATGTGTGAATCTTTAAACCTTCAAGAAGATCATTTACTCATCTGGAGTAATTTGTGAGGAAGCCGCTCTCTTCGTCACTGTTGCCCTACTGGAAAGGGATAGTTCCAGCCGCCGACAACAGAACCGACACCCGAGGGTATTTCTGTGTCTCTGTATTTTCATTATAATCCGTGTAAGCCGTACTCTTACAAAATTATTATGAAAATAAAAGGTTTTTCCCCGTTGGGGATTTTTCCTCATAGTTGTGTTCTTGCATGTTTCATCATCGTAGTTAATCACATATAGATGCATGTTTAGGAATTAAGTGGTAAAAACTGTGTTCAATTAAATAACTTCCTTATTTGAAAGCAAGTGCACTCTTCTTTAGCAAGCTCACGATCCAACTCATGTTGGAGGGGAAAAGTTATATGACCAATTAATACCCTTTGGTTATTATTGACCAACCATAGATAAAGATTATGTTGAGTTTTTTAAAAGTGCAAGGCATGCCAGCTATATGGAAACATAATCCATGCTCCTTCGGTGGACTGACACTCTTTAGCCACTCCTTACTTATTTAACACTTGGGTATTTGACCTGGTAGGGGCAATACATCCAAAAGATCTGGATATTAGTGACAATGGAGTGATTTACAAAGTGGGATAAGGCGATACCACTCAAGAGAGAAAGAGTAAGTGTGGTGTCCAACTTCATTATAGAGTACATAATTTGTAGGTTTGGTATTCTAAAGGTATCCTCTCTGATAACAGGACCCCATTTGTCTACAAAAAAGTAACAATACTAATAGACAAATACTCCATTATCCATCATACCTCAACGATGGCATATCCTAAGGACAATGGTCAAGCCCAAGCAACTAACAAGACTTTGGTCAATATCTTGGCCAAGACGATGGAAGAATTCCTAGGATCGTGGGATGATAAGATTCTAGTAGTTATGTGGGCCTATGGAACAACGAAGAGGAAACCAATAGGGTATACACTGTTCTCTCTCATGTTTAGAGCCAAAGCAATTATGCCGGTAGAGATGGAAGTTCCCTCAGAGCAGACATGTATAGTTGGAAGCACTGGATGAACATAGGGACAATATGATGCAACACTTCCAAATGTACACAAAGCAATTCTTCAGGGCATATGATAACTTGGTAAGGCCAAGAAAGTTTGTAAAAGAAGATTTGGTTTTGAAGGAAGTGATGAAGTACATTCGAGGGCTCCCATTGCCTAAGTTTGCTAAAAATTAGGAGGGACCTTTCATTATAGAGAAGGCTCACGATTCAGGTTCCTTCTTAATATCTAAGATGGAAGAGAATAAACCATTCAAGATTAATAACAAGTGGTTGATGGTATATCATATTTAAGTGAGTAACCTCAATTAGAAATTTATTTTGTGATAAAGTTATGTTGCAATTCGTTATATGAGTTATCTCTTTTTATGATGAGATAAGAAGAAAGAGTTAACTTGTAAATGGTAAGAGTTTAACCTTTGTAATAAATAGAAAAGTTGTAACAAAGCAGTGCATGATAACGAAATACTATTTCCTTCATTCATATACTTAAAAGGATTACAAAATTGCTAACTATTTCCCAAAATTTACATTTAAGGAAATAAAAAAAATTATTACAACACAAAAGACGGGAGTTTAATCCAGAAGTAACCACAAGTTAGGCTGGGAGAAAAAGCCTCCAGGAAAGATCGAAGAAGCCTCCAAACATGTTCTCTGAGTAGCGATGCAGCCTTCAAGCCTAGTCTGTACTTAAGGATGTTCGATCAATAAGGCTTCGCTTTCTTATATGGCCTTTAATAGAGCTTATTACTAGCTTTAATTTGTCACAGCTGCTACTAACAGAGAGGCTAACTCTAATAGCCTTTTCTCCTCAACCCATTAGGCCTATACATGCTTTAGATAAAGTTCCCTTTGCCTCTCCATCTGTTGTATCTTTAAAAGTTTTAAGTGTCTAATTAGCTAGTTTAGATGGAAACCATCCTTGACCATCTCCCTTAAGATGCTTAAGAACTGATTGATGAGGGGCCTGGTAAGGTTAGACATTGAGTAGTAACCACCTCAGTAATAACGGCTTCCAGAACTTAGATCCTATAATTCATCACCAAGGTATTTTAATGGATCCAATCGGTAGTGAAGATTTGAGGATGGTGAGTGGCAATCTACTTAATAATGGAATGATTAATTATACATATTTGGAGAGACTGAAGAAGAAC
The DNA here is from genome assembly GCA_949130495.1 of Sambucus nigra. Taxonomy (NCBI): domain Eukaryota; kingdom Viridiplantae; phylum Streptophyta; class Magnoliopsida; order Dipsacales; family Adoxaceae; genus Sambucus; species Sambucus nigra. The sequence goes on along the minus strand of OX422220.1, from coordinate 448,358,554 downwards.
CATGAGGTAGAACTCATAAGGAGCCATGTTTATTAGAGAAACCTCACAACCTGACTCGCTATCAGTTGGCAGTTTTGTACTTGAACCATGATCGTTATGACTTGAATCCTCAAAATGGACTAGTTCTTGGTGTGTGGATTCAACAGGTTAATGATCACGCAAATTTGGTGCTTCAATAGTTTCAGGCTCCCTCACAACCCGAGATGTGATAAAGATAAATGAGTTTGAGTAAAAAAAAAATCTTAACAAGTAGTTTTCATTGTTAAGTCACCGTTATAGGTGGAGTTTAAGAAAAATCTTAACAAGTGGTATTTATTGTTAAGTCACTGTTATAGGTGGAGTTTGATAATAATCTTATCAAATGTTTTTCATTATTAAGTCACCGTTATAGATGGATTTTGACAAAAATCTTAACAAGTGGTTTTCATTGTTAAGTCACCGCTATAGTTGGAGTTTGAAGAAAATCTTAACAAGTGTTTTCATTATTAAGTCACTGTTATAGGTAGGGTATGAAAAACCTTAACACGTGCATTTTCATTGAGAAGTTAACTTAAAGGCATAACGATAACACTTAAGCAAAGAAGAGGAAGAGGGAAGAACATACATCAAGCACAATTACAGGAGTAACGATTGTTGGACTAACAACTTCACGGGTAGTAACTGAAGAGATAAATCCAACATCCCTTTGACTCTCAGTTGAACCTTCAACAAGGGGAACCTCAGCCCTTGGCGATGCACCTTCCTCACAAAAAGGAACAAGTGACAATTTTAGGGAAGGCTCAACCGACATCATTTGAGCTTTAGATGATATATCAACTCCCATAGAGGCTGAAAGAACACCTGGGCGAGAAGATGAAGCAATGGTAGAATGAGGAACTTGGGGTGTCTTAGAGCAAGAGATAGGAGTCAAACCTGGAGAAACCTATAAATAATGTTTAAGTGTTAGGCGGAAGAAACACAACATAGAGGGGATGCAAAGGCACAAAGAGTGAGATTTTACCTTAGTGATATTAGTGAAAGAGGAAAACACAATGGCAAGCCTCACCAAAGGGAACTAAAGAAGTGACCCAGTAAGAGATGTGGCTAGGTCATAAGCAGTTACAACCCAAAAGCTAAGACAAAGCTAAGTACACAATAGAGCTAAGGGTAAAAGATGGCTAAAAGAAAAATAAGATATTAACTCTAAAGGGATGGAAGAGACTGGAACAACATCCAGAGGAACCAAGGGTAGGGGAGATGCCTCAGGAAAAGCCAACGGAGTCTCCTCTAACTGAAGGGAAGCTCCAACATATTCCACAGAGGTAGTAACCCTCATGGCAGCCTCCTCTGCACATTAAGAGGCAGAACTGCGAGAATAAGTAGGCCCAATCGTGGGTGAATGAGGAGGAGATGCAACGGTCCCATGAATATCGAAGCGTCCTCCCATGAAAGGTATCATAGGTGGAAAAGGCCTTTCTATTTCAATATCCTATACAAACAGAACAAATTTTGACCAAGTGTTAGAGAATACACCTCACTAAGTTTGAAATGTCTAAATGTGGGAAAACATGCCTCTTGCTATTGAGAAGAGTGAGAAAAAATAACCATGGGTGAAGCAGGAGGTAAAGGTAAGGGAGAAGCTCTCTTAGAGGGATCATGCTCAATATCAGGACTATTGTCAAGGGTAATGGCCTGAACGGGATCTTGAGGAGGATAGTTCCTAGGAATAGAAGCATTAGGTGTTGGTTTCATTTTATAAGAACATTTCGTATAGGTCTTTGTACCCAGAGTCTTCTTCCTGGCATCAGATCCACCAGCCTCAGAGGGGACTCTATAACTTTTTATCCTTGACATATCCCCCTCAGTGGGATTTACCACGATGATGGGAAATACAACGGTAGGAGTAATGGGGGAGTGTGTTATTAAAATACGTGTTGTACCAACTCCAACTCATCTTGGCATTTAGCTCTTATCTCCCCACTTAAATCTGTAGACATTTCAGGAGGAATGGAGGCAATAGGAAATGCATCCACAGGAACTTGGAATTTAAGTTGGGATTTGGACTTTGAAGAAGTCCCACTCTTAAAGGCCCTTTCTTTCTTGGCGAGAGGTTTTGAAGGCCTTTCTCTAGGAGCTATGTCAATAGAAGCACCTTCGGCGGAGCACCTTCGATAGTTTGTTTGGGCGTGGGGGCTTTCTTAGCCAATGGTGCAGTAGTGAGGACCATGGGGAAGTATGCAGGCAATTCACTAGGAGGATCCTTGGGAGTATGACTTAACAGGAACTCAATCCCAATGATGGAATTCCCCTTTAGTCCCAGCTTTAAGGGTGGAAAATTCTGAACCACTAGGTATACAGGGGGACTTTGGATGACCTCTTCAATCTTAGCTGGGTGTGACGGCCAATACTTCAACACAAAATCCGAAGTAATATCACCCTTCTGGGTGAGGGAAGGGATTTTAACTTGGTCGCTAATTGCTGAATAGATAGTGGAGGCCGTTGAGGCAGTGTATAAGTTACAGGCCTTAGAAAAAGTAGCTCTAGTGTGTGACTTCTTAAATACTGGCCGAGAAACCCCGTGATCATAACCAAACTGACGACTTCAGCAGTTGGGGTAGTAATGTTCTGAGGTGTATCCCCATTCATTATAGGAGGGTAAGTAGCTTGGAGTCAAAGCTAAAATGATGGCGAATGAAGGATCCTCCATGATGAGATCCTCATAAGTGGGTTGCACCACCCTGGATGTAGGACCAAAGAAATTCCAAGTGTGGGAAAAGAAATCCCCACCATAAGGCCTCATAACGAAGCAACTTGTTTTGTCACAAATGACCAAGATGTCCATGTGACTTTGTTTTTGTTGGAAATGAAAAAGGCGATAGGGCTTGATGGTTTATACAGTTAGAGGAGGGACTGAGTTGGTCGATATTTTGAGCAAATGATAATACAGGAAACCCGTTAAAACTATGGCATTGGAAAAATTGGCCAAGTTATATCGGCTAAGTTATATTGGCCCAAAGATCGTTCCATGTCGAGGAGGGTCCTATCTAGGAAAGATTAAAGTGATCGTAAAGCCATGGATGCCAGAGGGAGCTTGTAGCCATGTCCAAACGGATGGAGAGATTAATAAGGTCCCTGCGAGGTTGGTCGTTAAACTTACTAGGCAAGATAAAATGGGATAGATTCACAAGTATATATGCTGGCAGCTCAATGGGTGTACCTTTCCCTGGTCCAAACTCAACAAAGGTAGAAGAAAGATAGAAGTATCTAATGAGAAGTGTGAAGGTAGATTTTTTGGAAGTACCGATGCATCTTCTACAAATCTGATTCAAGTCTTCTTGGGCCTATATTTCTTCGGCATCCAAGGCCTCATCATGGTAGGGCAAAGTACATATGAGCTCAAAGACAAGTAGCTCATAAACATCCTCAAGGTTAATGGTGAACTTAGATATAAAAGTGGAGTTAATCTTGACGAGATGACATCACAGCGATGGCATCCAAAGCAGGGGCAGGAGTAATGGTGGTGGGAGGCGGAGCAGTGATGGTGGGGACAATTGGTACATCTGGTGCACTAGAAGAAGACATTGTGGGAGAGGTGTGTAGTATGAAAATATTGAAAGAAGAGGGAGTGGGTTGGAAATAATGTAGTAACAAAGGTTGAAGAAGAAAAAGAAAGAAAGTAATAGAAGAAAATCTTGAGCAATAATGGTGGATAGCACTTTCTCTCTCTAAAAGCTCTATAAGTATGGAGGCAAACAAAGAGACGAAAGAGAAAAATGGCTAAGTGTTGGGTATTAAATGTTTGAAAATCAAGTGGACATTTGATTTTCCCATAGAGGCATGTGCTAAGACACCAAAATGATTACAAAAGGGACACATGGTGCTTCAGGGAGTGCTCTTACAGTTGAAAAGACAACCCCGGATCATTATCAGGTAACACTTAGAGAGTAAGGGTTACTTTCAAGAGAAGTAATGATTTTTGGCACAAGAATTTTTGAAATGGGTATTTAAAGCAAAAACGGTCAATTAAAGCAAGTCCTTACGCTGTAAGATCGAACGATGATACAGCAAGTTGAATATGCATCTGATAGATTTTTTTACCTTTTAATAAATGGAGTTTACTCGCAGCACAGTTCTAAAAGAAACGATGTCCCCTTACCATAAGTCTAAACGGATGTAGCTTTGACTCTAGTCAATCGAGGAGAATTTTATTTTTGAATAAGTGGAAAATAGGGACAGACATGGCGAAAACAGAACATGGAGAATTTTACAAGTCCAAACGCCAGAAATTTTTCATAAGAGATAACGGAGAAAATTCATTATACTGGGGGTGGTCCTAATGAAAATTCCCACTCACAACAAGTTCACTATGTGGTGGAACAAAATAGAGTAGAATGAGGAGAATTTAACTTTGGATAGTCAGAACGATGATGGACAATTTTCATAAGTACTTTGGGAGAATTCACACAAGCAATCAAGAAGATGGAACGGCTAGGACCTAACGACAGAAAAAAGGTCTGATGTCCCCTCACCATAGTCCCAAATGTTTCAGAGCCTTGGTTCAGTTACATCGGGGATAATTTAATTTTTTTCCAACCAAGATATTGTCAATAAGTTGTGACGAAGATAGAGATGGAATAATTTTCCCTCACAATAGAAGATGGTTATTCAAATTGAGAAGTATTTCGTGCAGACATTTCTGGTCATCACAACAAATCCCTACGCGAAGGGGAAAATGTAGGGGGATTGAAGGTAATCTATGAATTAGAGAAAGCTTCCCCGAGTAATATAAGAGACTCATGAGAAAGAAGCAGCACAAAGACAATGAGGCAGCTCAGCGAGGAAGCCCGGTGATGTAGCCCAGCGAGGAAACTAGCTGAGAGAGCTCTTCTTTATCTTTCTTTATTAATTAATTAAGTTTTACCTTTTAAATACATTGATTGTATTATTGTAATGATTGTAATATATAGTGTGAGGTCAAACAGTACTCATGAGAGACCAAGCCTGGCAGGACCTGTGAGTGCTTACATGCTCTATCAAATGACCACGCCGTGGGAACTTTAGAGGTACTTGGTTTGGAGGATTGAGAAGTGAGGCATCATTAGGGCTTGTCCTGATAATATTAGATACACCTAGTAAAATATTAAGAGATCTTTTCATTGTGGAAGCTCATATAGAGAAACCTCGAGTTCCATCGTATATTGAGCTTTGAGCCAAACCGTCCCCTACCAAATGTCACATCTACTTTAGGTGATGTCACCATCCGTCTAAACACTATCCAATCTAAACTTGAGTAAACCACTATGGTATTGGGGCCGTTAGATAATTTGGTGAGCCACCTCTACAGTGACATTCCTCTGATGCACAGTGGTTAGGCAAAAGGCATGTCGTGACATTTAATGATCATGACGTAAGGTGTGCAACCCATCAGGAATTTAATGTTTGTGACGTAAAGTGTGATAGGGAGGTCTTTCACATGCAGGTAGATTGAGATGTCTCGGAAGAGGTATCAAGATATTTATGGGCCTCAACCACTTCTGAGATGTGGGAGTTCTTTCTAGAGATTTATATCTAGAGAGAGAATATATCAGAGAGAAGTTATTTCAAACCAGAGAGTTTACTCACCCATCATTGTCACTTATTATTGAGATTTTAATAGCTAACCCGAGATCCTTCGGTAGTTATTGGTGTGTTGGATTCCTACTAAGGTGTATCTAGGGTGCTTACTTCTCTCTCCCTTTGAATGAGTTGCTTTGAGTTTCCTTTATTGTTATTTGAGTTATACACGAGAGACTTATGAGTTCAATATGAGTGTTGATTATATACAATATTGTGTGTTGATGTTTATTTATTAAAGAGTTCTTGGGTTATCTTTTATCACCGTATCTATAGGGGTTACACCTCAACTGGTATTACTATACTCCCAGGATGAAAGAGGACTACCCTCTTACAATAATTAATCCCATTTGTTAATTTATTTCTCACTTACTAAATAATAAATAAAATCCCCAGAACTTTAAATATTACACCTTAGATTCACAGTGAACCGCGAACCATATGCCTCGACCAAAATTATCCTCCATCATTTGGGAACCTTCAACACAACCAACCTCCCCTGAAATATAACAACTCCATGTGAGCCAATCGAATAGAAGATAAATCCCCCAGATGGAATCTCCCGTACCTTCTCCTGATAAAAGGAGTCCAACATCTAGACCGGAATTACCCCTTATAAAACATCAGTTGTAATGGCCGTAACTGCTAAATATGTCTCTAATATATATACTATACGCAAAGTAATCCACTGTTTTGCCCATAAATTAGATAATTCATCCCCCTTTTCTACCCACAAAGCCTTCAAACGTATTGCCGGTCTATGACTCAAACCATGTGCTAGTACATTTTCCTTTCTCGATGATACTGAATCGAGAAGTGGTAGTCCTTCATAAACTATATCCATCTCCTCCGTTTCATGTTCATCTCCATTTGAGTGAACAAATACAAAAGATTTTTATGAGCGAAAAACTCAATAAACCTCTCATTGAATAAATCATGTTTATATATATGAAGAGAAAAGACTACAGTGTCCAACTCCAAATCATGGGTGGGGCAATTGCCCTTATAAGGATTAATCTTATTAGGAACATAAGATATAGGTATCACCTCTTGCATCAGACTTCTTCCAATACCCTGATGTGATTCATAGTTGTATACCATGCACTCCACTCCACCCCATGGTAAATCTAGGATGGGTGCAGTGGTGAGTCTCTCCTTGAGCTCCTTAAATTCTCTCACACAATTGACACTCTAAACAAACTGTACCCCATTTTGGGTGAGGTGAGTTAGTCGTCTGGAAATCTTTGAGAACCCTTGAATAAACCTCTTGTAGTACCTATCTAAACTCAAGAAATGTTTGATCTTCGTAGGCATCATGGGTTGTCCCCACTCACTAACAGCTGGCACTTTATAAGGATCCACTGAAATCCCAGCCTCCAACCCAACGTGTTCCAAAACTGTACCTCAATCAACCAAAATTTGCACACTTCCTCAAACCAAGAATAAACCAAGATGTTGTTAATAAATTTTATGACAAACTGATCTAGAAATAGGCAAAACACCCCGTTCATCAACTCTATAAATACAACTGGCGTGTTGGTTAACCTAAATAACATGACTTGAAACTCATACGATCCATACCGAATCAAAAAATTCATCTTCAAATATCCTCCTCCCTAAAATGTAACTAATGATACCCTAAACAGAAGTTGGTCCTTATAAAGAAAGACGCGTCCCTCAACTAATCGAATATATGATTAATATTTGGTAACAGATACTTGTTTCGTATCTTAATCTTGTTCAACTCTTGATAATCCACACACAACCTTAGAGAACCATCATTCTTCTTCACAAACAACATAGGAGATCCCTACGGAGATGCACTCTTCCAAATGAACCCCTGACTCAAGAGTTTCTGAATATTCTCTCGCAAATTCCTTACCTCTAAAGATTCATTCCATATGGTGATTGGTACCAAATCTATATCCTGTGTTGTAGATAACCCTAGTACCCCATTAAACATCTTTACAAACTCTTAAACACCCAGTATCGACTCTAATGATATGATGACCTCCACTAATGTGCAAGGGATCAATTTGTGAATTTAGAAAAATCAGAAACCTTAGTTTATCATAACTTAAGTTAGGGATATCAAAACATGACCTTATCTTATACCATTTTGACCAAAAAAATTTAGAAAAAAAAAATAAAAAAATTTTGATTGGCCACACGCCTTCATGACCGTGGTCAAAGCTTCAAGTAAAAGTCCTCATCTTCAACCTCTCGATTTTGACATCGAGAGTTTCATTTTTTTTACCTTGATTTTCTCGTTCATTGTTATATAATTTGAGATGATTTCTTAACCAACCTAGCCTAATTTTTCATGAGCAATCCGAATATATATAAGTTTTTTGGATTGATATTCAATATAGCTCAAGATTCAAAAATTTATGTTTTGCAAAACTTTTGACCAGGAATTCATGGATTTCTAGAGTATTGCAAGGTTTCTTATGAACTTGAGTTGGTTTTTGCTATATATGAGAGTATTTTGGTTTTGGTTTCAAAGATTGAGATGGATTATACATGAAGAATTTTGGATTTTTAGTTTTTGAGTTCAAAATACACTTTTGATCAATTTGAGCTCTATATGAACATTCATGTCTTTTAACCATTACACTCGAGATCCTTAGGTTATAATGAAGTTATATGTAGCTTCAAATAAAATTTTAAGTCATTGTATCGAGATTCACCATTAAAGCTCAAGCTTTAATGGTGTTTTTTGCTATTTTTTCTATTCTACACATAAAAGCTTGCGTATTATTATTGTTCTAACAATATTAACTACACAAAAAACTATCGAAATTGAAATGACTGTAAATTAAGCATTAAATCATAAGGTTATTGATTTAAGAGGAATTTTGAGTTTTTTTAACTGGTTGTAAGGTGTGTTTTTAATGCTGAGTTCGTGGGGTATTTATACTACATCTTTAGGAGATTTGATTGGTGCCTTTTGGTGGTGGATTTGTGCTAATTTATGTATAGTTTTCATTATGGGTAAGTGTAGTGTACATGTTTACATGATGTGTTCATGTGTAATTTAACCTCTAGTGCTGATGTGTAGCACTTGGGGGACAGGGATGTAACAATAATTAAAAAAAAATCCAAGTTTGGTCCTTAGTTGGTTATATAATTATTTTTATAAACTTAAAAGTATACTTTATGTAAAGTATAGGGGTATTTTGCTAATTTCATAACATTTATAGGTTTAAAATTATAATTTTATATTAATTAAGGCCTAAAGGATTAATTTGATGTAAAGTGAGGGTTTAGGGGCTAAATATACATCAAGATATCTTACATTGGAACTTTTAGGGTCAATTTTTAATTTACTAAAACTTTAAGGGGTCATTATTAATTTAGCAAAAGTGTAGGTCTCTAAGTGTATCTTCTTTCTTCTTGAGAATACTTTTAATTTTGCACACATTATAAGGGTTTAAACAATAGCCGTAGGTAAATTATGGTTGAAAAAATCCCGGTTCTTATAGTCTACCTACCTAAAAAAATTCATCCTCAAATTTTACCTTGAAATAAGTCAAGGTATTGATCCTTTATTTCTTGTTCTAGTTCCCACGTAGCTTCTTGTTGATTCTGATGCTCCCAAAGTACTTTAACTGAGGGAATTTCCTTTTTTTAGATACTTCACTTAACGATCCAGAATTTGAATAGGATGTACTTCAATCTCATGGTTGGGTTCGACTGAAACATTTTTCCATGTAATAGTATGGGATGGATCTTAAATATACAATCATAATTGTGACATATAAAATACGTTATGGATATTGGATAGTCCCGCAGGTAATTCTAATTGATAAGCTACGAAATCGATTATTTAAGAAATTGTGAAAGGTCTGGGAGCTAATTTTCCTTTCTTTTCGAAGCGTAAAATCCCTTTTTGGGGAGACACTATCAGGATCACTTGATCATTCACTCAAAATTCTAAGGGTTTCTGACATTGATCGGCATAACATTTCTGTTTATCTTGGGACATCTTTAATATCTCTTGAATATGTTGTATCAGTGGTCTCTTGGATTATTTTAAGACCAATTTTTTTACTATATTCGGATTCTATCCAACATGCAATTGATTCTTACCATTCGACTTTACCAATGCGCCTGTAGTATTTATGGATTTAACGAATCGTGTATTCAATCCATTCTTAGATCAGTTTATTATCATTTCATTGATAATATCCTGATCTATTCACAGCCCGAGGAGGAGCATGACGGACATTTATGATTAGCTCTTAACACCTTGAGGGAGCATCAACTTTACGCTAAGCTCTCCAAGTGAGGGTTTTGGCTGCTAGAGATGTATTTTATAGGCCATGTTGTGATGGAGGCTATGATTATCATCGATCCTAGCAAGGTTACGGCGGTTGTCGAGTGGGGGCAGTCCACTATGTAGACAGATATTCAGAGTTTTTTGGGTCTAACGGGTTACTATCAGAGGTTTATCCAGGGCTTCTCTATGATTGCGAGTCCTCTTTCCCATTTGACAAAGAAGGGTGTTGCTTTTATCTAGATTTCATAGTTTCAGGAGGCTTTTGACACTTTGAAGGGGTAGATTACATCAATGTTAATCCTTGTGTTGTCATTTTGAAGGCTTTTGACACTTTGAAGGCTTTTGATTACCGTGTGTACACTAATGCTTCGTTACATGGGTTAGGAGTTGTTATGATGCATGAGGACATATTAATTTTCTATATTTCATGGAATGTAAGGCCTTATAGGGACCGTTACTCGACTCATGACTAAGAGTTGGCAGCGATTGTTTTCGTGCTGTATTCATGGAGACACTATTTACTTTGGGAGCAGTTTACGTTGTTCACCAACTATAAGAGTCTTCGGTACTTGTTCTCATAGAATAACTTGAAAATACGGCAGAGTAGATGGGTGGAATATAGGAAAGACTACCAGTTTTCCATATAGTACCGCCCGAGTAAAGAAAATGTGGTTGCCGATGCGTTGAGTCGGATAAAAATAGCATTATTATTCGCCCTGGAGGTGGAGGAGAGTGTTGAATTTCCACACATTTGGAAAGATCAGTGGAAGGAGATGGGTAGCCTTGAAGTTGGCAAAGAATTTATGGGGACATTGTTTATATCAGTTTCTATGGTTTATCGATAGAAGTTGAAGGCGTTGATATGAAGGCCCATTATTCTGATGACTTTTATCGATAGAATGTGAAGGCATTGATGTACGGGGGTATTTGAGGTTTCTCGATTGGTTCTAATGGTGGACTTCATTTTTAGGGAAGAATTGTTATACCGAGTGATATTGAGTTGACCAAGGCCTTATTATCTAAGGCGCATGGATATAGATTCACTGTTCACCTCGAAGGTGATAAGATGTATCAGGATATGCACCGTATGTATTGTCGGGATAGTTTGAAGCGTTATGTAAACAAGTTTTCCTCGAAGTGTGCCACTTTATAATTTGTAAAGGTGGATCATCAGAGACCTAGAGGGGAGTTGAATCGATTGTCTATTCTCGAGTTGAAATGGGAAAGCATCTCCATAGATTTCATTGTTGGGTTGTCGATACCGCAGTATGGTCATGATTTGATTTGGGTCATTACTGACTGACTGGCAAAGGTGGCTCATTTCCTTCCAGTGAGGACAGATTATACAGTAGAACAATATGCCAGGATGTTTATTGCTGAGATTGTGAAGTTGCATAGGGTGCCGCATGACATCGTGTCCAATTGTGGAAGTGTCTTTATCTCGCACTTTTGGGGCGATCTTCATGAGGTGATGAGAGTTCAGTTGAGTTTGAGTACCTTATTCCACCATTAGTCTGATGGTTAAATGGAGTGGGTGAACCAAATTTTAGTGGACATGTTGTGACTTTGTGTGTTGGACTTCAAGGGTGGTTGGAATATGTATTTTCCACTAGAGGGGTCTGCATACAATAATAGTTATTAGTAGACTATTGGCATGGAAACATACGAGGATTTATATCGCAGGACTAATCGATCACTTGCGTGTTGGTTGGAGTTTGGAGAGAACCAGATTCTAGGTCCGGATATTGTTAGGGAGACCTCAGAGAAGGATGACTTAATTCGTGCACGGATGAAGATCGCGCTGAATCATTAGAAAACTCATGCTGACACAAAGCGGAGGAAGTTAGAGTTTTTTGTTAGGGAACAGGTGTTGTTGAGGGTCTCACCCATGAGAGGCATTGATATCTTTGGTGCTAAAGGGAAGCTTTCGCCGCAATACGGGTGTATGTTTATAGTTTTGGACAGGGTGGGGTCGTTTGCCTACCATTTAGCCCTACCCGACCATCTTCAGCGAGTAGACGATGTTTTTCATGATTCCATGCTGAGGAAGTTCTAACGTCTCGAGGACTCACACCTACACATATATTTAGAGGGGGTTGAGAAGTATCCCAATGGGAGCTACGAGGAGAGGCCGATTAGGATCCTAGATCATCGTGAGCAGCAGTTTAGGTCAAAATTCATTCCTCTTGTTTGTGTTCAATGGAGTCATCATAATGAGTCCGAGGCCACGTGGGAGAGAGAGGATGACATACAAATTAGTCACCCATACAATGTTAATTAAACTTTCTTTAAAATCTCTATGATTATCACAATGAGATCCCCTAATTACCATAAATATCAAAGATCTTGACATATGAACTGTAGGTTACACCAATATTAGTCTATGAATAAGAGAGATTTGTGTGATAAAATGCATAAAAAAATGTCACATATGAAATGGACAGATCAAACATAAAAGGGTATAATTCAAGTTTACCTTATGTATTACATTATGCCATCACAAATTTTTACTGGAAAAGACCACAAGGTTATTAAAATCTAACTTTCAATGCAAAGACTAAATGTAAACTTACAACGTAAAGGCTCTATAAATACAAAATAAATTATACTATGCACTAAGATAAATTGAATGAATCAAATATTTAAACACTAAGAAGAAGTCAAAAGAACATACCAATATGGATTATACACCCAAAAATGAACAAACATAGTTAACACATAATAAATCTAAGCAAAAAATTATCCAAAAAAAAGTGAAACATTTTGCCAAACAATTTATCAAACATCTATCATCAAAATTCAACTACATAATTGTGATGTGATGTGATATTATGAAAACTAAATAAAAATAAAAAGTATCCTTCAAAGAACTCATTTATGACCAAAAAGTTAAAATCACAACCACACCAAAAATAGAGATTTAGAGAAATTTTTAAGAAGATATGGTTAATGACGTTGGAGAGAGAGAAAGAAAATATATATTACCTTTTTCTACACTTTAACATAAGAAATACGTCACTTTAGTGTGTGTAAGGACATTTTGTCCATTATCAATTTGTATGTCGTACGTCGTTACACCGTTGAAGAAAGTCAAGATCACATCTACATCAACGGATCCGAATATCAAAGTGTCTTCAACATCATAGCCTCTGCGAGAATGAACTTGGTAAAATTTTGTTTTTACGTTCCTTAAAGTTCATATTTAGTATTGGGAAATTTTTATAAAATGTTTTTTTTTAAATAAGAAGTTTTTTAAGGCAAAATGAGGCTTTTAAAAGTTTTTTTCTGGGAAGCCGGATCGGTCCGCCTCTATACCGGACCGATCCGCCACCGGACTGGTCCGCCCCTCAACCGGACCGATCCGCTTGCTGCAGATCCAGTATACCCCGGACCCCAAGCAAATCGATGAAGCCTGGAATAAAAGAACCGATCCGGTCAACCGGACCGATCCGCCTCAGATCCAGACCGGTCCGCCTGGGATAAATTCGGCCAGATTTGTTTGAGATTTTTTAGGCTCAAAGTTTTCTTATTTAAAGCCAACTTCGGGGAGTTATTTTAAAAGACTTTTCAAGACGATTTTCAGAGTCCTAAATACTCTAAGTCTTCGCCTTTTTGAGTCCCAAGACTCTTTTTTATTCACACACAAAAATCCCAATTACTTTTGTGAATCTTTTGGAACCCTAAAACACAATTTTTGCTGTTCATACCCTTGTGGAGAAGCCGTCTCTCTTCTTCATTGCTGACCACCTGGAGTTCCTGCGGGAGATTCCAGCTGACACTGTTTCTAGCCGTTGCTTTGAAGGTTTATCGAAGACACCGTGCGTTACACTTGTGGGTGATTATCAGGTTGTATGTAAGTCAATGGTCTTGTAAATTGTTCAAAGTTCTAGAAATAAAAGGTTTTGCCCTTCGGGGATTTTTCCTTAACTTTGTGTCGCTTGTTTTATTTATTTATGGGTTGACACTTGCACTTTAGATGCATGATTAGGGGCTGAAATTAAATAAGTGTGCTATATTAGAAAGTTGCGAAGTTAATCAATTATCACACGTAATTCTCGCGTTTTCAGTGTGTGAAATAGTTAATTTTAGTGGTGGCTTAGAGATTGAGCAAAATCGAAGAGCTGTGAGATAATAGAATTTGAAAGAGAACGAAAGTGGTGGTGATATTGTTGTTGAACTTTCATGGCTAGAGGTTGTGACTCCATCATACTAAAGAGAATATAATGTAGAAAATAGATGGGGAAGAGAGAGGGAAGAATGTGTACAAGGAGAAAGAAGAGGCAGTGGGAGAAGGGAGTTCGAAACAAAGATTTTTAGATTTTTTGGAGGTTGAGAGGATATAAAATGGATTTTTTGGGAAAATCAAATATGGAGGGACAGATATGAAGTATCGAGGGAGATAAAGAGGGTAAGAGATGTTATTAAATTAAGAATAGAAAACGCTATCCAACAGGGGTGTACGTCGAATGAGAAAATATAGAAAGGCTAATGCTAGTGGCAGAGATAGAAAAATAAGTGATTCTTGCCATGTGGACACCTTAAATAAAGAGGAACCTTAACTCTCTTCTTCAATTTTATCATATAACTAGGTGGAAACCCATGCCATGCTCGGTGAAATAGGTATTGAATGCCTAATCAAAGAAGAAAAATGACAAATTAAAAGTAGATTTAAACAAAGTGTAATTGAGTACGAATGTAGAGTAATAGTGATAGTTGAAACGCATGTAGCAATATTAACAAACATTGTATTGAATGTGTAATCAAAGAAGTAAAATGACAAATTGATAGTAAATTTAAACATATTGTAATAGAGTATGAATGTAGAGTAATAGTGATACTTGAAATGTGTCTGGCAATATTAACAAACATTGTCAATGTTTGACATGGAAAAATGAAATAAAGTCGAAATTGAAAGTAGTAGAAGTAATAAAATGCTAACGAATCTTGCATTCTTGTAATTGAATCTACATCATCCTCTTTTTCCTTTCATCAATGTTCCTACAATGATGCGAAAATATATATTAGAATAATATGATAATACTAAAGCGAGAAGATGAATAGAATTTTAATGGATATAAAATAGAACATACCTTCCCGAACGCTTCCTTTTAGAGAAATGACTGCATTCGATGTCAGTGGAAGGATGTGTTTTATGTGATGTAATAGATATTGGAGAAGAAGGATGAATTACATCACTGATGATTTCATTGTCTGTGATAATGATTGGGTCTTGATTGGGATTGATAGCAATTGTCTCCTATTATGTAAATTAGATTGGATTAGAGTTATGCAAATAAATGTAGTAGATAAATTATAAATAGCATGTGTACAATACCTTATGAACTGAGTTGGTAGTATTTGAATTATCTTCGATTAAGGAATCATGGAAAATGGTTGCCACGGTGTAGTTTTCATAACCACGGACTAAGTTGTAATAATTTAGCTTGAGGAGAAATTTGTTTGAGGTACCGATGATCCTTGTGATTGCAAGGGGTAGGGGATCTTTGGTTACCTGTATAAAATAGTAAACACAGTATGGAAGAATAAAAAAATTGTAAAATGAATGTTGGGAGATAATAGTATCAACGGTTATGAAAAACATACGGTAATGTCACGGTTGATATGTGCTAGCACAGAACATGGGACTTTGATCAAAGATTCAGCCTCTTTGTTGAAAAGGACAAATGTTGTGCAAATTGTTTTGTCCTTGACGCTGATTTTCACTTTATACCTATTTATGGAGGAGTGTAATTTGTTATCAAAGGGTAGATTGAATAGGAGAAAAAAAAATTGTAAGAATAAATTACCTAGGAGAAGGATTGATATTGTCGGTGTTGCATGATTCACATAAAAAGGAAGTAATATTATGTTTCAGTTTCCTGTTGCATGCTGCATAATACCAGCCCGCAACGCCTGTGATTCTTACATGGAAAACGACGTATAGAACCTCCAACATTTATATTATTATGAGATAATGAAGGAGAGAATGGAAAAATATAAATCAAATGGGATACCTCATTTAGAGAGTCGGAACGAAGAGCCAAGATATCTTTAATCGATTTAAAATCCACTTCAGTATAAACATTTGAAATGTTGAACCTTGTGGGATTAGTTGAGATGAAGAATGAGCGGTGCTCGTCATGAAGTCTGTGTGAAAAAAAGTTAAAAGTTACTATAAAGGAACGCGAAACTATGTGAATATATAAAAAAATTTAGAGACAAAGCTAAATGCCTCCTTTAACTGAAAATAAACATGTTAACATATTGCACTGAATAACTGTAATTATATTTCAAAAAACTCAATGCCCCCAAACTGTACAACTAGAGTGAGAGATTTTGGATACCTTATATGGTCTTGATTCATATATTTAGATGTGAATAAAATAGAAGACACGTGGATATTCACAATAATAAGTGTAAGAGAGAAATATATTCATTAATAATGCAGAAATAGAGGCATACATTATATGTTTAAATATATAAAATAAAGAATATGATATGAATAAGATCGTAATTAAATCTACATATATTCATTATCAACATCCTAAATGGACAGTGGTCAAATATTCAAGATAGGCTGTTAAACGTAAAAATGAAAAAGGAGCATACAACATATGGATAATAGTGAAGCAAATTGTATATAAAAATTATGGAAATTAAACAGCCTACTCTGAGGAAGTGCAAGAACAGGTGGGAGTTAAGAGATTTAGCTTTGCGTATTATTTATTGAATTTATTCATGATATTTACTAATTTGTACAAATGCAAAGCTATGTTTACACTGTTAAGGTCTCCCAGATTATATTATTTTTCTTCTAACTAACCAAGGAAAGACAAGGAAATCAAAGATTATGATATCCATATCCCCACAGGTAGCCTTCCGCGTATGAATGATCCTCCACATATAACCTCTACCCCAGGTAAAACATCTTCTCCAGCTTTTTGTAAAAGATGATGCATCTCTTGAACACCATGGCGTGGAATCATTGTTTTGATATCATCAAAATATTTCATCCCTAACCTCTGAGCATTCGTCAATGAATCCTCATTTATAAGATCCTCTAGAGTTCGATATCCTTTGTCATAAAGTTTCTGTGCAGTATGTTCCCAAAGATGTTCTTATGGATCTCGAGGCCGGTACTAAGGATAATCTTAGATCAAACCACTACGGCCAAATGTTTAGGATGGATAACTTTGTGTTCAAGTGATCTGGGTCTAGTAATAACTGGGCTAAGGGATATTATAATGAGGGACCTGAGTTGATTTAATCTGTGCTTGACGTTGTCAAAAAAGAAGGTGCAAAATGCGATTGCTTGCAAGGTTTTCAGCTGTGTCATTCTCTTGGAGGAGGAACAGGGTCTGGGATCGTACTCTTTTGATCTCAAAGATCAAAGAGGAATACCTTGACCGGACAATGCTCATGTTCTCTGTTTTCCCCTCACCCAAGGGCTTTGATACAGCTGTTGAGCCTTATAAGGCAACGTTATCTGTTCATCAATTGGTTGAAAATGCAGATGAGTGTATAATAAAAAATTCTCATATTCAACAGATTGTATATGAGAGGTCCCATATCATAAAAAAAAATTACAGATCAAGCCACCTTCCTTGTTATAAAGCCTTAAATTTGAACCACTCGGTTGCATTTCCAAGTTTCATTACCTATCAAAACACATTTTCACCAATCCCCAATATCATAACATGAACCATCATTGCCATCATATAAATTATGTGATATCATTATACATAGGAGTACATCCTATATTAGTCATTCTATAATGCAAGAGATAAACTACATAATTGATATAAAAAACAAATGAACGAGTTTTTTTAACGGGATGATGACGAATACAGAAGAGTGTTTAAGAAACGTGTAACATAAACTCCTACGTCTTCAGGTTTAACAACATTTATACAAATTGTCATTAAGTGGAATACAAAGGAAGTAAATTTTGGGATTGTGTCCAAGACCACCACAATTGTTGGCATAGGGTGACTTCTATTTAGACTAACTCTGAGGCAGCTATGAATCCGTCCATCGACCTACAATCTGAACCCTATTTTAGATCAGAGAGAGAGAGAGAGAGAGAAACAAAAACTACTCGTTTACATACAGATCCAAAAATAGATTATACAGTAAACCACAATGAAAACAAAGATCGTAAAAAATCTTAGAGGTAGAGAGACATATGGGCGAAGCAAGATTGCAAAAGGAAAAAATACAAAACTAAAGAGACAAGGGATAAAAACTCACACAAGGAGAAATACAAAGAAAATACCTTAATAAACTCTATTGAGATCTACAAAAACAAAATAAAAACAATTTTCATTAAAAAGCAAGGGGGTGAAAAGAAGAAAAATGAATATTGCAAATACCATACTCTAAAAAAATGCATTAGCAATGCATTGTGAGAATATTTTCGATAAAATAATCTACAAAACACACAACCTGCAAAAATGTTAAATATCTTGAGTGAGAACAATGAGAAAATGGAGAGAGACTGGTTGTGTTCAAGTGAAAAGTGAGTTTGGCGAAATGAGGAGAAAGAGATACTTGAGAGAAAAGTAAATAAGAACAAATATATTTCAAGTAAATGATTTTTACACTCCAATAAATAAATAGAGGAGATGAGTCGATGAAGATAGTGTTAGAGTAAAATTTAATATATGGGCTTATATATAAAATAAATATGAATTATAGGCTATCAAATAAAAGTAGGCCAATTAAAGTGATTAATTTAAGTTTTGGAGCCTTACTAATGTATTATTAAATTGTGGGTTTTATTGTGTAGAGACAAGCGTAATTTCTATTTTTATGATGGGTTAAAATAGAAATATACGAAATATGAAAAGACACGATTGTGTTATAAATAGGGGTCATGGTCCCCAGATCACACAACACCAATCTTCTTATTCCCATTATCAGAGAGAAATTTAGAGAGGAAATAAAAGTGTTGATCTGGAAGAGCATAAGACCTCAGACTCAAATATTTTAACTTTCTATCATGAATTCAGGTACGCTTCCGCAAAATCAATATTTATATTTCTTAATAATTCAATATGAATGTTCTTGTTTGTGTGATAGTTTTCACAAAAAAGAAATTAATCCATCATGTGTTATCAGAGTTATTTCATGTTGAATTGTTGAGAATATATTAGGAAGGTATTGATATTAATTTTCGGCTGCAAATATTTTTTCAAAAAGGTTTAATATTTCAGAAAAAAAAAATTGGATTCAGAAATATTCTCGTTTCATTACGATTCCAACGATATAAAATTCATGAAATTTGGACTAGCGGTTGATTTGATGGTAGTGGAAGGTTAAAGGTTCGACTCTTGGTGTTTCATATTTAAGCCTCTTAAATGATGAAAATTATGAAGGATTTCAAGAGGTTTTGAACTCATGACCTTTCAAGTCTAGAGCCAAAAGAATTTTGAACCCATGATCTTTCAAATTTAAATTCAAATTTTGGTGTATTTATATATATATATATATATATATATATATATATATATATATATATATATATATATATTTCAAGATAAATTAATTTAAACAATATGTCACCAAAGTGACCTCTTTTGTTCAAAAATTAATTTTATTTCGAAATATAAAAAGAATTACGTGCATGTAATTTATGTGAATATTAATCGGCCCAAAGGAAGATTATTTTTTAACAAAATTACATGTGCCACTTTAATAATAAGCACGTGATAATTATTTAGTTTTACATATGAATAATAAATCGGCCCAAAGGAAGAATTATTATTCAATATGTTCTTATTATCAGTGTTTGATTATTACGGCAAGATATCACTTACAAGTTAATATTTTTTCCAAAGATCAAATATTAATAGAGTGTCTGATATCTTAAAATGGGATTTGTCCTTTATTTAAATTTATTTTTGATTTAAGACTTATATGAGCAAGTTTTATTTGTTTATTGTTCTTTGATTCAGCTATCAGTTCTGCTTCCAACATTACTGCCAGTATTAATTCTATTCCCATGCTTAGTGGCACAAACTTTAAGTCATGGCAAGAGAACCTTCATATAGGTGTCATGGATCTGGACCTTGCATTAAGGGTTCCTTCTCCTGCACCTCTTACGGATAAAAGTTCCTCTGATGACAAAAAGGACTTTGAAAGGTGGGAGAAGTCAAATCGCATGTGTTTGATGATCATAAAGAAGGCCATTTCAGAAGCATTCATGGGCACAATATCGGAAACGATAAAGACAGCCAAAGAGTTCCTAGAAGAAATTATGAACATATTTGCCAAAAATGAAAAGACTGAAACAAGTACACTTTTGGCAAGTCTCATCTCAATGAAATATAAAGGTAATGGGAACATTAGCGAGTACATTATGGAAATGCCTCATCTCGCTTCAATGTTAAGAGAACTTAAGCTTGATCTCTCTGAGGATTTTCTTGTGCATTTGGTTCTGATATCTCTTCCCACACAATTCAGTCAATTTAAGGTGAGCTACAACTGCCAAAAGGAGACTTGGTCTCTTAATGAGCTCATCTCACATTGTGTGCAAGAAGAGGAAAAACTAAAGCAAGATAGGACAGAAAGTGTTCATTTGGCTAGTACTTCCAAGGATAAAGGGAAGAAAAGAAAGAAGGATAAAGAAGCTGCAGTGGTTCCATATCCAAAGAAACAACATAAAGAAAAAACTGTTGATGGTTGTTTCTTCTGTGGAGCTGCGGGATATAGGAAGAAGCAATGTACCAACTATCATGCTTGGCGTGTCAAGAATGATACACTTCTTAACCTAGTTTGTTCTGAGGTTAATTTGACTTCGGTACCTAAACACACTTGGTGGATAGATTCTGGTGCAACCACTCACATCAGTGTGTCTAGGCAGGGTTGCCTGAGTTGCCGAAAGCCAAATGATGGTGAAAGATACATTTTTGTGGGCGATGGCAAGAAGGTTGAAGTTGAAGAAGTTGGGATATTTAGGTTATTATTGAAGTCTAGTACTTATCTGGATTTGAATGAGACATTTATCGTACCGTCATTTAGACGAAATTTGTTTCTATTTCTGTATTGGACAAATTTGGTTATACTTGTTCCTTTGGAAATAATAATTTTAGTCTTCTTCATAATTCAAATTTGGTTGGTACTGGTTCTTTATCTTATGTAGATAACCTTTATATGCTTGATACTATTGCTTTATTTTATGAAACCTTGCAATTAAGTACTCGAGGTATTAAAAGAAAATTAACCAATGAGAATTCTGCATCATTATGGCATAAGAGATTAGGTCACATCTCCCAAAGGAGAATTGAAAGACTTATGTCAAATGGAATTCTAGATTCCCTTGATTTTTCAGATTTTAAAATTTGCAAAAATTGCATAAAGGGAAAATAGACAAACATAAGGAGATCTGGTGCTAATAGGGCTACAGACATCTTAGAACTGATACATATAGGTATTTGTGGGCCATTACCTACGGTTTCATGGAACGGTCAACAATATTTTATCACATTCATAGACGATTTTTCACGTTATGGCTACCTTTATCTCATCCATGAAAAGTCCCAATCTCTGGATGTGTTCAAGTCATTCAAGGCTGAAGTTGAAAATCAACTCAGCGAAAGGATTAAAAGCGTCAGATCTAATCGTGGTGGTGAATACTACGGTAGGTATGACGGTTCAGGTGAACAACGCCCAGGACCATTTGCTAAATTCCTAGAGGAGTGCGGTATCGTCCCGCAGTACACCATGCCAGGTTCTCCAAGCATGAATGGTGTTGCTGAAAGGCGAAACAAAACGCTTAAAGACATGGTAAGGAGTATGATCAGTTACTCTAACTTACCAAATTTACTCTGGGGTGAAGCATTAAAGACTCCAGTGTATATCCTTAACAGAGTACCAACTAAAGCAACTGCTAAAACTCCTTTTAAACTTTGGGCAAGCAAGAAACCTAGTCTGAAGCACCTTCATATTTGGGGATGTCCAGCAGAAGAGAGGCCTTATAGGCCACATGAAAAGAAACTGGATTCCAGAACAGTTAGTTGCTATTTTGTTGGATACTCTAAAAGATCTAGGGGTTATAAATTTTATGATCCTACTACCAAAATAATTTTTTAGACTAGAAATTCTCGGTTCTTTGAGGATGTTGAGTTTACCGAGGGGGATAAGGTTAAGGGATTTGGTTTTAAAGAGGAATATGTTGATATTCCCATAGCTGTTATTAACATTGATCAGGATCCAATTCCTGACATTGTTCAAGAAGCAGATCCTAATCAAAACAATATCCAAGAATCTCCCATTCTAGAAGAACAAACTCTACCACCTCCAGAACCTATGCAAGGAGATCCACTATAGAAAGATGAAGTGCTGTGCCAGATGATTACATTGTATTTCTCCAAGAACATGAGTGTGACATTAGTGCGGTGGAAGATGATTCGATCACCTTCCGTCAAGCCATGGAAAGTTCTAAATCTTAAGAGTGTATTTATGCCATGAATGAGGAGATAAAGTCCATGAAGAACAATGACGTTTGGGATCTTGTCCCATTACCTGAAGGTAAAAAAAAACATTGGTTGCAAATGGATATTTAAAACCAAGAGGGATTCGAAAGGTGATGTGGAGAGATACAAAGCCCGTCTTGTCGCTAAAGGCTTTACACAGAAAAAAAGGCATCGATTATAAAGAGAATTTCTCTCCGGTTTCATCGAAAGACTCTTTTAGGATAATAATGGCACTTATGGCGCACTTTGACCTTGAGCTTGATCAGATGTATGTTAAGACTGTGTTTCTCAATGGTGACATTGATGAAACAATATATATGGTGCAACCAGAAAACTTTGTGTCGGGAGATGCAAAGAAAATAGTTTGCAAATTAAAGAAATCCATTTATGGGCTTAAGTAAGCTTCTCGTCAATGGTGTTACAAGTTTCATCAAGTTGTCATCTCGTTTGGTTTTAAGATGAATCTGGTTAATGATTGTATATACCACAAGTTCAGTGGGAGTAAGCATATTTACTTAGTTTTATATGTTGATGACATTTTGGATGCCACCAACGATATAGGTATGTTGCATGAAACCAAGAGATTTCTTTCAAAGAAATTTGAGATGAAAGATCTTAGTAACGCTTCTTTTGTGTTGGGTATACAAATACACCGAGATCGCTCCACAAAAGAGCTATATCGAGAAAGTTCTTAAAAGATATGGCATGCATGATTGTAAACCAGGTGACACCCCTGTAGCTAAAGGAGATAAATTTAGTCTCAGTCAATGTCCCAAGAATGATTTTGAGATTCGGGATATGCAAAAGATTCCTTATGCGTCAGCAGTAGGAAGTCTTATGTATGCTCAAGTATGTACGCGTCCGGATATTGTGTACATTGTTGGCATGTTGGGAAGATACTTAAGTAATCCTGGAAATGATCATTAGATAGCAGCCAAGCGAATCATGAGGTACTTACAGATAACAAAAGACTACATGCTCACCTATTGTAAGTCAAAACAGTTAGAGATCATCGGATATTCTGACTCCGATTTTGCTGGATGCCAAGATAGCATGAAATCTACTTCAGGTTATATCTACTTACTTGCTGGAGGTGATGTATCGTTGAAGAGTGTTAAGTAGTCTATTATAGCTTCTTCCACCATGGCAGCTGAGTTTGTAGCTTGTTATGAGGCGTCCAATCAAGGAATATAGTTGCGAAATTTTGTCACGGGGCTGCGTATTGTGGATGGCATTGAAAGACCACTTAAGTTATTTTGTGACAATAAATCAGTAGTATTGTATTCCAACAACAACAGGAGTTCTACGAAGTCAAAGTTTATTGACATTAAGTTCCTAGTTGTAAAAGAGAGAGTTCAGAGTGGACTTATATCTATAGAGCACATTGGAACAAACTCCATGATTGCGGATCCGCTGACTAAGGGATTACCACCCAAGGTCTTTTATGAGCACACTGCTCATATGGGTGTAATTTCTTTTCAGGATATGTCAGTTTAGTGGGAGTTTGTATTTTATATGCTTTCATAGACATATTTGATTTAATAGATATTGTATGGTTATTTACTGGAGTAAAGTATTAAGTTTATATTCACTCTGACTTTATATGGTTTGATCTCACTAAGGTTTAAGGAGGACCAGTTGGAAATAGGCATGTTAAGATCACATTGCATGAAATTTCCATGCTACACATCCACACTTGATCTTTGTCATTAGTTGCATTGATATATGTGATCATTGATGGGTCTACTTACGAAATGTGTAATGACGATCGCTTTGATTCTATATTGGTGCAATTAATGGATAAGATTGTTAAGATACATAAAGTTTTGATAGCTAAAACTCATGAGCTCATAAAGTATAATTCAAATTTATAAAGTTACATATATATATATATATATATATATATAGCCCAGGTGGGAGATTATTAGAGTAAAATTTAATATATGGGATTATATATAAAATAAATATGAATTATAAGCTATCAAATAAAAGTAGGCCAATTAAAGTGATTCATTTAAGTTTTGGGGCCTTACAAATGTATTATTAAAGTGTGAGTTTTATTGTGTAGAGACAAGAGTAATTTCTATTTTTATGATGGGTTAAAATAGAAATATACGAAATATGAAAAGACACGATTGTGTTATAAATAGGGGTCATGGTCCCCAGATCACACAACACCAATCTTCTGATTCCCATTGTCAGAGAGAAATTTAGAGAGGAAATAAAAGTGTTGATCTGGAAGAGCATAAGACCTCAGACTCAAATATTTTAACTTTCTGTCATGGATTTAGGTATGCTTCCGCAAAATCAATATTTATATTTCTTGATAATTCAATATGAATGTTCCTGTTTGTGTGATAGTTTTAACAAAATAGAAATTAATCCATCAGATCGAGCAATTAATAGAAGAAGACGAGTCGATCAAGATGTATGAATTAATATAATACGAATAGTAAATTTCATATAAATATAAATTGGGAAACGATATATGTATTGATTGTCCACATGGACACCTCCTAAGCGAAGGAGAATTAATATCTCTGTTTTGCAATTTAGAAGATATATTATGTGTAATCCCGCGCGATGCGAGGGAAATATGCAATGCGCGTTTCTTCATGTGCATTGTGTGAACCTGATAACACATGTCAATACACAATTTAGTGTGGGTGCTTATGACTACACTTATAAAAATTGAAAACATTACATAAATATTGTAAAGAAAATATAATAAAAATAAAATATCATTAAATGTATTTTTTTTAATTTAAGTGATACCTTTAACTCTTTAATAATACTTTTAACTTCTCTCTAGATTTTCATAAGCCCGACTAAAATTTCTTTGGAATCAAGATGCATAGCAAACAACTTACATCTTAAAAAGAAATAACTTGATATACATAACTCATTTTTCATGAGAAAAGTACTCAAATTAGTCTTGACATATATGGTCAAGAACAATTTTACATGCTTTTGAACCTCTACACCAAGTTTGTGTTTTGATCATATGTCACTATTTTTTGTTTTATTTCACCTAGTGTAAAACTCATCCGCCAACTACTCTAGATGCAGCAACAAATAAATTGTTATCTGGTCATTAAAATAAATGGAGTATTGGAAAATTCATCATTTTTCAACATCGGTGTGCCTAAACAATTAATAGATTTAAGGCATATCCCAAGACTTTGTAAAAGGGAATATCTTATGAGAGGCAACATAATCCTTGAATCAAACACCACTATCCAAGTTAGGGAATCATCCCACCCCACTCCGACAAATAAAAGTGAGGACCAACTCAAACATAAAATCTAAAATAACAGTCGCGAAATTTAACAAAGCCCCCTAAAAATTATATCGCATAGAAGTAGAATAATTAATAGCATATATAAATTATATAAGATGAGGAACTGAATAAGGAAAAATACAATTTTCTTGTAAATCAAGTTGCGGTAGTTATATCTTCAAAATTTTGAGTTTAAAAGTAAAGAAAACCCCCATTTGGTAGAAATAAGGTCAAGAAATTAGACTGATCACTTGTCCATATTGTAAAACATATGTGGTTCAGTATATTACAAAAACCTAATCAAAGTAATGAAGATAATTACTTCTAAATCCTAAATAGGATTGAAATGGAAAATAAACGTAAATCTTATACATACAAAAATTATTTTCAAATACCCAAAACTTCAAACATATAAGGAAAAACACACTTGTGTCAACAAACCTTTTTTCAGCAAACATACAACAACAATATCATAATCAAAATTTCAAAGTACTCTTTTTTTTTAATTATTTATTTCATTGTCATTTCATATATTTGTATACACAACACCAATTATTAAAATGGAAAATGACAAAAATTATCTATAATAGCCAATGTTTTTAGAAGAAAAAAATTAAATTAAAAAAGAAAAAGAGGGTTTGATGATAACTTCTGGTAGTGCCATTCATCATCAACACCCATCTGCCACAAGAAAGTCGGCCCACCTTTAGGACCAAAATCCATCGTCAGCGCCAGCACCGTAGCATATCGGGCCGAGAAATTCCTAAATCTACGATCGTCCTCCTCATCTGAATTAACATTCTCGCTCGGGCCTTCATCAAAATTAAGGGCGTAACTCAAAGGATTATATTACAATTTCCCATTTCTCCCTCCTCCTCCGTCGTCATCACCTTTGTTCCTATTTAAGAGGCGTATGAAGGTTTTATACCTAGTACCAATGATGATCTTTGACCACTCTCGAAGCTTCTTAAGAGGGTTAAACCATCGAGCCCATAATCCTTAATCTTCTCACTCTTTTGTTCGTATTTTATGACACCAATTGAACCCGACGAACGATGATAATTTGTTGTCGGAACCAGAACACACCATGCAAAAACAAAACCATATCCTTTCAAATAACATTTTCATTGTCTCTTCGTTCGATTCGACATCTATGGGTGAAAATTCACCCATTTCAAAGTATCCTAGAAAGAAGTGAGTATAAACATAAACATTGGTCGTTGGTGTGGAGTTGGATTCCCTCCATTTCACCCACTTCCTTCCATTCAACATATAAGGATAGTTCATAATAGATATTGAGGAGATAAAAAGTTGTAAGACGACTCCTTTAAGAATGAAGAGGCGTTTGGGCTTAAAGGGTTTTATGCATTGACTAATTTACTGATTTATGCAATGACTAATTCACTGATTCAAGTGAAATCACAGAGGTTGCCACGTGGATAAGTTTTTTGAAAAGGGCATTTAAGGCTTGCAAAGCATTTTATATTAGTATAGATATATAGATAGATACGAGTACATATTTCACAGTAGTGGGGAGCAATTGTATTTACCAAAAACATACAAAAAGAAAATTTCCATAAATAATTTACATACTCTAACAAAAAGCTTCACAAACTAACTTGAAGAAAATCATGCACCAAATAAAAGAGAAAATACATACACAAACACATACACACACGTGTGTGTGCGCGCGCGCGCTAATTTATATAGCTAATGGCAATATATTATGTACCAATCTACTAAATCAAGCAAGGTAAGATGGCACAATAACCTTAAGAACTAAACAAGTGCACAAAATGTCTATTGTCAAGGTTAATCAATAAATCGATATTTAGCATAAGCGGTAAAGAACCATACGAATAGTATCTGCTAAATAAATCAAATATAACGATAAGGAATGTATAGAATATAATCCGAGTATATCATAATAACCCATATCAGCACAAACAAGAGGGGAAAAACTAAAGGTAACTTTGAAAGAATTTTAACTTAACAAGTAATATCATTTTCATTTTCATTATTTAAGCATGTTGAATCAAATTCTCATGAAGTAATTTAGTGGAAATAAAATTAATTCAAAAATTATGTTTGATGATCACTAACACTTGCATGTAAAGAAAACATATTTGGTGGTTTGCCACCAACAATGTACATTAAAAAATATAATGAACTAAGATTAAATGACTACGAAAATTCCAAGCATTATAGGCGCATCCAAAGCTATTATAATTTCAATGGTTGATTAAAGCTAGTATACCAATTTTTCCCATAGAATCTGCTAAAAAATAGTAACTGGAGTACACTATTAACCTACTTCAAAATGGACAACTTTGAAGTTACGAAATGAGTTGATTAGCAAAAGGTACATTGCCTTAGATGCAAAATCCATGTTAATATAGACAAATATTACGACACTGAATATGAGTATGCCATGAGTTTGTTTAAATGACAGGAAAGTGATGAAAACTTATTATTCATAAAGCATTATAATATTACAAAATCGTTATAAATAAAAACTTGTGAATTATATCTTTTAAATTCTAGGCAAAAAATATTGAAAAATACACTTGATTAACTATCCTTGCCAATCCATATCCATTATGAAAACAAATACCAACTAAAAAATAAGCCATTGTTGATTTAGATGATTTTTAAAATACAAATAAATAAATAAAAAATAATAGTTAAGGCTAGAAAATGGTAACACATGGACCTTATAGAGTAGGGTGGTGCAATAGTACCAGTTAACCTATACTGACTAATAGATTTTAAATTTAATTTCATTAGTTTTATGAATATTCAATTCCAATTAATTAAAATTTCATAATAATTTGTGCATATATGATGGTACTAACTTATAAATTCAAACATAAGTTCACATCATTCCATGGAGTTTCATATAAAAAGTATAAAGAAAGCCAAAAGTGCAATTTATTAACTCTTACAGCTTGTTTGGGACTTCTAAAATGGAGAGAAAAGAAAGGAAAGGGAGAGAAAATGTACTATTTCCATCATTTGGCAGTTTAATTTAGAGGTAAAGGTAAAGAAAAGGAGAGAAAATCTTTTTAGATTTTACCGAAACATTCTCTCCAAAATTTTCTTTCCAATTTGGAAAGAAATTGAAAGAAGAGAAAGTTTGTCTTTGGACACTTTATTTTACTTCAAAATTTACCTTTCTTACTTTCTAATGTCCAACTCATTATAATTGTGGAGTATGAGACAAGCAACCCAAATAGGTTCGAATCCAGAAATAAGGCTAGCCCAATATGTAATAGGCAAGGAACATCAAAAAGAAATAACCATATAGAGATAAATCCAACAAGAAAAAATCTCGGATGAGATTAACATGAATCAAGAAGTGGTCCAATCAATATCTTAAATAAGCCCAACACGATTCTCCCTCCTCCACGTCTATATTATAGCCCTCACCCCAGGAAAATGGGGACATGAAACTTCTTGATATCAAATCATAGAGAACTAATAAAAAGAGAGAGAAATGCCTCGTAGACATTGGCAGTTGTCAAACTAAGTAAATCCTTTGTTGTGTGATTATTTAATTCCTTACTTAGACTTAATTACTTAGATAATTTGTTGTGCACTCACAATTGGCATCGTTTGTGGAAATCGATTGTTTTTCCCTAAGCAAATTAAAGCCAGCAAGTTAAGCAATGTCTCACCCTCACAATGCACCTATTATGCGAATCATCAAGGTGAACTACCACCACACAGAGCAGAGTCCGAGATCCACCTGAATAGGAGTCAAGCCACCCATAATCCATGATACCGCCTACAGGAGCATCATTCTATAGTGAAAAATGAGCAGTCTAGATCAACTTAGATCTCGCAATTGGTTGACACTTATGAACAATGACTCCATCAGCAAGAGCAGGCAACATGCCTCCAAATGGAAAAGAACACGCTTCTTCAATGATGCCTAGAAAAATAGAGCGAGAGCTCCAAGGAGACAAACACGAGCGCCATGGTCAAATGCCTAGACTTCAGGTGATCAAAACGATTAGCCGAGGAAAGAGTTCACACAGCGAGCAGAAGCATTTATAATATGAGAGTCACCCTATGAGAAGGAATAAGAGAAACGACATCACAGACACGACATCTGGAATTTGTTATGAAAGGAGATGGATAAACACCCTGCTAATTACGGGGCTAGATCCACGTGTACCAATATAGGAAAAAAGTGATCATATGGAACCACACTGACGCCGTCATGTATCGTATATTCCCTTATAGTCTGGGTTTGTTGCACATAGGTGATTTGAGAAATTTCCACATAAGTCAGTCAAGAACTTTAAGTCACTCGCGGAGGCCTTCACATCCCTCGTTATTATAATAAGTTGTCACCCAAAAAAGAAGGGATTATCTCCTCAGTATGAGGAAGAAACACTAGAAGACTTTATCAGACTATGTCAGACACTATTGGGAAACTTATAATGAAGTCAAAGATTGATCTAAGCAAGTCACAGTAGCATTATTCAAGATATGGATTCCTCACACCTCCATGTTGCTTCAGTACCTCACAAAGGAGGAGGAAGACACCATCGATGATCTTATGTTATTTACAGAGAAGTATGCAAAGGGGGAAGATGTGGTCACCTTCAACCATGGTGATAATTATTGCGCGAAGGCAACTAGGGGAATGACAAAGAAAACACCCCTCGAAAAGTGGGCAAGAAGTATAATAGAGATCCTAAGATTGGGTATGGGGAAAACCCATCCAAAGACTCAAAGAAATTAATACAGTATTCAAGGATCTGATTTATAAGATTTTTGGAAAAATACAGGACCAACAGTTTTTCAACTGGCCGAAGAATATGGGAGGGAATCCTAACAAAAGAAACAGTGCACTCAAATAGGCCTATCACAAAGAGAATGGTCACAAAATAGATAATTTTAAGGCCCTCAAATACCATATATAAGTTCGAATCCAGGCAGGACATTTAAAGAAGTATGAGGAAAAGAAAGCTAACAAGGTGGTCCCTAGTGCCGACCAGAAGCCAGACAACGTTTAGGATGATGAATTGGGGAATGAGTTCGCCATCATTCATGGTGCCTCAAGTTCCAAAGGCATCCCACGAAACATAATTAAAATGGAACTTAAGAAGGTCACTGTCATGATGGAGGCTTGGTAGATTAATCCCGCCAAGAGGTTGGGGGCAAACACAGATGACTAGAAGATATAGACTATAACAAGAATATAGTCTTTATGGAGGATGATTTTATCGGGTTGAGAATACCCGACAATGATGCACTAGTAATAACCCTCAAGATTGATAACTGGGACATGGATAATCTACTAGTCAATCAGGGAAACTCCTATGAAGTCATGTATTTGGAGTTGTTCAATAAGATCAACCTCGAAATGGAAGATTTGAAGGAAGAGACCATCCCTCTAGTCTGATTATCTAGAAAGATGGCTATGCCGTTAGGAAAGGTGGTCATATTAATTAGGGCTAGTAATATCTCAAAGTTTATCGAGTTCTTGGTGGTAGACATTGACTCTCCCTACCATGCCATTCTTAGGAGAGGAATGGTTGCATGCCTTTCATGTTTTTACCTCCACTTACCACCATAAAATCAAATGAATTATGAATCGTTGAATAATGGATATTAGAGGTAACCCATTCATTGCTCAAAAGTTCTTTATTGCAACCATTAGACCTAAACAAGAGAGGAAAAAAAAAAGGATCTCGTTCCTAAAGCCTCTTAAAATATAGCTACTCCATCTAAATATCAACTAAAGCATGTAAGACCAAGGATAAAAGAAACAAAGGTTGACCCCGCGAATAAGGACATGGAAAAGTTAGAAGAAGCAGCCTTTGATGATGCTTAATAGGGAAGGAAATTTCTGATCGTCACCACATTATCCGAGAAAGCAATAATGAAGTTGATTTCTCTGCTAAATGGGAATCAGGATGTATTCATATAGTAGAGATATGATATGTTTGGGATTGATCTCGAATTTACATTCCACAGACTTCACATTGATCCCACTTATTCATCAATCACACAAAAATCTATTCATACCACCCTAAAAAAATCAAAGGCAGTCAAATGAAGGTAGGAAAACTTCTGGAGGTAGGGTCTATCAGAGAAGTTAAATTCCAAATTGGATTTCAGACTTGGTGGTAATAAGGAAGAGTAATGGTAACTAGAGAGTGTGTGTGGACTTCATCGATATTAACAAAGCTTATCGCAAATAAATCATTCCTCGTCCTAAGATTGATCGGTCGGTCAATGCCACATCTAACCATGAACGGATGAGTTTTTTGGATGCATACTCAAGGTATCACCAGATCCATTTTATTGGCCCCAAACAAGAAAAAAATTCATTCATAACTACCACGGGCTTTTATTGTAATAAGTTCATGCCTTTTGGCATTAAGAATGGAGTAGACACGTACCAATGGTTGGTCATGAATATGTTTAAACAGCAACTGAGGAACATGATGAAGGTTTATATTGATGATATGCTTGTCAAAAGAAAGCTCAAAAATGACCATCTCAGGGACTAAGTGAAGTATTTGGAAATCGTTGGGCATTATCGAAAAAAATTCAAAGTGTGTAAAGTCTCCTTTGGGGTTCAGTCCGAAAAGTTCCTAGGGTACTTGGCTAGAGAGAGAGGTATTGATGCCAACCCCGACTAGATAATAGCGATCAATAATGTCCAACCCCCCAAAATAGTGCACGAGATCCAAAAGTTAAGGGGAATGTTGGCAGCTCTCAACCGCTTCATCTCATAGTATTATGAACGATGCTAACCATTCTTTCAGTTGTTAAGAATTGAGAAAGGCCTCACTTGGAACGAGGAATGCTAAAAGTCACTTAAAAAAATTACATTCTATCCTAGCAAGCCTCCCCTACTATCCATTCCAAATCTAAAAGACCCTTTTTATCTCTTCTCGGTGGTCTCCATTCACACAGTTAATTCATCCTTAATGTGAGAGAAAGAAAGACAACATGCCCCCATATACTACAACATGAAGTCACAACTATTAAGAGGCAGGTGTTGGTTAATTTCATTATCGAGCTCACATGAGAAGGTGGGCCCAGCGAGAAAGATATAGTGAGTTAGTTAATTAGCTGAGAAATCAACCAGATCAAGAAGTGGACACTTTACGTCGATGTTGCATTCAATTCAAATGGGTAAGGAGTAGGTCTTGTACTTATTTCCCCTGAAAATTCAATGATCGAGTAAGGGATCAGTCTTAGCTTTGAATCTTACAATAATGAAGCTGAGTACACTAGCTTGCGCTAAGCCTACTCAGTAGGGGTAAACTATTATTACATATACTTCGATTCAAAGCTAGTGTCCAACCAAGTTATGGGTGACTTCAATTATAGGGATAAATGGACGTCGGGATACCTATAGGTCACCTAAGATTTGAAAGAAAATTTTAAGAAAGTCCACATTCAACAGTTCCCCTAGGGTAATAATGGCTATGTTGATGCCCTAGATACCATGGGGTGAACAGTGGACTCTAATCTGAGAAGAATCATCGAAGTAGAATTCCTTGTAAAGCCTAGCATCACAATGCTCGTGGTCACTGAATAGGTTCTCACTATGCAAAGAAGTCCTAGCTGGAAGGATTTTATAATCAATTATCCCGAAGATGACATCTTGTCGTTCAATAAGAAGCAAGACCATCAAATTAGGATAAAAATTGCATGGTTTTATCTATCACTTGAAGGAAAACTCTACAAGAGATCTTTTAAAGGTCCCTATATCCAATGAGGCATCCATGTGATGTCGAACAAGTTTTATACGCTCTTTATGATGGAATTTATAGTAGCCACATTGGAGGAAGGTCCTTGACTTTTAGAATGATCAAAGAAGGGTATTGGTGGCTATATATGCATAAAGATACAATATCCTACATAAGGAAGTGTGAAAAGTGTAAAAAGTTATTTCCCATGCTCCATTAGTTGGCCAATGATTTAAAGTCACTGACCACTTTGTGGTTGTTCGCCCAATGGCATTTGTATATTATAGTCCCACTCCTAACTTCACTAAGAAATCGTAAGTACCTCTTGTTCGGCATAGACTACTTCAGAAAGTGGATTGAAGAAGAACCATTGGTGAACATCAGAGACACTGACATGATTAGGTTCATCTAAAGTAACATCATAACACGTTTTGGTGTATTTAGGGCGTTAATCACATATAATGGCACACAATTTAAAAGTGGGCCATTCTAACACCCTGTAATTTTAATGATTTTTATATTAGGATTAACTAAATTAAAATGGGAAATTTATCCGTGCTAAAATAAATATTAACTAGCGAGACAAGGGTTAATATTTATTTATATTTAATATTAATTGGTGAATGAGTAACAAATTAATAAATAAGTATTATGATTGTCGTGAGTGAGAAATAGGACAATTACAGTAAATTTAGTCGGGGCGCGTGTGTCAGTCGTGTCGGGACTTAAATTTATGGGATAAAAAGTAATTTAATTATGGGTCATCCAAATGGTCATTTTGAGTGCACCAATGTGTTTGAAAGGGTCGAAATAGTCAAAAAAGTGTACTCGGGGGTTTGGTTTCGGTCCCGGAGCATTTTTAGGCCAAACCGACACCCTGGAGGGGTATTTGGGTCTTTTGAATTTTTGGGGAAAAGGGACCTACCAAAATTGGAGAGTTATATCATCTGGTAAGGTGAGGGAGTTAGGGTTAGAAGTTAGAAAATCATAGAGAGGCCACAGGAGGAGGAAGGCGAGGAGTTCCCAGGGCATTCCCACACCATCTGGCACCACCACCACCATCGTTGTGTAGATCGAAAGGAGAAGAACACCAACCTACCACTAATCTGCAGAAGATCAAACCTTCAAATTGAGGCAAGTATTTATATTGCTCAAGTATGAGCATATATACCATCCTTGTTAGTGTAGGATGAAAAAATTCAAGAATACATAAAGATTGGTGTTAAATATGAAGATTTAATTCATGCTCTTGGGTAGGAATCATGATAGGTTAAATCTCTTTATGCATGTAGAACGAATTTGATGAATTATTAGAGTTAACATGTTAAGAATTTTATTGAGGATGTTGAATTAAAAAGATAAACTAGGGTTTTTAAGGATTAATCTTGAATTAATTCAATTTAAAGGTGTTCTTTGACAATTTGATGATTCTATTACATTGGAAATCATGTATATATGTTTTTTATAACGTTTAGAATACTTGGTTGGGAGATATGGATGGAATCATGGAGGTTTAAGGGCTTAAAATGGTGAAATTTGTAACTGCTATAATTGGAGAAAACGAGAGTTGTTACAAGCAAATTGATTCAGCTCCTTGGTCGAATTGATTCGGAAGGTGAATCGATTCAGACCAAGGCCGAATCGATTCAGTTCCCCAGATTTTTACTATTTTCCCCCTTTTTGTTTAGGACTCGTGGGAAATAATCGGGTTAACTTTTGAAGAAATTTTAAAATGTAATGAGAGATATTTTAATTACCAGTAGTCCAATGTTGAGATTGAGACTTAGTCACATGAGGGGATTTAGGGCTAAAGTTCATTAGGTTTAATTGTGCAATAAAACCTAATTCGGAGAATGATATCATGTCACGGGAAATCAAGGGAACGTATGACCTAGACCAATAGGTTACGAGTGAGGTATCTACTGAATTGTCTTAAGGGACAATTGGTAACCTTTCGAGTTGATAAGTAAGATTTTTGTATGTCGTTGTGGGAAAAGCCTCTCTAATAAAAAAATACTTCATACCTATAAAAAATAATAACAACTTGTATAGAGGTAAAAAAAAGGGTGTCAATCCAACTCTAAGGATTGATACACAAGAAAAGTCATGTAATTCATTTTTCTAATTATTTTCTTTCTAGATTTTTCTATTTTTCTCTTTTGTTTGTTTTCTATTTTTCTTTTTTTTTAATATTAAAACATTTTTTTGATGATGCTGAATTAAACTAAGCTAAGAACAAGTGATCCAACAAGAAGAAAAGTGTAAAGTGTGTGATAAAGGTGAGTGAAATATAACTAAATAAAATTGTAAAATATGAGATGAGTGAGCAAATAAAAGTGAGGGTTAACAACACATAGGATGACACCATATATTCTAGTTAATCTTATTAATTAATTGATTCAATTAAATCTCTCAAATTAGTATCAAAATTACAATTCAACTCTCATCAGAAATGTAATTTTAATAATAACCTTTTAGAAAATTAAATTCAACACTCCTACAGCTCTTCAAAAGTAGATCCAAACTTCATTTAATGAATCACCTGCTAGGATTGATTCATCAAAATTCATATAAATCATAGAAAATAAAATTTAGAGTAGAAATTCAAGTTATAATACCACACTTGAGAAACCCCTATCTCTAGTTCAATTCTAAAATGGCTATTATATCTCAAATTTTGATTTTCTCTCGAAAATCATTTACCCTCTCTCAATGCGTAAATCAAAATGAAAGGGTGCAAAGTTAATCATTAAAGGGACATTTAATATTAATAAACTAATTAAAGTGGGATTAACATCAAATAATGGGATCACCCCACCCCTTGAAAGGGGTTTCTAGCCTAACATGGTAATAAAACACAAAAAATGGAATATTATCAACAAACTAAGCATGAAGTTAAAAAAAGTAGAGATAAGCGAACAAATCTTAGAATCAAGTCTCCTTAAATTGCAAGTTGAACTCTAAACTCTTCAATACAACCCAAACTCTCACAATTTAGTCCTCACAAATTCTCTAAATAAAATATAAAAAAAAAAAAAAGAAAGAAAAATATTTCCAAATGTGTTTTTCTCTCTATTTTATTTCTCTACTCGTCTTCTTGGTCTCACTTTAGGGCTTTCTCTTTATCTCTTCAAATGGGCCTTCATTGGTTTTACAATGTGGCATAAGAAGTCAGGGGTAAAATAGGAAGGCTAAGGTGTGCATGGTAGTGGTGAGACGTGAGAGGGGCATAAGGGGTAAATAGAGTGAGGGTAATGAGATAGTGGGATGATGAGGGGCATTTTTGGAATAAGGGGTTAAGGTTTAAGACATGGGTTTTTATTTTTGGTCAATGGTTTATTTTGACTTTTATGCAGAATCGATTTTGGCTTGGGGAAAATGGGAAATGGGTTTGATATGGGTAAGGATTGACAAGCTCGGGTCGAAATCAAGTGGTGGGTATGAGTTGGGTCGTGGGTTGGGGGGCAGTAGGTCCGGGTTTAACTCCATTTTTATGGGCTAATGGAGGCAGGGGCTGAATAGAAGACCGACTGGGTATGGAATAAAGATTGGGTCAATTTCAAGTCGGAATCACGGGTTTGGGTTCCATAATAGCACATGTAGTGGCTTGGATGGGAGAAATGGGTCACGAGTTTAGACTATGTCAGGAATGGGGGTCAGTTTTGATCGTAGTTTAAGGGGTCATGGTCGAAGTAAGGGGGATTTGTGGTCGGAGGTCATGGTAGAAAGAAACCAGAGTTTGGTTGGCGTTAAGGGCTGCCATGGTTAGTATTCAGCAAGTGGGAATAAGGGTGGTTTGGAGATCCGATTTTGTTGATGGGTTAAGACCATCTCCAATAATTCTTTCCAAAAGCCCGATTTTCCATCTAAGAAAAAGGAAGTTTGACAAATTCTTTCCAGCAACAGTTTCTAAATAGTTGCGAATCCTACCTGTGTGATGAGTCATTTGGAAAATTTCTATCACCATTTCTACATGTACAAACGGATAGACGGTTGGATAATATGACATGGAAGTTATTCTATGGCTGAAAATTCACCCAAGTTGTCTTTTACAGTTAAACATTTATAAAAACTACTGGATAGAGAGAAACTATTGGAGATCTATAGGAGGTCTTGTGCTCCTTGAATTAAGGCAATATGCCAAGTAGATTAAGGACACCTTTTAACTGTCGCCTAGAATTGGTTTTGAAAATAGAGTCATTGGAGATGGTCTAAGGTTGTGTGGTTATGGAGTTTGGATAGAGAGAATGGTGGGTGAAGAAGATTATGGGGGCAATATGTTTGGGTGTTGGTGAGGTGTATGGGATTAGTGTGTGGGTGAGGTGTAGGATAGGAGATGATTTGGTGTGATAGGTGTATGAGATTTTATGTGTGTGTGTGTGTGTGTTTTGATTTGTACCCAACTAAAGAAATAAAACTAAAACTAACACTACCTAAAATTAATAAAAATGAAATCCTAATAAAAGACACAAAATAAAAATCAAACTAAACGAAAAGAAAATGAAAATAACAATAATAAAATCTATTAAAACTTAAATTTAATTTTCTAACCTATAAACTAATAAAAGACTCAAAACTATAAAAATAAAACTAACTTAATTGAATAAAATAAAATAATATTAAAATAAAATAATAATAATAATAATAATAATAATAATAATAATAATAATAATAATAATAATAATAATAATAATAATAAAACTAAACTAACTAAAACCTAAAAGCAAATAAAAATAAAAATAAAATAAAACACTCAACTCACATATTAAAAAACACTCGAACCCTAATATTTACAATTACACGCACGCAAATAAAATACAAAAATCCTAAAAAATACACAACAAGAAGTAAAATAAAATAAAATAAAACTAAATTAATAAAGTGAAATACTAAAAATGCACACCTAAATATGTCAGATACGACCATAACGACACACACACTATGGATTATTTTGGGATAGGCTGGGGGTCAGGGATTGGTTCAGGATAGGTTTAGGCTACGGGACTTGGGTTTGGCACTTTTAACCGCATTTTTCCGTATTTTGCCTTGATTCGATTCTTTTGAAAATGCAAATGGAATTTGACCTACAAAATAAACATATAGGCGCATAAGATGCATTTTATCGAGAATTAACAATTAAAAACTGTCTATTTAGGATTTTATTTAAAACCTTTTGGGAGCTTATTAGGAGTATTGGGAAGCACTCGGGAATAGATGATGAGAAGTATTATGGTAAAGTAATGATGCGTAGAATATTCGAGAGTTATTATACAACATACATGATATATATTATAGGTTACGTGTATACTTATACTGAATATATATGTATATATAGGTGGTGTGAATACCTATTGTTTGATTTATTATGTGTGAACATACCAAGGCTACTTGCTATCACGGGAGGTTTCGCATCGTGGACAGTCTTATCCTGATAAGCCCATTAGAGGGATTTTGACTTGTACCTCAGAATGTAGAACTTAGGGATTGATCACTACTTGTGTAAATAAGGGTGTGACCGGTCATTTGGGTGTGTTAGATATGTGCGTAGCCCAAAGTCTTAAAACTATGTTCACCTCCAAATTTGTGTGAATTGTAAATGTATGGTTCGAGAGTGAATCCGAATTGGATGTCATTTACTTAGTACGTGATGTTCTAAGACTTGATAGTAGAGTATGCCCGCATCGCATGTCCTTTACTTAGTACATGTTAGCTTCTCGTTCTCTCACTTGAAATCCTCATCACTCCCCTATTGTGCATGCCTAACGCACTCTTCTAAACCCACCTAGTTACGCTACCTCACCTAACTAGTTGACTTAAATCTCTTCGTGCCTTATAATTCATTGTTCCCACATATATTGCCCATACAATACGTTACTAAATTTCCAATCCATTTTATTTATTAAGAGTTACCAACTAATGATTAAGTTCACATGTACTTAGAGAAATTTAAAAGTCACTGTTTATCTTATATACTAATACACCCATAGTAGAATCAATCACATGTATATATATTTACATCATTGTTATATATATATGGATACAGCATCCCTAGGTGGATACCTTCAATGCGGGCATACTCTTCTAACAAGTCCTAGCACATCACGTACTAAGTAAAGGACATCTGGTTCGGATTCATTCTTGAACCTTACATTTATAATTCACACAAATTTGGAGGCAGATATAGTTCTAAGCCTTTGGGATACGCACACACCTAACGCACCCAAATGACTGGTCAATCTCTGAGTTCTACATTCTAACGTACAATTACTTCTAAATTTCTTTAAGTATTAGGCGGTAAGAGATTCAAGCCAACTAGTTAGGCGGGGGTAGCGTAACTAGGTGGGTTTAGAAGAGTGTGTTAGGCGTGCACAATAGGGGAGTGGTGAGGATCTCTAGTGAGAGCACGTGAAGCTAACATGTATATACTATTTACTCTTTAATGCATTTTAAATACTTGTTAAAATGTTTTCGAACTATTTTTCTTGGGCACTGACCCATTTCAAATCCATTTTTGTAAAAACATTTTAGGTACCCAGTCATAGGGACGCCAGGCTTAAGAGCTCCTTCTTTATTTATCGTGTTGCAGTTGATGTGGATGTTGCAGGACCTTAGTAGTAGATGCCTCCATATTTATCGGTTCCTATTTATCATTTTAACCATCTCAGTCAGACATGTCCCCCATCTCTTGTTAGTGATTACTTTTCAGAGACATTGTACTTTTAATTGGTTTCAGTATTGGAGTTTCATTATTATTATGGATGATTGTATTTGGATTTTTGTCTAGAGTGTTACTCCAAGCCTATTTATTCATCTCATTATTTTATCATTATTACTATGTTTAGTGGAATGGCGAATTTGAAATATTTAGTTTAAACTAGTTGCACATTAATAACAAAAATTATAATTTTGACACCAGGCCATTAGGGTATTAGTAAATTAATAAGATTTCGACAGTGATGCTAAGAATAAAACCACTAATGATTCATATTTAATTTAATAATGGACTGATCACCCAGGATTAGAATAGGCAGGGTGACACAAGCATCTACGACATCCATATCATCAAGCATCACTTAAGCTTTGTGGCCTACCCTAAGTGCAATGGGAAAGTTAAGGTCTTAAACAAAACTATGCTCGACGGCATAAATAAAATATTAGAGAAGGCAACGAGAGCTTGCGTGGACGAGCTTCCCCGCGTCTTATGGGTGTAAAAGTAAAAATAATCCCAGGGTTGTTCCAAACAAAAATTGCAACACTAATTTTAAACAAATTTTATCTTTTAATCCTAAATATGCATCTATGTGATAAAATAGATAAAATAAACCAATCAATCTAGTAAGGCTAAGTTTCAGGAAAAAAAAACAAAGGGAAAAACCTTTTATTCGCTTAGAAATCTACAAGACAGTCGACTTACAAACTACTTGATAACCACAACAAGTTTAAAGCATTAATCTTCACAAATCTCTAATGAACAACTATGATCCTCGCAAGAATCACAAGACTGCAATCCTCCATCAGCCTCAGCCTTCGTCTTCAGTAATGAATCCCCACAGATATCAAAAGTCATCCTCACCACAAGGTGTATGCAACGATATTAAACTTTCTAGGGTTTAAACTAATTTATAAGAACAATATTCAAGTATGTTTTGTTCTGAATTAAATAGTGTTTTTATAACACAAAATATGAAGAAATTTCGCAAAAGTTATGGAGAAACAGCTCTGGAAAAAGTCTTAAACGTTCTGAACCTAGACAACTTTCATTGTTTACTTTATATGAATTCCATTATAGGTGGTCTTCAATGACTCCTTAAATATCTGAACTTCTACGATAATTTTAGGTGTGATACGGTAGTTCATCATATTTTTCTATCTACAACTGAAATATCTGGACTTCCACGATAAACTTTTCTCTCTTTCTCTGTCTCTTTCTCTCTCTCTCTCGTAAACCCTAATTAGGGTTTGCATGGCATCCCAAGCTCATGCTCCCAATGTTTATCCAAAACCCTGATATTCAAAAAGCGTGGAGTCGTTCTTTTACATCAGTAGTGCTGGATCATCCTCCATCCAATATGATCTTAGTCTCAAATCTCCTACATCTTTTAAAAGGGAACCAACTATTTTGTTTTCTCACTAAGATATTGATATACTTTCGAAGCCCTTTAAACTCTCCTTGGTGGGGAAGTTCTCTCATGGAAGGCCCAATATGGATTCAATTAGGCCGGTTTTCTAAACCTTTTCTCTTAAAACAGCATTCAGTATTGGTCTTCTAGATCATAAACACATTCTGATAAGGATAAATTCTGAGGAATATTACTCACAAATATGGTTGCGAGATACATGGTATGTGGGAAAATTTCCTATACGAATTTTCAAATGGACTACAGAGTTCAGACCTAATAAAGAAAGTAGCTTGGCAACAATATGGATTTCTTTTCCTAATCTTCCCATTCATTTCTTCTCAAAATCCTATCTATATTCCATAGCCCAACTCATTGGAAGTCCGTTGAAAATGGATGCCTCAATAGTGGAGATGAATCGACCTAGCATTGTTAGGGTGTGTGTAGAACTGGATATCTTAAAATTCCTTCCTAAAAGGGTTTGGATTGGTTGTGGTTCTTCAGGGTTTTGACAAGAAGTTTTAGTGGAAGATAATCCCAAGTACTGTAAGAATTGTTCAAAAAATGGCATAATGGGGAGTCTTGCATGCTCCTGGTTACATCAAGAAGAGAAACCCAAAGATAAGACAAGAATTTGTACCCAAAAAAATGTTGCAGAGAGAAGCCAATGCTGAAGTTGAAGAACATAGTAATGTAATCAAAGAGAACACAAACGTGAAGGATAACAACCCTAAATAAGATAAAGAGATAAGACAAGAAACACAAACCAAACCTCATCCAGAATCAAGAAAAAGAAAATCAGGTAAGATCGAGGTGCAGCCCAGAGAAATGGAGGTAGATGAAATAAGAGTGGATAAGGAAGTGAAAGAAAGTGTCAGCTTAAGTCCACCAAATCATCTTTAAATTACTTTAATCAATAGTGATTCATTCCATTATTCAGACCCCAATGAAGGGGATTTTCTTGAATCCCTAAAGAGCACTAGTCTTCCAGAAGATGGAAAAGCAACTGATGCAAATCCCTCTACATGCTAGTGATGGAGAACAAGTGCCTAGGCATCAAGATTCTATGATTGAGGATCTGAGGAGTTTTAACAAAAACCTTGACGAAGGGGTCCAACCCAATAAAAGGAAGATGGTGGTGAAAAGATGTCTAGATATCCAAACAAGGTTGAAAACTCAGAGGACAAAAAGTATTTTCATTGATCCAATGTTGAAAAGAGTCACAAGATCCTATTCAAAATGTATCATTCAACTTTCTCCTAATAACCTCCAATGTTGAGTCTCATTGAATGGAACATTAGAGGAGCTGCTAAAAAGTCAGCTAATAGAAGACTAAAAAAACTGTTAAAAAT
Source organism: Sambucus nigra (assembly GCA_949130495.1). NCBI lineage: Eukaryota > Viridiplantae > Streptophyta > Magnoliopsida > Dipsacales > Adoxaceae > Sambucus > Sambucus nigra. The sequence goes on along the minus strand of OX422220.1, from coordinate 448,315,734 downwards.
TCATAAATCTCCAATACTGGCTTTATTGGAACCCAAAGTTGATTTTAAAAAAACTAAAAAGTTCTAAATTAAATAGGTCTTTGATAACTATTGTTATAATGAGAATGGGAAGATTTGGATCTTATGGAGATATGAAATGGAAGTCAACATTAGTTCAAACTCTGAGCAACATTTTACTATAAGAGTTTATCACCAACAGCTCTGTCGAGAGAATTATCTTATAGTGATTTATTCCAAATGCACAAAAGAGGAGAGAAGAGTCCTATGGGAAGATCTAAAGTCCATTTCTTATGTTTGCTAATCAAAACCCCATCTAATCATGGGTGATTTCAATGTTGTGATACACCAGTCAAAGAAGTTAGGTGGGAATGCTATAGTCCATCAAGTTGTGGGTGAATTTATTCAATTTATAGATGATTGTGGTCTAAGAGATATGGGGTACAAAGGTTCAAAATATACCTTGAGTAATTGCAGAGACGAATAGGGGATAATTATGTCTAGACTTGATAGAGGGCTTTATCATCAGAAATGGGAAGATCTCTACCCAAGAGAAGCTCTTCATCATTTGAATAAAACTGGATCAGATCATTCTCTTTTGATTTTAAGCATTAATCCTAATATGGAGTCCAACTTAAAGTTCCAAGCAATGTGGATTAAACACCATCAGTTCAAAGTGGTGGTTCAAAATTCTTTTAAAGTGCCTGTTCAGGCAAGTGGAATGTATGTGTTCAGTTCTAAACTGAAGAGATTAAAAGGGGATTTAAAAATTTGGAATAGAGAGGTATTCAAAGACATTTTCTAGGGTGTGACTGACTTAGAAGATGAGGTTTTGAAGTTGGAGCTTTCCTATGAAATGGATAGGTCTGAGGTGAATAGAGCCAATCTTAACAGAGGGAAAGACAAGTTGATGGAAGCTTTAAAGTTAGAGGAGGAGTTCTGGAGACAAAAGGCCTCAATTACATGGCTCAAGCTTGGGGATTCTAATTCCAATTTCTTCCATGCTTGTGTTAAACATAAGCATAGAAGAATGGGCATCACTTCCATCCAAGATTCTAATGGTAATACAATAGAGGATGAAGATAGAATTTCAAATACTATTCCTGGCTATTATCAAAATCTGATGCAGGTTGAACATCAAATTATGGATAGTTCGCTATTTGACATGATCCCTAAAGTGCTAGATTAGGATAATAATGAAGTTTTAGAAGCTTTTGCTACTGAAGAGGAAGTATATTCATCTATTAATGACCTGAGTTCGGATGCTGCTCCTAAACCTGATGGTTTTGATGGTGCCTTTTACAAATCTTGTTGGAACATTATTAAACATGATCTTATTCTTGCTATTAACAGTTTTTTGTAGGTCATGATATCCTCAAAGATGCTCCTGTAATAATATTCCTCTTATTCCAAAAAATGTCACACCCCGCGCAATCCGACAGACGTGGGGTGGCCAGCCACACCCGTCAAACTACGCCAGGAGTGAACTAAATAAATACCATTCTTAGCATGAGACATATATGAGACATAAATAAATCAATCCACGTGATAAATAATGGAATCAATCCCAACTGATAATAACAATTGAACGATAAAAATCCATCACATGCTAAAACTTCGAATAAATCCAATCTCCAATAATGATTAAATAAAATCTAAATAATAAAGAAATGTGAATAATCCTACTAAAATCCTCAAACAACTTTGGAACTGAATGGCCCAATAAAAACCCAAATGAAGTCTCATAAGGATATACGACTGAAAAGAAATCTAACTAAATAAAGCAATGAAAGAATAACTCTAGATGCACCTCTGAACGTTATCCAATAAATCCTATGCAGGTACTTCAACACTAATACCTGAAAAAGTTAGTTAATGCACGAGGTCAGAGCCTCGAGCATGAATACACACTACTCCCCTCAAATAGTGTTCGTGAACCCAGACAGTAGCATATACGCAATAAATAACACAATAGAGCATTTTAATTTAACGAGTAATTAAACGCGATAAATATAAATTACTAACTACTCGCAGAGATCCCCATTTCAAAAATCAAGCCAATATGATTTTAAATTATCAAGTCCCACGATGGTAGTTTAATTAAATTAACCCAATTTTATTATTGTTCTCGCTTTTTATTAAGGGGATCCTCCCACCCTGGGAGGTAATCTACCAAAGTGTCACACTTCCCCTTGTCAATAGCTAGCCGAATCCGTTTAAACTGTCGATCCCCCGCAATATAATAAGGTTCCAACACACGACACGACATCAATCACCCAAGCTAGCCCGTTTAAACTGTCGGTCCTCGACATATTATGTCGCCACAAATTTTAATACCCGTTTGTATCTTAGGCATTAATTCTCAATTTCTCAATTTCACAAATTATAAATTACCCCACCCTTTTAATCGATGTGAGATCCTCAAAATACCCATTAGTCCCATACCTAAGGGTCCCCAAGTTACCAATACGTCCTACCCTATGTATAAGATGAATTTCAAACATAAACATCAACCTAGTCTCATGCCTAGGCTAGCGTAACAACGATAAAGTATCAAAAATCAGCCCACCCCCAACATAATAAAGTTGTAATAATATACCCTCACTAGTACCATACCTAGAAGGCGTAAATCATCAAAAGGCCTACCCACTAGTCCCATACCTAGAAGGCATCCTAAAATTTAGGGAGATCAAAAATACTCAACAACCCATCGTCACAATGGCAATTTAATAATATCAACAAGTCACACAAACAAGCATAATTAATCAACGTATAAAACTACACACAATAGTCTGATTCAATTAAATCTTAGTTTAATTACCATATTGTAATAAAAAACTAATTAATCCCATTTAATTATTTTAAATACAATACAGCGAGATTTCATCATTAATACATCATATTTCCAATTTCATTATCTCTACACAAATTTCGTGAGTTATACGCTCCCAAATTCATTTAATTTGAGACCAATGTTTTTCTGCATGCAACCTACACCAATAAAACCCATAATCCACTCATCAATCCGACATTCCCAAGGGTTATGAATATTATTCAGATTAAAAGATTCGATAAAAATAGTCTCATAATTAGTGTCCACTTTCTCTAATTAAGTTACTAATTAATTTTAATAAAAAATATGATTAAGGGTTTAGGCGACACTTAAAATGCATAATACTAAAGGAAAAGAATATATTATTCATGCCTGAGATTAGGTTGAAGAAAAACTAGTAGAACGGTTGGATTCCTCTCAAAAAATTAACAAAGAAGTGTTCTTGAACAAACTTTATTAAACCACAATTAAGCCTCCCAAAACTTATGATAAAAACTTGATTATGTTCGAGGTTGATGATTATGGTGGAGAGGAAAACTTTTGGAGGAGATTTATGGTGAAAAACTTGGGAAAAAGTGATTATGAGAAGTCCCCCCATAATTAGAATGGTTAAATACCAATTAAGAATCCTAAACCAACTCAAACTCTCAAAATTAAGAATCTGATATGCACCAAAAACTGACAAGTCAATGGATCGACTCCCAGAATCGATCGATCGATCGAGCAGGTCTGGCAACAGTTCCCCCACAAAATTTTATAAGGCTAAAACAACTAAAAACTCCATTTTAATTCCGATTTCAATTCCTCTTGAAGTTTTATTCTTCTAATATTAAAACCAACATATTTTACTAATAAAAATCATTAAATCCAAAATTTTATTTTTCTCGAATATTCCAATTAATTAATTAAATTAATTAATAAAAACATGGAGTGTTACAAAAAATAAACACCCTAAGAGCTGTGCTGACTACATGCCTATCAGTATAATTTCTCTTACAAAATCATTTCTAAGGTCCTCACTAATAGGCTGAGTATTTTCCTCCCAAAGCTTATATCTCCAAACCATAGTGGATTTATGAAAGGAAGATACATTCAAGATAAATGTCCTATTAGCCAAAGAGATGGTATTCAACATCATAAGGAAGATTTATGGGGGAAATGTCATCTTTAAGTTGGACATGGAGAAAGCATATGATAAAGTGCAATGGTTATTTTTAGTCAAAGAATTGAGATCTTTTGGTTTTGGGTAAAGATGGTTAGATATGATATGGAGATGCATTTCAAACTGTTGGTTCTCAATTATGAGCAATGGAGTTGAAAAGGGTTTTTGAAGTCTTCTAGAGGATTGAGCCAACTGGATCCTCTCTCTCCTAGCTTATTCATTTTGGATGCAAAGGTGTTGAGTGGAGGCCTTGACAATCTTTTAAGGAGTGGGAAGATGAAGCACTATTTCTTACCTATTGACAGCCCTCTTATTTTTCATCTCTCTTTTGTTGATGATGCTATCATCTTCTCTAGATGGGATAATAGAAGCATGTCAAATCTGATGAGATTCATGGAGGAATATACAGCTATCTCTGGTCAATGTATTAACATGAGTAAAAGTAGTGTTATAACTGATCACAAAATGTCTATGCAAAAGAGGAACTCTATAGGAAGTTGTACAGGTCTAACAGTTAAATCCCTCCCTACTAAATACATGGGATCATCTATGTACAAAGGGAGGAATAAGGTTTTTTTTACACTCCTCTTATGGAATACATTAAACAAAAGATGGAAGGAAGGAAGGGGAAGTTATTATCTACTCGAGGTAAATATATTCTTATTCAATATGGCATATCATCTATACCTATCGATTTTCTTGCATCATAACAACCTCCTAAAGCTATAATTTCTAGAATCCATAAAATGTTCAATAGGTTCTTTTGGGGAGGGAATGCATCTAAAGGATGGAAGTTGGAAGGTTTAGTGTAAGCCTAAGTCAGTAGGGGGGCTTGGATTCAAAGATTTTAACACTATTGCTAGAGCTTCTAGCATCAGGTTGGTGTGGAAATTATACTTAGATGAGTCTCTATGGTCTGAATATATGAGGGCCAAATACAAGTCTTGGTCTCAGTCTAATCAAGGTGGATCTATAGATTGGAGGAACATAAGGAAAATAAAAGAGGTGGCTCTTGAAAACATGGTATTTATGGAAGGTAAATGGAGATGGAAACCTCCATCCAGTGGTAAGATTACTCTATCTTCTGCTTGTGAGGTTATTAATAACAGGCATGTCAGATCTATAGTGGCTGAGAGAATTTCAGACCGCAATGTGCCTAAGAAATTATCTATAAATATATGGAAAATTCTCAACAACTCATTTCCTTTAGAGGATAATGTTCAAAAGTTAGGAATTCCATTGATTTCTAGATGTCATGCATGTTTGAATAACACTGAAATAGTTCAGCACTTATTTTTAGAATGTTCAGAGGTTTGCCTGATTTAGGACTTCTTTACAAATCTTCTAGGAATTAGAATAGACAAGAACAATATGTCCACATCTTTGTTAAGTTGGTGGCATGGGTCTAGTAGTAGAGATTATGAAAAGTTCCTTTGAAAAATCATCCCTATAGTTGTTTATTGGGAGGTATGGAAAGGTAGAAATCAGTAGATGTTTGAGGGGGAAAAGTTTAGGCACGCAAACATTATATCAAATTCAATTTTCCTAATCTCAAATATATGTTATGGTTTGAAATTTTTCAAGGAATGTGTGGATTCTAGAGTCAAGAATATTTTTAGAATCACCTTTGTTAAGCCTTTTGTAACTCCTATTTCAATCATATGGATCCCCCCTCGTTCCCAGTCCTATAAATTGAATATTGATGGTGCTTCAAAGGGTAAACTTGACCCTAATGGTTATGGAGGTATTCTTAGAAATGGTAAAGGTCAGTTAATGTTTGCTTATGCTTTTCCAGGTGGTGTTGCTTCTGAGGTGGAGCTTCTTGGATTAAAAGAGGGGTTGAGCCTGTGTTTGAAATTCAAGTTTGATCATATTCAAATTGAATCTGATTCCTCACTGGTAGCGAAGATGATAGGTAATGATTGGAATCCACCGTGGAAGTTTATAAAAATAGTCAATGAAATCAGGTGTATGTGGAATCAATTGAGCTACTCTCTTAAGCATTTCTATAGTGAATCCAACATGGTAGCAGACAAGCTTGCCAACTATGGTATTGCTCATCAGTCAGGGAGAGTCTTCAAAAGTATTCAAGAGGTGCCAAGGATGGTCCTAGGTTCTTGTAAGATAGATGTCATGGGTTGCCACTATATCATACTTGTATCTCATATATAATTTGGTCTTTGAATGTCCCCTTTAGCTTTAAGTTTTCTTTTGCTTTATTTAGATCTTTCTTCATCTTGTATAAACCACTTTTGGAGAGGTTGTTTCTCCTATCTTTATAAATTCCTTGGGGGTTATTCCCCTATTCCATAAAAAAAATATAGGCCTTTCACAAATTTTGAGGCACTGCGATCATTCGAACGAGAAATAGATTTCATTCTAACGACATTGAGATGTCGTTCGAATGAATTCAAGTTCTCTTCAATGAACTTATGAAAATTAAATCAATAAGGCCTTATTTAAAACACATTTAAAACATGAATAAATGACCTATCTAATTACATGTTAAGCAATGTGTAAGGCTTTTATATATTGTAGTGATGAGCCTCTTTGATAATGTTTTTAACTAAGAAACACGTACACTCAGCAAATAGTGTTTTGAGTGTCATTATAGGACATTGTGTTCTAAACATGCCCAAATACATGTTGACTTGTTAAAAAAGAGTAACATTTTATTATTTTGGACATGTTAAGAAACGTCGGGGATACACTTACACACGTTAGGTATCGAGATAAGGAGTTTTGAATGTCGAGATACTTAATTCATGGAATCAAAAATTAGACATTATCTGTGCATATGATTTTTGTATTTATAAAAAATTCCATTAACTTATGTTATGATATGTTTACAATAGATATTTGTCTTTTGATGTCAATATAAATAATCAAATCAGTGATGTCAATATAAACTATTCTGAATTCACTATGATCAAATTCTCCGCACTATTTATGTAAGCGTTCTTTTTTTACTAAATTGTGAATTCATGGTGAGATTCACTACATGTGGATCCGCTAATTTGTCTGAACAATCTCAATAAGATGTAATACTACTCTCAAAAACTTATCATTTTTTTATATTCACTCAGTGATAAATAAAACTTCTTTGATACATAGCCATCTAATTTTCAATGTATGATTCATAATTGATTTGTAATGTAGTTCGTAAGTTATAGTTCATAAGTTCTGAACTTGAATGGCTTTGCACTGTGTAAGAGGGTAGTTTAGATAAGATGGAGGCGTAACCCCATTTGAGTACGGTAATGATAAGTTAATTAGCCAAAACCTTAGATTAGTGATAGAACATGCAAACACAAACTCAATGAAGATAAGACTTATTTTAAACTCATAAATCTCTTGTGTATAACTCAGAAGATAGTAATGAACTTAGAAGTAACTTAGCTAGAGAGAGAGAGAAATGAACACCCTAGATACACCTTGGTAGGCAGCCAAACACACCAACCACCCTCAAGAATCTCTATCAAGTATTAAAATCTTCCTAATAAATGATAATGGTGGGTGAGCAAACTATCTAGTTTGTAATAACTCTCTAGTAATAACTTCTGAACCCTAAATAATATCTCTTCTGAACTCTCAAAAAGATCATCCTTTCCTCAGGGGTGGTTGGGGTCCTTAAATAGCCCCCCACACCATCCCCGAGGCAACTCAGTCATGAAAGACTATGAAAGACATCCCTTATAATTTATGTCACAACATTAAATGCCTGATGCACTAGTTGTCTCCACGCCATAAACATTAAATGTCGAGATATGCCTTTTGCCTAATCACTGTGTGTCAGGGGGATGTTGTCGCAGAGGTGGCTCACCAACTGCCTGACAGTCCCAAATACCACGGTGGTTTACTTAAGTGCAGGTCCGACATTATTTAGATGGCTAGTGACATCACCTATAGTAGATGTGACATTAAGTAGAGGGTTGTTTGGTTCACAACTCAACGCCCGATGGAACTCCAAGCTGCTCCGCTCGAGGTTCCACCGTCAGGGTTCTTCGGTATTTTACCAGGTGTATCTAAGATGGTTGGGACAAGACCCAACGGTGCCTCACTTCTCAATCCTACAAACCAAGTCCCTCTAAAGTTCTCGCGGTGAGCTCATTCGATAGAGCATGAAAGCTCTCTCGGGCCCTGCCAAGCCTGGTCTCTCACGAGTACCATTTGACCTCACACTAAAACTCATTATTATTCTCGTTACATAATTACAACCATTATAGCTTTCAGTCAGTATAAACAAAGATACAATATGACTAATAGAATAACCTAACAAGTTATCACGCTGAGCTGCCACACTGCCTTAATCCCCAAAACACTGTTGCTAGTGTCGAATTACCTATAATCTCAATATTATCTTCAAGCCCCCTATACATTTTTCCCTTCGTGGAGAGATTTGTTAGAGCGAGAAATGTCTGAACGAAACTTCTCAAACCGATGAACCTTCTCTGCGTGAAAAATTCTAGCTCCTTTCCTTCGCTTAAACCACAGCGTTATAATTTCTATGAAAAAGTGAAATTCTCCCCGAATTACCTGAGCTGAAGCACTACAACTTGTTGGGGCTTTGACAAAGGGACATCCCCACTTTTTCCTTATACTGCGCTTCAACCGTTCTAGCTTTATTATTTGAACTTCTTCTGAAAGGCCTGCTAACCTTCTCAAATACTCGTTCTTATTATTAGTAAATGAAATTCTCCCTTGTAATGCTTCACTATGTTCGAAAAAGTAAAAATTCTCCCTGATGTAGTTGGATCACCGTTTAAATAACATTTGGACTTGTGGCGAGGGGACATCGTAGCTTTTGAACCGTTGGGACATCTTTTCCATTGGGAGTTACTGGATGTGTCTGACAAAAAATTTGGCGCAAAAACTCAAACTTGCCTAGAAAGGAAACCCTTTCCATTCCCCAGGCGTCACTTCGTATATGACGTAGCCCTGTCTTTTTAGCTGTCAAAACATTTCTCGAAGTGCCACGTGTTCATTTGAAATGATTATAGGCGGACTTGCACGTGCGATGGTGGGAAAATCAAAAGGTAAGGTTTAAAAGGCTTCAAACGTCTCTTTTTTCAAACCCTTCTCTTTCCTTCTTCTTCTTCAAGCTCCCGCATTCCTTTAGAGAGAGAAACTTTGTGCGAACTTTTTTTTAACTCCATTGTTGCCCAAGATTTTACCAAGCTTCCTTCTTCTCTCTTCTTTTGCGCCACCACCTGTGGTTATGCCTCTACTTCTTCATTCCCTACCCTTCTTTTACCAATCTATTCTCAGGCTTCGCTATTCTCTGTAATCACCTCCTCAAGCAATCCTACCACACCGACCACCAATGCTCCACCTACCACCCCTGTTGTCACCACCTCTACTGCCACCTCACTGAATGTTGCCACGCTGAGCTGCCACGGTGCCTTAATCCCCAAAACACTATTGCTAGTGTGGAATTACCTCTAATCTCAAGATTATCTTCAAGCCCCCTCTACACACAGTATCAGTCTATAATCAAACCCAAAATCAGTTCTATAATCAAAAACAAAATCAAATGAAAAATCAGTTCTATATGAGCAAGTCCACGTACAAATCGCAAAATGAAACAAAAAATTATATCCCAAAATCAGAGGGAAAGAGTATACCTTTATTCTTCATGAGTTTTTCACGAGTTTTTCCAGGCCATAGGAGTTTTTTCACGATAGTAAAATCAGTTCTATATGATAACCTAACTTTTTCATGAGTTTCATGAGAGAGAGAGAGAGTTGTCTTACGGTTTCACAGAGAGAGAAGGCCAACGCAGATGAGAAAGAGTTGAGGTTTCACAATCCAACGATTTCACGAGAGAGAGAGAGAGAGAGAGAGAGAGAGAGAGAGAGAGAAAAGGTTTCACTATGGTGTACAATTTGGGTATATGGTTTGTCTTTGATCGGGTGAGGATAGGAGAGAGAAGTTGGTGAGTACGTTATTTGGCCAAAGAGGTAATGAAAAACTAATTTAGGGAATGGAGGGGAAAAAGAGGGAACCAAAAATTTTAAAGGAAATCTATTTGTTGTCCTATTAGAGCTCTTATAAAGGACAGTAAATATTTGATGTCCCTAAAAATATTATAAAGGAAGTTTAAAAATTTAGCCATCCTTTATAGTAGATCTAAATGGACATCTATAATTTTCTCTCCCTTATATATTTTTTTGAAGGACATCTTAAAAGGTTTCCCTAATACGGGTGTCCTTAATTCTATTTTTTCTAGTAGTGTGACCGAAAGACATTAACTATACAAATCACATCGTCTTCACCAATAATGATTTGGTTGGATTGATGACCCCCACCATGATGCCCTTATCATTACTCTTGGAATTGGAAACTAGGATGTACAGAAGCTCTTGGTGGACCAAGGGAGTTCCTCGAATGTCATGTACCTGAGTATGTTTTATTAAATGAATCTGCATTTACAGGATTTGCAGGAAGCTCTTGTTCCTTAGGTCAAATTTATGGGAAGAGTGAATTTATCCTTGGGGAAGATGGTTTTACCTATTCGGACTAGAAGGATCTAAAAGCTCATATAATTCCTTATAGTGGATATTGACTCACCTTATAACGATATCCCTGATAGAGGATGGCTACATACCATGATGGTTGTCCCATCCACCTACCACCAAAAGATAAAATGTGTTACCAATAAAGGAATCATGAAGCTACGTAGGAATCAAGCCCTGGATAGAAAGTGTTTTATAGTAGAAATTCGACCCAAGAAAAAAAAGAAGAAGGAAAAGGAAGAAAATCCAATTGAGGGCTCAATACCTTCAAAATAAAAACAAAACTATCGGCAACCTGGCATTGAGGAAACCAGTATCGACCCTGCCTATCGTGTGATGGAATCCTTACAGGAGGAAGAATTTGGCAACAGTCACCCTAAGAAGAAGTTACTGATCAACATTTCATTCATAAAAGAGGAAAAGAGAGTTTTGGTTGCCTTCCTCAAACGCAGTCAATATATGTTTGAGTGGAGACCTTGCGATATGTCAGGGATAGATCTGGAGGTGATGTGCCATAAGCTACATGTGGATCTATTGTATCTTCCAATGGCTCAAAAGGCATGTAAAACTGCTCTAGATAAAGATAAATCCATTGAGGAGGAAGTGAGGAAACTTATGGAGGCGAAGTCCATAAAAAAAGTTAAATTCCCTAAGTGGTTGTCAAATTATGTGGTCATATTAGCAATGGGAAGTGGAGAGTCTGCATAGACTTTACAAATTTGAATCGAGCGTGTCCAAAAGATAGTTGGTCCCTACCAAGTATTGATTAGCTGGTTCACACCACAGCCAACCATGAGCTCATGAGTTTCCTTGATGCTTAATTTGGGGTACCACCAGACCCCTCTATTCTCTCTCAACCAGTAGAAGGCCTCATTTATCACCAGCCAAGGGTTTTATTGTTATAGAATGATGCCATTTAGATTAAAGAACATTGGGATGAACTACCAGTGACTTTTGACAAGGATTTTTACACATAATGAAGGTATACATCGATGATATGCTCGTAAGGAGAATAAATAAGGAAAATCACCTTATTAACCTGAACAGAACCGTTGAGGTACTTAGGCATTACAGGATGAAGATGAACACTATAAAATTATCCATTGGAGTTAAGTGAAGGAAGTTCTATAGGTACATGGTAAGTCAAATAGATATAAAGGAAAATCTCAACCAGATTGAATCCATCAAAAGAGTGCAACCACCCAAGACCATCCGTGAAGTATAGAAGTTGACTTACATACTTACTGCTCTCAACTATTTTATCTCCCTATCATCAGAGAAATGTAGACCTTTCTTCCAAGTGATTAGTAAGGAAAGGAAAGAAGTGTGGAATGAGGAATGTACCAGGGCACTTGAGGAAATTAAAATATATCTCAATCATCCCCCACTACTGACCATCCCCAATGACGAAGGACCCTTATAATTATATTTAGCAGTTTCCATAATCTCTGCAGCTCAGCCTTGGTCTATGAGAAAGATGGGGGGAAGCTCGAGTTAACTATACGAGAAAGACGTTACTCGATGCTGAAAATAAACACCTATCGCTACAACATTTTACATATGCACTGATTGTGTCTTATAAGAAGATGAAATAATATTCTGAGCCATGAACTATTGTCATCCTAACCTTCTTTATCCTAAAATCCATACTCGAGAAGGTTGACCTAACCAAAAAAATGTCCAAATGATCAGTGGAACTAGGTAGGGTTGACATACAATTCTAATCGGGGAACTCAATAAAAGGGCAGGTCATAGCTGATTTCTACGTTGAGTTTTTGAATGATCATAAGCCACTAAAAATTGGATATTAGGGGATGTATTTCACACCCACCGTCCACTGAAAATAAATGGATGTTGTAGGTTGATGGGACATCAAATTCATAGAGGGAAAGAGTAGGTATAATACTTTCCCTTCCAATAATGAGGATAAATATGAAGCCCTTCTCGATGGACTACAAAAAGTACCTTCTTTGGGGGACTCTCACCTTAATGTCTTTAGTGTCTCAAAGTTAGTGTCAAATTAGATATCAGGATATCAAAATGCTAGATATGAGTGCACTCCACCATGCCTTGAATAATCTCGATAGTTAGTCGCCATGTTTGTACTTGTGCAAGTGTAGAAGTTTCCAAGAGGAAACAATAGACTTGCTAATGCCCTTTCCACACTCATTGTAACCATAGAAATATATCTTAAATGAATGATTGAAGTAGAGTATCTTGAGTAGACCAGCATCACCAAAATAAAATGATCGGTCATTAACACATTGCCTGGATGGATAGATCCGATCATGCATTACCTAATGGAGGACGTTCTGCCAGCCTATAGAAAAAAGGCACATATGATAGGAGTGAGTCTACCGGTATTCCTTTTCGAGACCATATATCCAATGTGTGCATCCTAATGACATAGAGTATATCCATTATGAACTTTGATGGTCCCTTTTAATTTCTAACGCGGAAAGTGTTTTAAGGATGACAAAAACAAATTCTAATTTAGTGAAAAACCTTTTTCCATTTTTTTTTAATTCTCACCAAGTTGTGAACAAATTCTAACTTAACATAACTATAACGTGATTAATCCTAAACATCCATCTAGTGATTAAAGCAAGTAAAATAAAGTAGAGAATACTCACAACGCCGGATGTACGAGGAAAACCACAAACAGGAAAAACCTCGGACGGCCCAAGCCAGACATTCACTATGAATATGGTTTTACAAAGGTACAGACGGTAGTCTTACTCAATGACTTGATCCACCCACGAGACTTGACGCTCATCTGATCTTCAATCACCCCTCTCACAGTGCCCAAGCAGAAAGTAATGAATGAAAGATATGTGATTAAAATCATGGGTGTTTTTTCAATATCTCCACAAATGCAGCCATGTCGGATCAGTCCACCCATGTCGTTTTGTAGTGTAGCACTGCTGCAATTGAATATCGCCACAAACGCAACCATAGCTATGCCTTCAACTCAATTATAGATTAATATTATCTATTCACGTGTCAAAAAAAAATTAAATACCACACCGTATTGATATTTGATGCTCCAATATTGTATACAACAAAACCAAAATGAAGCAGGACCCAAGCAGCCTACTTGACTTTAAAGGTAATAATAAACAATCTTTTGAGGGTTAATATAAATTGGGGTATTCATACACAGTTTATTCAGTGCTTAGTTCTGGGAGGAATTCCCGATGTCAAATCTAATAAAAGAGAGAAAAAGGATTGATTGCAAGTTAACTTCTGAAGCTTAAGGTCATACCTAGTGTTGTCTCCAATAAAGTTTTGGTTGTTTCATATCAGAACACTCTAGTGCCAAATGACAATTCAATGTAACCTCCAATCAAACAATATTGGTACTACCCTGAATATAGTGACAGTGCTAAAGAACTGTAGCGTCATGAGGCCATTAGACCCTTTCAATAGAATGAATCTAAATGATAGGATTAATAAGGATGCCTACATATTAAAGAGAGAATTCTTTGGTAAAAAATGATATTATCTTGACCTCCTCTAAAACAAAGAAAACACATATGGAAATACTATCTTGACCTCCTGTAAAAAAAAAGAGGTAAAAAGTGAGCATTGGACTCTATTATAAATGTTCAGCCCACAACAGTTTCATTACATAACTCCAAACATAGAAGAGAATGGTTAAAAGATGGAGAATTCATAATTTTCATACCTCAACACTAAACGAAACTGACTTGGTATTGTATATTGATTAGCACAAACTAAACTGATTAAAGCTTCTGTATTTCTGAAGGTCTCTTCAGTGGAGGAATATATGGATGCTAATCTGGTACCCGTAGTCTGTTGCTCGTGTAGTAGAAGATCTTTGTGCAAGATGAAAAAATGTGAGTGTCAAGCTACAGGGAGCAGTTGTTCGGTGTCATGTGGATGTGTGGCGAGTAAATGCAATAATAGAGCATCGGGATTGGTTGAGGGGGTTGAGCCTAAGATTTTATTGGGCGTTGATGAATAAACTGAGAGGAGTCGAGTTCTTGCTTCTCATGGTGTTTTTCTACGTCATAGCGCTATTTTTGAGAAGCCTACTGAGATGAAAGACAATTGTGGGTCAATAAGAAAGTCGTTGTCTGACATTGGGTACACTGTTGAAGTTCGATGCCCCAAAGTCTAATAATAAGAAGAAATGGCAAAAATCTGTACTATAGCTTGTTCAAGTAGTCCCTCCTCAGCCAGAAAATGATGAAGCACAACAGAAACCAGAGAGCAGCACTATCGAGTCCGACATCCCATTGAAATTACCTAGAGCAAAGAGATCAAACAGTAACACCTTGATATAGAATATTGGATCTAATAAAATGTATAAAGAAATAGCATAAGCACCTCAATAAACATATTGAAATAACTAGATCAAATGACTAACCTATTAACACAAAACTAATAAAATACATACTTTTAGTGAACAAACAAAAGTTTATTCGCAAGTTCATTAATTTACCAGCCATATCACAACTTGAAAGGTACAAAAAATAAAGGATTTAGTATTGTCAAAAAAATAAAAGATCTAGTATTGTCAAAAAATAGAAGATCTAGTACAAAAATAGAGGATCTACTAATAAAATGCATGCTTTTAGAGGATTTAGTATTGGCTGCCTAGGAAGGTATCTTTGTCAATGTTGATAGTGAATTTGATTTGAACAATATTGTTTGGCTGTAAGAATCGCCGAGAAGAAGATTAATGTACTTCTCCAAATTAATCCAGATGTAGATCCTCAGGTCCATCCTTATGTTGCAACTGGAAATAAGAACTCCAAATTTGGTATTAGAACTGAGAAGTTGCGATGGTTTCTAGATGCTGTGAAGGCACACCCTAATGAATTTAAGCTTGTTGGGACCCATTGCCATCTTGGCTCTACCATTTCCAAGGTAGATATTTTTAGAGATGCTGCAGTCCGTATGGTGAACTACATCGACCAATTCGTGTCCAATGCTTTGAAATTGATTACTTGAACATCGGAGGTGGTTTGGAGATTGATTATTATCAAACTAGAGTTTCCCTTCCTAGCCTCAAGGATCTTATTAACACTTTTCGGTGTCTGGTTCTTTCTCAAAATCTATATCTGATCATTGAACCATGGAGATCACTTATTGTGAATACTTGCAGCTTTGTTAATCGCGTCACTTGAGTCAAAACTAATGGGGCCAAAAATTTTGTTGTGATTAATGGCGGAACTTATTCTTCCTAGTCTCTGTGGTGCTTATCAGCACATAAAACTGGTGTCTCCTTCACCACCTGAGGCCAAGGTTTCTACTTTGATGTGGTGGGACCCGTTTAAGAGTCTGGGGATTTCCTAGAGAAAGATAGGGGACTTCCTACCCTAGCTTCGAGTGACGGCCTCATAGTTCATGATGAAGGTGATTATTGCATGAGCATGACTTCAGCTTACAATCTCAAGATGTATCCACCTTAATAATGAGTTAAAGAAGATGGATCAGTGGCCCAAATCCGGCACAGGGAGACATTTGAAGACCACATAAGATATTTTGAGGGTCTTTAATTTCATTTATTATTTTAATGAAGTCCCACTGAGCACCTACAGATGAAAAGAAAAAAATATTGTTAGATAAACGAAAAACTAATTAAGATTTTAAACTAAATGAAGAATTCATTCATTGGTCGAATTAAGATAATATATACGAAAAAATAAAAAATTTGAAAGTTAAAACATATATGAGACTTTGAAACAAATTCACACGTTAGTTACATCTAACTGAACAAAAACTTATCTAACAAATCCATATAAGCATATTAAGCAGGTCGCATCTTCACTCCTAGAAAATCCAACATGCATATAGATATGAAGATATATGTTCAGACTTAATAAAAGCCATATAAATAGAAACAAAACAAAAAATATGCTTGAAATAGAGAATATCACTCAGTTCAACATAAATTCGGACAAAATCATACTTAAGTAATTAAAGATTATGAGATCTAGTGCATATTCAGTTAGGTTCAATATTTGGATGCACGATTATAGAGAAAAGTACAACTTTCTCACAAAATTTTACACATCACACCAACCATAAATAGTAAAGTGCCACTTTCTAATATAATTTTACACCTCACACCGACTATTGTAAGTTCGTCTATAATTCATTGGGTTTAACATATCACAACAACTGAAATTAAGAATTAAGGACATCAAAACTAAATTGAGAAAAGGAAAATAGTGAAAGATAACCTATGAATATAAAGTAATAACATATCACACTTTTGAATGAACAATGAAGCTTCCATTAAAATTTGATTTTTCAGAAATTAAATAAAATTGCAAAAAATAAAGAAGGCATAAGATGTAGAAAAAACAACATTTTGGTTCCGAATTTCAATAATCACTCACACATTACCAACACTAATTTTAAACCGATACAACACTCTGCATGATATTACATGTAAATGAAATCAAAGACACCTAGCAGGATATAACAATTGATACCTACCACACTCAAAAATCACTACGAACCATAACTATAAGATAGATAGGGAGACCTCAATCGACTCAACTTTAAACCTCCACAAATAGAAATAAAAATCAATATGAAAAACCAATTCATATGAACTCATATTTCTAAAGAAAACAACAAAATACCGGGTTTAAACCCACAAAAAAGTAACAATCGAGTCACCATCTAAATCAGTTAGGCCTTATGGCAAACACGTAAACATGTAGTGTAAAAAATAAGTTTCCCCCTAGTATGAAATAAACCCACAAAGAAATGAAAATCCTACTTTTCTAATCTCAAATGCCACACACTAAGTCATATAAACTCAAAATCAAACTACAAAGGTAACTTTCATCTTTACTATTAAGCATATTTTGAATAACAGTAAGCGAGTTTTAACTTTTAAAATTCAATAGTTTAGTAATACTTAATTGCAAAACACATTATATAAAAAATGACATGGAAATAAATTTTTAATATAAAAAAATATTAAAAAAAAACAAAACCAACCATATTTAAAATGCTACAGTTCCATACGTTCATAACATTACAATGCCTATTTCAAGAACCATTCCAATAATTCAAGAAAATAAAAGATAATTAAAAAATGAATGATAAAATGGAAGATAAAATAATGAACCCAATGGCATGATATACTCAAAGTTAATCAAATTCTAAGTAAACTAAGAATATTATTTTTTAGATCCATAAAGTAACCACCTCGGTTGCACACAGTTTCCTCATATTGTCTGGAAGTATCTTCATATAAAAAATCACTGGAGAGAAGTGAACAATAATGGGACATACTGCATAAAATAATCCACTAAGACTCTGAAGTGCATTTGCCACCTGTTCTTCCTCTCTAAACTGGATATACACATACTTGCTCATCTCAACCTCCTCGTACTTGTTCATGTCCTCAAATAAAACTCCACAAAAATCCTTGAAGTGGTCTTAGATTTTGCGATGGTCGAGGGGCTAGCCCTAAGGATCGATGCTGGGAGTGATCATATCGGGGCACTGGTACATGTCAGATAGGAGAACAGGACAGTAGGGATGATGTTGATCTTGTTATGGAGTCTGGAATATCGATGACCAAGTCTGCAGGTGCCGATCTTGAAGTAGAAGGGGCAGTTCACTTTTCTGTTCCGAATATCGACGCCAAATGTTTCGCCATTCTATTATAACGCCCTTTTCTCTCACTGTTTTGCAAAACAAAATAATAATCTTATAAATAGAATGAAGTTATTAATCTAATTAATAACCATTGTAACGATTGATAAAGTAGCTAGAAAGTCAATATATATGAAATTTTAATTACCTAGGTTATGATTCCACATATGTTTTAATAGAACCCACATCTCTAGAACTTCATATCCACCTGCAAGGTAACAAAATAAGAAAATTTACATGTACAATAGAATGCCAAACACAATTGGAAAAAATTACCACTGAGTGATGAGGAACAACACAGTATTGTGGAACTCAATTTGCACAACAAGGTTGTAAAAGATTACCAATGAGTGATGAGGAACAACCGGGTATCTCCATTTTCATTGAACATATACATTTACCAAGCGAGTATTTTTATTTGATAAGGAACATTCAGGTCAGTAAATGTGAAAGACTTTATTCAGAGTCTC